>OZ024834.1:42167179-42767179 GCA_964016985.1 Anodontia alba
CAAAGCCCCTTCTGTATATGGGTCTACTCTAAAAGGAAAGAATTTGCTCCTGTTGGGAGCAAATTCTTTCCTTTTAGAGTAGACCCCTTTTCAGAAGGGGTAACAATTTCTACATAGTTGTCTCCCTTGACAATATATCCTCCTTAACAAAGACAAAAGATCCACTTTAACTTTGGAAACAGCAGGTTCGCAGGCTGGCTTGGTCACACCCTGTTCGCATCTGGATAAGCGTATGTATCTCAAATGATGACCCCACAGTTTAAGAAATGGATACACTTTCAAAGGAGGCAACTCTGTCAAAATTGTTTTGATCCCTTCTGAAAAGGAGTATTCTAAAAGGAAAGAATTTGCTCCCTGTGCAAATTCTTTTCTTTTAGACCCCTTTTCAGTTGTACATTTAGAGTAGACCTAATTAGCTCTCCTCTGGAGCAATTCTTTCCTTTTCGAAGAGATCCCCTTTTTAGAAGGGATCTAGTATACTGGAAAACAAACAGAGTCACACAATAAAGAGCAACTATAGGCTAAATTCTTCACCTTATTTCCAGTTTCTGTGCCATTAATACCTGCTATGATAAACAATATCCATGTGAATTCACAATCCTTGGTCTGTCATAATTATACTGTGTCCATATTTTAGATGACCCAAGTCTTTGACTCCTTTGTCGTAGAAAAAAAAAAATTATACCCTCCCCCGCCTCCCCCCCCCACCCCCCCCCCCCCCGGGCTAAAAGTATGTAGTGGGGATATATATCCTTCTTCATTCAGTCCGTCCATTCGCCCGAATGTCTGTCCTTCCATCCGTACGATAATTTGCCAAAAATAAAGGGTTTTCTGCTAAACTAAAGGATTTGAATCAAATTAAAGGTTTTTAAAGATTCCCCTATGGGGCCTGTACTTTTTGACGTGCACCCAACGAAGACTATAATCAGACTGCATATCTGCCAAGTCTGATCAGTCTATGTTGTAGCATGAAGAAACTTTGCATTCTTGGCTATTCAAAATTCACCCAGTGAAGTTTCTGATCAGTCTTCTCGAGTGCGCAGGCTGATCTGAATCTTGGCAGGGACCACAAGTTCGAAGGTACATTCTCTTACGTTGCGTCTCACATATTTTCGTTTGGCCGGTCCATGTGAGAGCAGTTTGTTTTAACTGGAAGTCACCAAAACAGACATCCTTCACCAGTTCTTGAAAACATCTTCTCTACATCTGCAATTAAAAAGCATTTAAAATATGTACTTTAGGCGATTTCTTTTTTTTTCAAAATCAAATACACCGGGACAAAAATAAACTTATTATTATATATTTAATTCTGATATCTCAAACACTGAATTCTCTCTAAGTATCTACTTCTGAAAAAGAAACTCACAGCTGGTGGCCTCAGTTTCTTGCACATATTTGAACGGTGCCATGTGAAAATATGCCTTCGGGGCATATGCTGAAAGCAAAGGCCCAGACCAACCTGCGCATCTGCACAGTCTGATAAGGGCCTTCGCTGTCCGCTTACAGAATTATTGAGTACTATAGAATACATCAGTATAGACAGGAAAGCTCGCCTGAACTTGCGCTTGTCTATTAGATATTAAAAAACTTTGACGCAAACATTTAACATAAAATTTCTAAGTCCGAGACCTTGACCTCTAGGACATGAGCAAGGGTGTGGATAGTGCTCATTAAAACTTTGGACTAACATCTATAATCATCAGTACCGAATATAAACTAAATCCATCTGAGGATTTAGATAAAATAAGGTCTTAAAAACTTTGATGTAAAACTTTAGTATTTTTACAAACGCCGAGGCCGCCGCCAACGTCAACGCATGGGGGTAGTGCAATAGTTCTTCCTGTACTTTCGTACTGGGGAGATAAAAATGGACCTTGTCACTTCGCACGGCTTCATTTGCCGATCTGGGCTCTTCTGTCTGCATATAACCGGAAGACACGTTTTTCTCCTGCTGCGGCTGATTTTATTAATGATCCTGGGCACAGCATTTTTTTTCAAGAAGCTTGCGCATGATCCTGGGCACAGCATTTCCTACTAGAAGTCTGCGAATGATCCTGGGCACAGTATTTCTTTCAAGAAGACTGCGCATGATCCTGGGCACAGCATTTCCTACTAGAAGTCTGTGCATGATCCTGGGCACAGCATTTCCTACTAAATGTGTGCGCATTATCCTGCGCACAGCATTTCCTACAAAAAGTTTGCGCATGATCCTGGGATAAGCATTTCCTACTAGAAGTCTGCGCATAATCCTAGGCACAGCATTTCCTACTAGAAGTCTGCGCATGATCCTGGGCACAGCATTTCCTACTAGAAGTCTGCGCATGATCCTGGGCACAGTATTTCCTACTAGAAGCCTGCGCATGATCCTGGACACAGCATTTCCTTCAAGAAGTCTGCGCAAGATCCTGGGCACAGTTTTTCCTACAAGAAGTCTGCGCAAGATCCCAGGCACCGCATTTTCTGCAAGGAGCCTGTGCATGATCCTTGGTAGAGCATTTCCTGCAAGAACCCTGCGCATGATCCTGGGCACAGCATTTCCAACTAGAAGTCTGAGCATGATCCTGGGCACAGCTATTCTTGCAAGAAGTCTGCGCATGATCCTGGGCACAGCTTTCCAACAAGAAGTCTGCAGTGTCTTATAAGAAGTCTGCGCATGAGCATGGGCACAGCATTTCTGATAAGAAGTCTGCGCATGATCCTGGGAACAGCATTCCCAACAAGAAGCCTGTGCATGATCCTGGGAACAGCATTGCCAACATGGAGCCTGTGCATGATGGGCACAGCATTTCTTACAAAGTCTTTGCATAATCCTGGGCACAGCATTTCCTACAAGAAGTCTGTGCATGAACCTGGGCACAGTATTTTCAACAAGAAGTCTCTGCATGATACTGGGAACAGCATTTCCTACAAGAAGTCTGCGCATGATCCTGGGCACAATGTTTCCTACAAGGCACAGAACTTCCTATAAGAAGTCTGCGCATGAACCTGGGCACAGTATTTCCAACAATAAGTCTGTGCATGATCCTGGGCACAGCATTTCGAACAAGAAGTCTGCGCATGATCATGGGCACAGCATTTCCTACAAGAAGACTGTGCAAGATCCTGGGCACTGCATTTCCTACAAGAAATCTGCGCATGATCCAGGGCACAGCATTTCCTACCTGAAGTCTTCGCATGATCCTGGGCACAGCATTTCCTACAAGAAAACTGTGCAAGATCCTGGGCACAGCATTTTGTACAAGAAGTCTGCGCATGATCCTGGGCACAGCATTTCTTATGAGAAGCCTGTGCATAATCCTGGGCACGGCGTGTCCTACAAGAAGCCTGCGCATGGTCCAGGGCACATCATTTCCTACAAGGAGCCTGCTCATGGTCCTGGGCATAGCATTTCCTACAAGAAGCCTGCGCATGATCCTTGGCACGCAATTTCCTACAAGAAGCCTGCGCATGGTCCTGGGCACAGTATTTCCTATAAGGAGCCTGTGCATTGTCCTGGGCACAGTATTTCCTATAAGGAGCCTGCGCATGATCCTGGGCACGGCATTTCCTACAAGAAGTCTGCGCATGATCCTGGGCACAGTATTTCCTACAAGGAGCCTGCGCATGATCCTGGGCACAACATTTCCTACAAGAAGCCTGCGCATGATCCTGGGCACAGCACTTCCAACAAGAAGCCTGTGCATGATCTTGGGCACAGCATTTCCTACAAGAAGACTGTGCAAGATCCTGAGCACAGCATTTCCTACAAGAAGTTTGTGCATGATCCTGGGCACAGTATTTCCAACAAGAAGCCTTGGCATGATCCTTGGTGCAGCGTATCCTACAAGAAGCCTGTGCATGGTCCTGGGCACATCACTTCCTACAAGAAGCCTGCGCATGATCCTAGGCACGGTATTTCCTACAAGAAGCCTGCGTATGATCCTGGGCACAGTATTTCCTACAAGAAGCCTGCGCATTGTCCTGGGCACAGTATTTCCTATAAGGAGCCTGCGCATGATCCTGGGCACGGCATTTCCTACAAGAAGTCTTCGCATGATCCTGGGCACAGTATTTCCTACAAGGAGCCTGCACATGATCCTGGGCACAACATTTCCTACAAGAAGCCTGCGCATGATCCTGGGCACAGTACTTCCAACAAGAAGCCTAAGCATGATCTTGGGCACAGCATTTCCTACAAGAAGACTGTGCAAGTTCCTGGGCACAGCATTTCCTACAAGAAGTTTTTGCATGATCCTGGGCACAGTATTTCCTACAAGAAGCCTGCGCATTATCCTTGGCAAGGTATTTCCTACAAGAAGCCTGCGCATAGTCCAGGGCACATCATTTCCTACAAGAAGCCTGCACATGATCCTGGGCACATCGTTTCCTACAAGAAGCCTGCGCATGGTCCAGGGCACATCGTTTCCTACAAGAAGCCTGCGCATGATCCTGGGCACATCATTTCCTACAAGAAGCCTGCGCATGATCCTGGGAACAGCATTTCCTACAAGAAGCCTGCGCATGGTCCTGGGCACAGTATTTCCTATAAGGAGCCTGCGTATGATCCTGGGCACAGCATTTCCTACAAGAAGCCTGCACATGATCCTGGGCACATCATTTCCTACAAGAAGCCTGCGCATGATCCTGGGCACATCAATTCCTACAGGAAGCCTGCGCATGATCCTGGGCACAGTATTTCCTACAAGAAGCTTGCGCATCATCATGATATCTTCTCCTAAAAACTTTTGAATGCTCCAGAGCAAACATTGAAACAAAAATACAATATAAACATACTGCTATACAATAACTGAGATCAGTATCTAGATTTAGAACAATACAAACAACTATTAGACTGAGATCATTAATCTAATCTCAGTAAACATTGCATCTGCAATGCTCATGAAATAGGGAATGTTAGCTTTTTCTACTTGACAAACAATGACTAGAAACAATATATACATATATTTTAACCCTAGTCCTTCTGAACCCGAATATGCTCTGCCTTTGCGAACAGTGCAGATCCAGGTCAGTTGGCTTCTGAAGAAGTCAACTGATCTGGATCTGCATTGTTTGCTATTAAATATTTGAATTTGTATCAACAACCTGGATCAAATAATCTGATTGGCTAAAAATTAGAAGTGGGAACGGTTTCTTCATTTATTCAGCATCAGGATTAAACAACAAAATAAACATGGCAAAATGCATGACTAGACATTCTTTGAACAGCAACAAGTAAAGGTTTCAAAACTAACCGTTTGTCAATTTCTAACGCTAACCACACACACATAAAAAACGTAGTCACGGAAATTCAAGAGCACCATATGCACGTCTTTCTTTTAATCTTCATATGAAACCTGCTACTTGCAGGATTAGTAATGAGTATAATCATTTCTGATAGATATACAGATTAAAATTTAGTTTGTGTGTACTGTAAAAGTCATGAGGTGAAAAACAACTTCCATTGATTGTGTTGAGATTTTACGACCCAGTCAACCCAGTTGAGTCATGTCGAGCGCGGTCAGTTTTTACCTAACCATACTTTTACTGGGTAGGCTTAGTCCTCCAAGCGGTAAACTAGTTTTGTGCGCATTCTCTCACCAGAAATGACAAACTGCCCTTCTTGAATCAGCGGAAGGGAGAGAATGACCGTAGAAAACATTTTATGATCAGTCTCCATGAAAGAATGTTGCCGACCCAGCGGGGGTCTAACCCGCAAACCCCTGATCACCAGTCGGACGTGCCACCGAGGCCGGTTACCGTTGAGTGAAAAACAGTACAATCATAGATGACTGGCAATTCAACACGTTTTTCAAGGCTTTTGTCAGTAGGATCCCAGCTTTCCAGTTTCCTGTTTTGTTACATGGCACATCAGCCTCTTCAGACGCTTTACCGATACTGCTTGGCATAGAAGATTTGTTGATCTAGTAACAACAGCACTCCTTTTCTTGCTTGTTATGCCTTTTCTGCTAATGCCTTGCCACACCCTTTCTCCCCATATTCATTGTTTTCTGCACTTTCAAGTATCACCAGGGCTACCTGTATTTCAACATAATTCTTTGTTTTCAAAACAACTCCCAGTTTTGATTTGGCTTCCTTCAAAAATACTTCTCCAGATTTTGGGTTGATTGTTTACAACAGAGCCAAAGTAAACATACACCAGAATTTCCTTAAGATTGTTGTCCACGAGATTATCACTGAGCAGTAAAATCAAACCACGTATTTGTATGAATCAGTCAATCACGCAGACTTTTAACGCTACTAGGCAACTGAGTCACATAGAGGCGGCCCCATTTGTATGAAATCCAGGTAACGGTTATTTATAGCTGTGCTATTCTTGTCACTGTGACGTCAGAGTGCCATATAAAGGGGGTTACCTGTACAACCTGGACTGGGACATTGGCAAACAGTGCAGACCTAGATCATATGCCACAGAACGCAATGCGTCTGATCAGGGTCTGCAAATTGCTTAAATTACAGGAAGTTAAGGTTTAAATAAAACAGTCTTCAGTCCCCATTCAGAGCCATCTTCCCAGCCTACAAGAGACAATCACCCACCAGTGCTGTCAGTGCTTTATTTAGCATACTACTGTACTCTTCTTCGTGTTTTCATGCCTTCTCCTGTTTTCATAGCTCTCATTATTTAATCTTCTCATTTCTTCGTGTTATTTCTGCAACTCTTCTTCTTTTGTCCTTACTTGCTGTTCTCTTCTCCTTCTACCAGTTTCCTCCTTCTCCTTCGTTACTCTGTTTTCATACATTGATTTTGCTCTTCTTGACAAACTGACCTGTTTGTTTCAGACCTGGATATTGCAGACGCCTTGAACGTGACTAACTGTCCTTTGCCAATCTCAGTCCATTTATTGTCTCTGTACTTAGGCCTCTGGGATTACTGTGTTCTTGTCTCCAACATGACAATAGATAATTGGACTAATCAGTTAATCATGGGCCGAGTTTGTATAGGCCAAGTTGGTTATGTGCCGAGCATACATACACCAGAATTTCCTTAAGGTTGTTGTCCAGGAGATTATCAATGAGCAATAAAATCAAACCACGTATTTATATGAATCAGTCAATCACGCAGACTTTTAACGCTACCAGGCAACTGAGTCACATGGAGGCGGCGCCATTTGTATGAAATCATCATGAATGAAGTGTAACGTAATGGGTCACACCTGGGTTATCGAGGATGAAGGCCTTCCTACATCAGCATTTCCATGTGCAAGAGTCAGTGCTAATTTGACAACTGGTCATCACCGGATACTTGACACAGCCACTGTTTGTCTTCTGACCAGTTACTTTATTCCAGTAATGATAAATTCTCAAATATTTTCCATTTTCATCCTCTGGCCATTCTGTTGGAGTATCAGATGTGCAGTACTCCAGCCACTTAATCTTCAGGGTTGGAAGCTCTTCTTCAGGTACAACATGAGGCAGCTTCTTGGTAACACAAGTTATTGCACTGGTACCCTTTTTATGTTTCTTCAAAAATGGGTGCAAGTATTGCATGTTCTTCAAATACTCATTTCTGAGTGGCAGTCCAGACAGGTGTTCAGTGACATTCATATAAAAGCTCACTAAGGTTTCTTATCCTTCAGGCCCTGGTAAATTCGCCATTATCTTTCATTAGTTGTGGGAATCGAAGATGAATATCACCATCTATTATAAAGTAAAACAGATTTATTATCAATTATACAATCGGATGTCCCATAACTAGCATCAAATAATAAATCATTATAGCATATGCACCTTCTGTTTCTGTTTCTGTATAATTTGAAATGCAACGACATATAATTGCCTAACTAGGGTAATTTAAGATATATGTTGTTTCAAGACAAAGCCATGTTTCTAGTCAACGAGTCTTTCATAATACTCTGAATTTGTAGGTCTTATTATGTGACCTTTGGCCCACATTTCTAAAAATAAAATATTGAATAGTGAAAAAAAGTCAATCTATAGTTGCCGATAGTAGGCTCATCCGATTAGTTTTCGATTATTTCAATTAACTGGCACAACACTATCTTTCATGGTTTTCCAGATTCTTCCTCTCCATGTTTTACTTCATGGACATTAGCAACTAGACAGTGAAGTACTCTAGATCTGACAACTGGAAGAGCATTACTTCCCTACAGCTTTTCTTCATTGGGAAATGGCCGTCATAATCTGCTCTCACTTTTTTATGACGTGAAGTTTGGCACATTCATCATCAAGGTGTCCACATGGATAAGCCTTGGTGTATAACAGCACTTCTGCATGGTGGGGATGCTTTAGATGACAAAAAAAAAAAAAAAAAAAAAAAATAACAACAACAACAACAACAAAAAAACAAACAAACAAAAGCAGCTGTAAACTGCAAATAAAAACATCTAGAGGGCAGTAAAAAAAACAAAACAAAAAAACATTAATGTTCTACAATCAATATCAGCAGTTTTGGAGAAAAATATAGAAAAAATGTCCAAATTATAGAAAAATATGTGAAATATAGGAGGATTTAAAAAATATAGGAAAATTCTGAAGCCGGAGACTCTGAACAGACTGTGCAGACTGATCAGAGACTTCGCTGGGCGCACATGCAATCTTGTAGGAAATGCTGTGCCCTGGCTCAATATCTATGTTAGCATCTGGACCTTACCAAGGGAAAAAGGCGCTGTCCAGCCCATGCAAAAAGCACGGAATACTAGTAGATCATTCCACTGTGCATGCACAGTTTCATCAGGGCTTTAGACCTCTGTTCCTACTTTCTGTAGAATTATGATCATACCGCATGAATGTACACGCTAACCTGGACATTACTGGCCATCCAAAAATTGCCACTCAAAGACCTTTCTTCAAGCACACACCCATAGTAACTTTAAAAATACTGTATTTGACCTAATTAACGCAAATACCGCTGTAAGAGCACAGTCAAGCAATTCCATAATCTTCAGATAACAGCAATTGTACTTTTGTCTGCTTCCTTCATAAAGGCATATGTTGTGGGTACCCACTTGAATTGCATCAACTTGTCGATGCAATTCAAATGAGTACCCACAATATATGCTTTCAAACAGAAAATCAGAAAAAAAAAAACAACAAAACATCTCATAAATACCATTAGACAAGCTGTTTGCTGATCTTGTTTTTAAAGCATACTTTTAGTTGGTGGATACATATTTCACTACAAGTTTTCCCAGAAATTTTGAAAAAACCTAAGCGCCTAAATTAGGCTTTCCACTGGCTGTAGACTAGTGGAATACCCTCCCTGAGTTGACTGCATGTTTGCCAATCCTTGATACTTTCAAGGAAGAAGCAGGCAAACTGCACCACTCCCGTCCCTAGGTATTGGAAATGATAGTTAAATTTTGTTTTTAACCCTTAAAGTGCCAATCCTACAACTACTGTCATCTGCTTTGTCATCTGCTTGTGATTTTAAAAGTCATTTTTGCAAACAGTGTTGACCCAGATCAGACTGCTCCTTTAGGAGCAGTCTGATCTGGGTCCACACTGTTTGCCTGTATGCAAAAATAGGTTTGAAAAGTTTGCAAGAATATTCAGCAGATGACATAAACAGACGACATTTTTAAGTGCAGTTTTTCTTGGTGCTTTAAGAGTTAACTTCTTTACTGCACCAGCTGTTTTAACCCTATCACCTTTTGTCTTCCTGCTATCCCCTCTTCTTACTATTATCTATTATATTTTCAATTCATTTTTCATTTTTCAGCATGACAGCACATGCCTGTCTAGAATGCCCATGACATAACATTTCTATATGACCTTGACTTTTGATCGACAGCAGCCCATCATATCAATGGACCTATATCCATCCAGTAGTAATACCAGTCACATGTGAACTTCACATAAAGACTTTCAAAACAATGCAAAACACATGCAAATTTTAACCCTTGAATAAATTAAGATGCCATGCCCACTTCTAATTTTCAGCCAATCAGATTACTTGATCCAGGTTGCTGATACAAATTCACAAACTTTACAACCAACAGTGCAGATCCAGTTCAGTTGTTTCTTCTGAAGCAAGCATCTGTTTGCAAAGACAGTGCATATCTGGGTTCAGCAGGACCAAAGTTTAAAGGTATTTTAATGTCAATGGACCTGATCTGCAGTAGCAAATTAGCAGTACAACAGTATCCATTTAGCAGGTACATTTACAACATATCAACAATGTCAGGTGACAGACAGAAACACATAATAAAAAAGAAGAACTATGTACATGCTTAGCATATTCTGTATGCTTGGTGTATACAAATAAATAAACAAGACAAAATATTTAGACGTAACGTCTAAGTACCGGCGCAAATTTTGTTCATGTTAACTTAGAAATATAGGACACGGGTATACTAAAGTTTAATAAATTTTCCATGTAATAGGTAAAAAAGAACAACGTGATTCTTTAATGATGCATTTATTAAGCTTTATGAATTTTCTTGATCAAGCAATATGCGAATCCTAGTCATATTCAGACCTCCACGAGATTTAGTTTGTACATTATTATTGAAAAAAAAAAACTTAAATAAGTTAGCAGATCTCATTTAGAAGCTTATTTTAACATGCGTCAGATATGACTATTTGAACTTTTTAAATATGGACCACAGGTCATAGTCAAACTTACCAAAGATGGACTGCAGGTCATATTCAAACTTATCAAACTGCTCTCTGCTCTTATCGAACACTTCTCCGGACATAAAAATCCAAAGCTTTATTAAGAGAATGTCGCGATTCACGTGCTGGCCAATAAATAAATAAGTGAATAACTAAATGAATACCTATTTATCAGCTTAAAGTTTCTACATAGGCAAAATAATTAATTATAATATATACAAAACATTCCAAAAAATGAGTGAACAATAGACATATTATAATAAAGTAAATAAACAAGTAGTTATAAGTAAAACCAATCCATCATGCAGTTTCACAGTAGGGGAAGAAAAGAGTAACTCACTTGTTAAAAAGGTGGGTTGGTATTATGCCATATCCTGGAAAATATCAGAGACAATTAAAAAATATACTCACATTAACTTCGAAAGCACTTATCACACCTGCAGCAGACAGCATGTTTATTTTGCATTTTTGAGAGAAAAATAAGGCTTGGCATTTCATGTGAATTATCTGCTAGACAGACAATTCACATGAAATGGCCAATTCTTATTTTCTCAGATTTTTTTTTATATTAAAAATCAACATGTCATCTGCAGCAACTGTAATAAGCACTGCAAGGTTTTTTCTTAAGTTAGACAGTGAAAATTCCTATCATATTGCACAGATAATCAGGCTGATCTGAGTCTCCCCTGGAGCAAAAGTCCAAAGGTACATTTTCTCATGTCGCAGCTCAAATGTTTATAAAAAAAAGAAACTTATAACCGTCAGTGCATCAGTCACAACTGCAGTAGACATCAGTTTGAAATATTTTTGTTTTATATTTTTCAGAGAAAAAAAGGCTGACATTTCATGTGAATTGTCTGCATAGCACATAAAATGTCAGCCACATTTTTTTCTAAAAAATAATTCAGATAAATTAAGAATTAAGAATATCATCTGCTTCAAATTTTCCTTGGACCAATCATCACGAAAACATGCCTATATAATTTTGACCCCCTTAAACCCCACTTTTATATAGTAAAACTGGGGTTTACAGGGGTATACATTAATTTTGTTATTTCAGCTCAAAAACATAGATTGTGGGTACTCGTTAGAACTGCCTCGACCAGGCAGTTCTAATGAGTACCCACAATCTGTTTTGAGCAGAAATGTGAAAAATATCAGAATTTTTTATCAGAAAAATTGCCAATTTTTGGTGGTAAAATTTTCAGTGTATTTGAATAGGCGTGTTTTCGTAATGGAACAGAAAAATAGGGCCTTGCCAAGTGAAAATGTGTCTTTGGGCAAATGTGGACAAAGAAGGCCAAGATCAGCCTGCACAATCGCACAGTCTTCGCTGTCTGCTGAGAATTGGACACTACAAAATGTATCAATGAACGGCAAATGCATGGATATATCTGAATCTGTGTTTTTTCATTACGAAAACACGCCTATTCAAATATACTGAAAATTTTACCACCAAAAAATGAAAATTTTCAGATAAAAATTCTGATATTTTTCATATTTCTGCTCAAAACATAGATTGTGGGTACTCGTTATAACTGCCTCGGCGAGGCGGTTCTAACGAGTACCCACAATCTATGTTTTTGATCAGAAATATGAAAAATAATGTATACCCCTGTAAACCCCAGTTTCACTATATAAAAGTGGGGTTTAAGGGGGTCAAAATTATATAGGTATGTTTTTGTGATGCTTGCTTGAAGACACATTTGATTGGAATAAGGGGAGACCACTCAAACAGTGAAGGAGTTTGCTTCCTTAGAACATTAATCCTTTCACAAAGGGGTTACCCTTAACACTTACCAGGCTATTGGCAAATTCAGCAAACAACAAATTGATGTTCTTTTTTTCTTTTTCACAGAAAAAAAGGCTTTGCTATTTCATGCGAATTGTCTCCATAGATTGTTTCCTCTGGGGACAATTTGGATGAAGTGTCAAAGCCTATTTTCTGAAAAAAAAAAAAATTAACAATTTGCATGGGAAAAAAATAAGAAAAAGTACTTCAAAATCTCATCTGATGAAGATTTTTTGTTGCACGATAAGCATTAACTCTGAGAAGGGAGGCAAAATTACTCTCACAGTAATCTCCCTTGGTCGTACATCCCCTTTAGAAATTCGTTAAATAAAAATTTTGGGGCTTTGGGGTGCATATGCAGTTTAACAGAAACGAAAGTAAAACAACTGTGTATGTTTATTTTTTGTTTTTAAGATCACATGTATTCAACAGAAAAATGCTCCAATATAAAGCATGAACATATCTTCATAAAAACAATTATCTTTACATGTACCGTATTCGACCTAATTACCGCACCGTGCATTTAGGTTTTTCAAAACTACTGGAAAAACTTTTAAAATATGTACCCACCTATATTAAGGGTACACTAAAAGAGATCAGCGAAAGACTTGTCTAATTATACTTATTCGATTTTTATTTCTGATTTTCTTTATAAAAGCATATGTTGTGGGTACTCATTTGAATTGCATCGACAATCAATGCAATTCAAATGAGTACCAACAACATATGCCTTTGTAAAGAAGTAGAGAGAAAATATACTTGCTGTAATATTGCTTGACTGTGTGCTTATAGGGGCATGTGCGTTAATTAGGTCGAATATGGTATTGCTGTATTTATCATATTTACCCTAAATATAGAGACACCTTAAGTCCTTACATTATTTCACCTACAATTTCAACATCTCCATCTGACAACCTGTCCACTTGTCTAAAAATCTAAAAATAGCTGGATCAGTGATAAACAGTGAAGACCCTATCACACACTACAGTCTGATCTGGGTCTACATCGTTTGCTCAGGCCTGTCTGTCCCAATATTTAGAGTTATTATGGCACCCTAAATATTCAGACAGGGATACATAAGCAGAGCGTGGAGTAGTGTGATCAGGATCTGCAATGTCCGTCATCCAATCACAGTCATGGCATAATTCTAGATAAGAGAATTATCTATATAAATCTTTTGTTCCTATTTTTCCATTAAAACACATGTTGTGGGGCACTTTTACTGAGTACCGACAATATACAGCAGCCTTTGGGATAACCTTTGGGAGAAATGGTTGTTGTGGAGAGGTGTAATATATAACAAAAAACACTTTGTGAAACCAGAAAAGTTGTCTGTTGTAGGGAGATGGCTGTTGTTGAGAGGTGAAATATATAATAAAAAGCACTCAGTGAAATCAGAAAAGTGTCTGTTATATGGAAAGGTGACCATTCAAGGCAGTTCAACCATATGTTTTCATGAAAAAAAAAAAAAAAAAAAAAAACAAGAAAAATACCACACAGTGTTCCTGAAAAACTTGAAGCATCTTATCTAGAGCTATGTATGAAAGGAATTTAGTGACCAAACATTTAGGGTAATTACAATATTACACAGAAGGCATTTTTCACTTTGCATGCTGGATAAAAATTTCAGCAGATGACATTTTGAAATATTTTCTTATTTTTCCCAAAACAAGTTTTAACATTTCATGCAAATTCTCTCCAATGTAGATAATTTGCATGAAATCTCAAATCCTGTTTTCTGGGGATAATAAGAAAAAGATCAATGTTGTCTGCTGAATTTGCCCATAGCGCTGTAAATGGTAACATACAAATACAGTCGACTCTCATTATCTCAAATTCCAAGGGACTCACTGAAACACTTCGAGATATCTGTACCTCGACATATCAGAGTTGAGAGAGTGAGGAAAACAATAAACTGAACAACCACATTTAACAAATGAATATGTAATTTAACTCCTGAAATTAGAAATCTATATATAAAATAACGTGGAAAAGGGGAGAAATTGCTCCTTAGGAGCAATTTCTCCTCTTTTCCACATTATTTTGTTAACTGTTGTCATAGTTTCATGTTAAAACAGGGACCAGATTTTCACTTCGAGATAAGCGGTAATTCGAAAGAAGCGAGTTCGAGATAACGAGGTTCAACTGTACTTTTTAGTATAAAATCACATCAAAATACACATGGTAAGTGAACCTGTTTTGTGCAGAACAAGCAGGACACTTTCTAACAGTTATTGAGGAAATAAAACGATATTTCACGTGAATCATCAGCTTAAAAAGTTAAGTTGGCTTAATCCCTCCAAGGGATATAACTGACACTGACATGGAAATATTTACCTCCCTTCTGTATTGAGGCTGCTCCTAGAGGCAAGACTTTGCCCCTTCTAAGGGCAAATTCTCTCCTTTAAGAGTAGCCCCTATTTTAGAAAAGGCTTCAAACACAAAGGAGACAAGGTCTTTCTGCAATAAATGTCTCCCTGCTAATGGCAGGTAAATCTTTCAGCTGTAACTCTTCACCATACTTAATCCTTGAATTGATGAACAAAAACTGGGCCCGACTAGCTAGTGTTGTTAGACCAGAGCTTTTTCTGTCCACTTTATTATGTTACAAGTCAATATAATGAGTAACCTATCTTTCCCTTGTTAGAATGACATTTGTTCCAAAAGCTGTTGGAACTAAAATGAATTAGCTGTGGTAAAAAATCTTTAATGAGCAGAATGGTATGTGAGAGAGGTTTTTTTTTATTTTAAAATCCTCATAGATCATCTGTTTTGGGTATCTGTTAGAACTGCCTCAATGAGACGATCCTAACAAATATCCAAAACGTATATTTTTTTTGAAGTATTAAATCATCATACAATATTCTTGCATAATTTCTGATTAGCTGTCACTGCTTGAACTAAGATTTTGTGTGATTTCTCCACAAAAAAAAAAGCATATGTTGTGGGTACTCATTAGAAGCACCTCTGTTAGGTGCTTCTAATGAGTACCCACAATATATATTGCTTCTAAAAGAGTACCCACAATATATGTTTTTGGGAGATGTCAGAAAAAAATCAATGTTTTTAGTTAAAATTTTGGCTTATCAAGGGCTATGGCTAAGAATTATGCATTTTACATAGGTGTATTAATGTAATATACAAGGCCCAGTTGTTCAAAGCATCGTTAGCTTAACAAGCTCGTTAAGGGTCATTTCGTTAACTGTTTTAGCAGATCCAATATACAATATTCTGATACTTTTTGCTAAAAAAAATTTCAGCAGATTTGCATATTGGATCTATTTCAGCATATTTGCACATACATATCACTCGATGTAAATTTTAACGAATTGTTAACTAACGATGTCATTAGCTTTGAACAACTCGGCCCAGATTCAAACTGGATACTGCAGAATGCACAAAAAAAAAACAAACAAAAAAAAACAAAACAACAAAACCCCAGAAAACTATCCTGTTGAACTACATAGATGTACAGGCTGGTCTAGTTATCACATGACTTGATGGCACAGCTCCTGAAGAAGGAGCTTTAAGAAAATAATTTTTTATTGTTTTTACCATCAAAACAGCTAGTGGGCACTCAATGGCATTACATCACCTGACTCGAAGATGTAAATCAAAACATATCTTGTAGGTACTCATTTGAATTGCTTCACTGAGGCAATTTCTGCTAGTACTCACTAGGTTTGTTCTAGTGCAAATAATGCAAAAATTTATCCTCTAACATCACCTAAAAAAGACATTTTTATCAATGAAAGGTTTAATAAATTGATATATGGTATTAATATGATCATAAAATGTCTCATCTGACTTTCTGTAAAATTTCAGTTAGTCTCTCAGTTTTGAACTGGCTCAAAAATAAAAGGATTTTTTTTTTTTTTTTTTTCATATCTCTGAATTAATTTTGGCAACATTTTTTTTTTTTAATTCAGAGATACGATAAAAAATCGCTTCATTTCAAGAATGAGAGACTGACTGAAATTTTACAGGCTGTCAGGTGCCACATTTGATGATTGTATTAATATTACAATATAACACCAATGGCTCGAACACAGATGGCTCGTTTACTGTGAATGATTCAAACTCTTTTTAGTCCCTACAAAGTTCTTCCAATAGCTCATGAAAACAAATAGTTAGGAATTTTTTTTCTTATTTTATCATGGAATTGTATGTGTGTACTCATTAGAATTGCCTCATTGAGGCAATTCCAATGAGTACACTTAACATACAATCATTGTGTAGATAATCAAAAAGATTTCCATAAATTATCGCTATTTGCTTCCTGAACTGGTGCCATGATTAACCCTCAGTGGCTCAAACTACCCATGTTTCGAACAGATTATCATGGTCCCGAAGATGTTCGAGCCATTGAGGTTCGACTGTATATATCAATTTATTAAACCTTTCTTTTATAATAAAATGTATTTTTGTGGAGTATGGAGACTTTAATGATAATCTTATCTGAAGTTATACATATAGGTACCTCTTCTTATGGTGGTTGCATTTATAAATTTTATAGACACAAAGACAAACACAATTTTTTCAGTGCAAACAAACAAAGAATAAAAAAAGAAGACGAATATGACTTATTTTTATCCTAATATGCCAACACCCAACAAGACATACAACAACAAGCACACACAAAATGAAAAGAAAATGTGTGGGTTTGACAAGAAGGAAAGAGGAGAAAGGTACATTTTCAGGCCACTACTTCATGGGAGACAACTCTGTCAAAATGGTTTTGCCTCCTTTCTGAAAAGGGGTCTACTCCTATGGGAGCAAATTCTTTCCTTTTAAGTAGACTCCTTTTCAGAAGGATCTTGTTAAGCCGGAATGCAAACAAGAAGTCACAAAAGTTGTCTCCCTTGAAAAAATGGCAGAAAAGTTATCTAGTGAATCCAGTCCCCAGCTGGAATTATAGACTGATCTGAACCATCAATATCAGCATATCAGGGCACGAACCCACCTTTTGAATTTGTGATGCTTCCATACCATAATTCCAGACAAGGTCCTTTTTTCAACTTAAATGTACTGAAATTTTTCTCCACAAAAATATTTGTTGTTGGAATGTGGGTATTCATTAGAATCACCTCACCAAGGCACTTCTGATGAGTACCCACATGTTAACATGGAAATAAGAAAAATATTATTTGGATACTCTGTTATCTGGATAACCGATTTATGAATACAATGCATTTCAGTGTCAAGCTCTATAATATTCAATATATTAGAGCTCTAGATAGAGAAATCCTTTTATTCACAGAAAAAAAAAAAAAAAATAAATAAAGTAAAATTACACTAAAAATTGTTGTGGCATTAGGTACTTCTTAGAAATTTAGAAATTTGGCACATATAATACATTATGCTTTTTTTCTAGTTATTTGGTTAAAGCTTTTACCCACTGTAGTCTGGGGACCCCTTAAAGGGTAATTGGCAAACAGTACAGACAGTACAGACACAGATCAGATGTCACAGAATGCTGCATCTAACTCCACTGTTTGCAAATAGTTCAACCATTTTTCTTCAGAAATATTTAAATCACGTAACCTAAAATACCTTAATTAGAAATTGGACTCTTCCAATATAGAGTGTGGAGGAGTTCATTCAGTCTACAATGAGTTTAAAAAATACTTTGCTGTTTGTTGTAATTATCTGTGAAGAAGTTACCACCAATGTCCTGAATATATATATATATATATATATATATATATATATATATATATATATATATATATATATATATATATATATATATATATATACAGTCGACTCTCGTTATCTCGAATTCCAAGGGACTCACTTAAACACTTTGAGATATCCGTATCTTGACATATCAGAGTTGAGAGAGTGAGCAAAACAAATTGGCCCAGTCAACCCAATGTGGTTATGTCGAGCGTGGTCAGTTTATCTAACCACACTTACTGGGCAGGCTTATATATATACATTTGTATGAGTTGCAATGTGAAAAAAACACCTTCTGACATGTACATCAAATGAAGACTCAAATTACCCTGTCCATATCCATGCAGTCTGATCAGAGTCTTTGTTGTCCACATGAAGAAATTTTGCAACCTTGGCTATCCAAAATGTACCCAGTGAAGATTCTGATTAGACTCTGTGAATTTGCTTGCTTGCGTTGAGGTTTAACGGCCCAGTCAACCCAATACGGTCATGTCGAGCGTGGTCAGTTTATCTAACCACACTTACTGGGCAGGCTTAGTCCTCTAAGCGGTTAACCAGTATTATGCAAAGAAACTGACAACTGCCCTTCTTGAATCAGCGGAAGGGAGAGAATGACCGTAAAAAGTATTTCATGGTCAATTTCCATGTAAGAATATTGCCGACCTAGCGGGGTTCGAATCATCAATCTCCTGATCACCAGTTGGATAGGCATCCAACTGAGCCACCGAGGCCGGCGTGTGAATGTGCAGGATGATCAGAACCTTTGTTGGTTTGTTTGTGTTGAGGTTTTACGGCCCAGTCAACCCAATGGGGTCATGTTGAGCGCGGTCAGTTTACCTTACCACACATTTACTGGGCAGGCTTAGTCCTCTAACCAGTTAACCAGTATTGTGCAGATTCTTTCGCCAGAAACTGACAAGTGCACTTTTTGAATCAGCGGAAGGGGGAGAATGACCATAGAAAATATTTCATGATCAATCTCCACGAAAGAATGTTGCTGACCTCGGGCGGGGGTTGAACCTGCAACCTCCTGGTCTCCAGTCGGACAGCGCATCTGAGCCACCGAGGCCGGCTGAACCTTTGTTGGCTGCACATGTCTGAAGGTATGTTTTCAGATGCTAAGGATCATGGAAGAAATTTCTAAGATGTACAATGTACCTAATGCTTCACAAAAGTGAAAAATTCATTGAAAAGTGTCATAATTATACTACAAAAGACGCATGAAAGAGTATTTTCTTTCTATGAATATATCAGAAATTACTATTTATGATATATACCGGCAGTTTTCCTTTTAACCCTTGTCCTGCTGAATAAATTAAGATGCCACATCCACTTCTAGTTACTTGATCTGTATTATTGCTATAAATTCACATACTTAATGGCAAACAGTGCAGATCCAGATCAGTTGGCTTCTTCAGAAGCCCACTGATCTGGATCTACAGTTTGCAAAGGCAGGGTATATCTGGGTTCAGCAGGACAAGGGTTAAATATTTTACAAAATATTGTAATGTTTTTGATATTCAATGATGAAATACTTTCCCAGTCAATTAGGGAAAACAATCTGGAGAAATTCTTATGAAGTTTATATATATAAAATCTCAACTTCTTACCTATATAAACTCTTGACTATCAACTTATATAATGTAAAATTAATGACATCTAAATGGAAATAAAACAATAAAATTAAGTAAATACAAGAATGCACAAGTAATTGTTTATGCAATAGTCTAAGGGGTTCATTTATTTCTACTGTTAAGGAGAATGGATACACATCAAAGGGAAATAACTCTATTGAAATATTTCCAGTTTTAAAGGTTTTTCGTTTCTTTTTCAAGAAGGCATCTTTCTGTCTGTAAGTTATCTCCCTTTTCAAAACAGAGTAATTTTTTTTCACGTGTATCCATTCGCCTGAATATCAATTTATGACACATAAGAACCCTGTTTTTTTTTTTTTTTTTTTTTTTATATGTTACATTGTATGAAAACAATATGATGGTCAATCTCATAAAAGAACATCAAGGACCAATGTCACTGGTATTAACATGCATATCTACTTTAAGGAAAGGCCCAAAAATCATCACTACTGAAAATCCCCTTTTTCAATATTCAAAATTAACTTTTTCCTTCACATTATATCAGACAAAAAATCTTCTCAATACTGAATAAGTATTAACAATGAAAACTTTCACCCATGGGCCCTCTAGGTATTTGATGCTGGGTTTTGTAAGTTCATTCTACAAACAGAGGACTTATTAAAGCGGCATATTTTGAATTGATCCTGGGATAATTCGCCTTATTTCTCCATAAAAGATGTGAAGGTACTCATCAGAAGTGACTCTACAAAAACCTACAACATGCAAAGGCCCTCTGATGAGGTTTCATATTCTGTGATTTTATAGAGAACTGGTGAAAATTATCCTAGAATTATCATCAAATATTCCACTTTAACCTTTATCATCCCATGGTGCTAATTCACCAGATGGCAAATGATTATATTTTGCTTATTTTTCCCAGAAGATAGGCTTTGATATTTTTTGCAAATTGTCTCCTAAGGAGACAATATGCATGAAATATCAAAGCCTATTTTCTGAGAATAGGAGATGTGAATGAAATATCAGTGTATTTTCTGAGAAATATAAGAAAAATATTTCAAAATGTCATCTTCTGAAACTTTTACCCAGAATGCTAAGCGTTAATAAGGGTTCTTTTTAACCAGACAATTATACAGCAAGATCGTGACCTGACTGAACAGTGCAGACCAAGCTGAGTATTCACTCTTTGCATATCAGTCCTCCATATTTACACTAAAGATGATGATGATATGGTATTTTTAATGTCCCTTTCAATATCATTGAAGTCATATGGAGACACCAGAAGGAAGATATTAAATGCTTTTGTGCAATGAAGCACTGTACAGTTATGTGCTGAATACCACCCCACTCCCCCACCGCACATCGCTGGATTTCCTGGGCAGGCTTAGTGCTCTAAGCAGTTAACCAGAACTTGTGCACATTCTTTCATTTCACTAGAAACTGACAACTGCCCTTCTTGAATCAACTGAAGACAGAGAAAGACAGTAGAAAATATTTCATGATCAATCTCCAGGAAAGACCGATGCCGGACCTGGCTGGGACTGAACCTGCAACCTCCTGGTCAGCAGTCAGAGACGCATCCAACTGAGACACTAAGAGGGTCTGCACTGTTCTGTTTGTCATTCAGCCAACAATTTTTAGACATTTTACAACATTGTCAAACTAATGTACAAATCTTAGGGTAACTACTGTAATGAATAATGGGGACAATACAACTGGTAGATATTCACCCATTTTTACAAAGGAGACAACATTTGTGACTTCCTGTTCGCTTCCCTGCACACCAAGTTCCTTCTGGACAGAGGTCTACTCTAAAAGGAAAGAATTTGCTCCCCATGGGAGCAAATTCTTTCCTTTTAGAGTAGACCCCTTTCCAGAAGGGAGGCAAAACAATTTGACAGAGTTGCTTCCCCTGAAAGTGTAAACGTTCTACTGAAGATAATTGCATTACATGAAATGAACCTACAATGGCAACAACATGCTGACAAGGACATACAACAAAATTTAAATAATTCTGCAAGATTTAAGATGCTACATTGTTTGTGTTGAGGTTTTACGGCCCAGTCAACCCAATGGGATCATGTTGAGCACGGTCAGTTTACCTAACCACACGTTTACTGGGCAGGCTCAGCCCTCTAAGCGGTTAATCAGTATTGTGCACATTCTTTCGCCAGAAACTGACAACTGCCCTTCTTGAATCAGCGGAAGGGAGAGAATGACCGTAGAAAATATTTCACGATCAATCTCCACGAAAGAATGTTGCCGACCTCGGCGGGGGTTGAACCCGCGACCTCCTGGTCTCCAGTCGGACGGCGCATCCAACTGAGCCACCAAGGCCGGCTTAAGATGCTACATAGCTCCAGATAAGGCACTTTTTACAACAAAAAATTTTGGTATTTTTCTTATTTCTCCATAAAAACATATACTGTGGGTATTCGCTGGAGGCATTTCTAATGAGTACCAACACCATATGTTTCTCTGGAGAAATAAGAAAAACATAAAGTAGATACCCCCTCTTATCTGGAGCTATGATACTATATCTTTTTGATTGCATGTAAAACTTGTCATAGTCTATCTACAAAAGTCCCGATTCAACAATACATTTTAAATCCAAGCTATGTCACATAGCTCTAGATAAGAGTGGTATCCTGATTAATATGTATTTCTCTGTTGGAGCTCATAAGAAGTGCCTTGCCAAGGTGCACTATGATGATGAGTTGGTGGTGTTTTTTTTATTGTGTTGGGGTTCAAAGACACCTCAACCCGTGTGGGTCATTTTGTGTCGGTCTCCCAGAGAAAGGGAGAAAAGAGATAGAAGAGATAGTAGAGGAGATGAAAGCGAGGGACAGGGAAGAAAGAGAACAAGAATGAAAGTAATAAAAAATAAATAAGAAGAAATAAAACCATCCCCCTCTACCCTTACCTGCTACAAGGATAGCAGGCCTTGCCCAGCTGTAAACCAATATCAGATGGTCACCCCAGTGATGTAAGATACACGACACCTTCGCCACACCCGACTAACCCCGAGCTGGTGTTTTACATCCCTTTCAACAGTATATAAGTTATTCTAAGATGACGGAAGGGTGACAATGAAAGGTTCTGTACAATGAAGGACTGTACAACTAAGTTGAATTCCTCCTCCTACTCAAACCTGGGCCCTAGGGATCCAGAGTGGGGAGTGGTAACCACTCGGCCTCCCGGATTCTTCCAACGTGCGTCTAATGAGTACCCACAGTGTATGATTTTATGTAGAAATAAGAAAAAAATATTAATACAGTCGAACCTTGTTATCTCGAACTCGCTTATTTCGAATTACCGCTTATCTCGAGGTGAAAATCTGGTCCCTGTTTAACATGAAACTATGACAACAGGTAACAAAATAATGTGGAAAAGAGGAGAAATTGCTCCTAAGGAGCAATTTCTCCCCTTTTCCACATTATTTTATATATATATATATTTCTAACTTCAGGAGTCAAATTACACATTCATTTGTTAAATGTGGATGTTCAATTTATTGTTTTCCTCACTCTCTCAACTCTATGTCGAGGTACGGATATCTAGAAGTGTTTCAGTGTGCCCCTTGGAATTTGAGATAACGAGAGTCGACTGTATTTCTTGGTTGAAAACAGTGCCTCATCTAGCACTTTGACTCACAAACTAGAAGTTACAGTAAGGTAAGAGGAAATTATTAGATTCTCATCCAGATTCTAGAAAAAAATTGAGTGGGCAGGTGGATTTTAGTTTTTATTCCTGGGCCATCCAGTGAAGTGGTAAATCATAGCAAAACAAGATAACTAACACTCACTATCATGTGCAAAAAGAAGAAAACTTTGTTTTAATACTCTTTTAATGACAAATAATTCATTTGCCATTCTTAAAAGTGTTATAAAATCTGTTTTCAGCATATGGACAGCCATCTCTGAAAAAGTTTTCCACCCCCAAAATTTTCTAGTTGGTTGGATTTCTCAGTGGCGAGTGGAGATGAGAATCTAACAATTAATTTTCTCTGGCCTAATGTAGAAAATTACTGCTTTAGCAAACATCCTCTCTCTCAGTCTTGTAAATTCGAGTTCAGAAAAAATCTCTTCTTTTAGTCTTGCACAGTCAAACAGCCTCATTTGATTCAAATCATTTGCAAATCACTTACTCACATGACACTTTATCTGAGCTGATGCCCTATCTGCTTTAACCCAGCCAATGATATTCTAAAATATTTCCTTTTTTTTTTCCCAAGAAAATAAGGCTTGATATTTCATATGAATTGTGGGATTTCAAGCCTTACTTTCTCAGAAAAACAATAGCCTTATTTTCTCAGAAAAATAATAATAATAATAATGAACGGGTCTCATCTGCTACAATTCTGAATGGTACTTTTAGGGTTGAACAGTAAACTTATGGACTTTCTGACTTCCTGATAGTAAATTCACACAACACATCACATTTATAACATTTATTATTCAAATTTTCATTTCCTTCCAAAACTTTTTCAACACTTAGCACTCTTGGTAAAATTTTAGCATACAAAATATTGTAATATTTTCTTATTTTTCTCAGAAAACATGATTCAACATTTCATGCATATTGTCTGAAAATTTGAGTGAAATGTAAAATCCCGTTTTCTAGGAAAAATAAGAAAAAAAAATCATTTTGTCGTTTGCTGAACTACCCCGAGTGGTAACGGTTAACTTGTACAGTACTTTAACCCTTCTCTTGCTGAACACATCATGCCCTGTCTTAGCAAACAGTGCAGATCCAGATCAGTTGGCTTCTGAAGAATCCATCTGATCTGGATCTTCACTGCTTGTCATTAAATATGTGAATTTCTATCAAAAACTTGGATCAAGTAATCTGATTGGCTGGAAATTAGAAGTGGGTGTGGCATCTTAATTTATTCAGCATGACAAAGGTTATCAATTGTAATCAAAACTCTAGATAATTTGATTCCAAATAAATCATTTTCTTATAGCTCCATAAAATCATGCTATCAGTACTTTTCAAAGTCAACTTGCTGATGCGATTCTAATTATCGCTAATACCCACAACATCGGCTTTTGAAAAGAAATAAGAAAAAATAGGAATAATTTTTTCTTGAAGTCTGGTATATATTCTATTGTCATGTCTAGTAAATTACATGTATCATTATACAGACAACCCTCTTCATATCGACATTCGATACAACGACAAAATTCGTTATAATGACAATTTGACTGTCATGTAACTTTCGCTCAAGAGGTGACAATTAATGGAAAAATATGCAAGAATATTGCATTAATTCTTCAAGCAACATATGTTTTGGATATTTGTTAGAATCGCCTCATGGCAGAGATTCTAACAATATCCAAAAAATATGTTTAATGAGGAAATAAAAATAAAACAGGGCCTTTCTTACATATCATTCTGTCCATTAAGGATTCTTTACAACAGCAAATTCATTATAATGGCAATATGTTTGGGAACACATGCTGCCATTGTAACAAGGGTTCACTGTAAAAGAGCATAAATATCAGCCATCATAAAGACCACTCTAATAGTCACACTATGGGAGTGATTTTCATATACCAAGAAAGCATCCACTTTGCACATCCATGCACTCCTTTCAAGATCTCTGCCATTCATTAGTTTAGGATCAACCATTCCAAACCATTGTCAACTTAAACAGAATATTTAATAAATATAGCATTTGTTTTTACAAATAACTTGTCATTTTGCACAATTGTTCATTTTCTAGATGATCCAGCTTTTTTTTTTTCAAAACATGAGTGCTTTTGTTTTTTTTTCTCCAGTAAGTTTGAAGATAATTTTATTTTAGAGTTGAAGGTTTATGGCCCCAGAAACACTATCAAGGTCATGTCAAACCTGTCAGTTTACTGGGCAGATCAGTCCTCTTAAGTGGTTAATCAGTTCTTGTGCACATTCTTTTGCCAGAAACCATATATTTTATTATAATCAGGCTATTTTTGCATGAAAACATATCTAGTGTGGTACTCATAGGAATCCCCTTTCAGGTATTAAAATTATCATCTCAATTACTTATTTTGAAAGAAGTTTTAAAAAATTGTCAGTATTTTGATTTATAAGCAACATAAATTTCATGCTCAGCTGAGTTGAGCATGAAAAAAGTTTTATAACCTCACGGCCAGGTTTGAATCCAGAGGAGGCAGAATTCAGCTCATGACTTTACTGTGCTTTATTTATTGCATGGAGCATTTCATTATCACCCTTCTGTTGCCTCCATTTGACTTAAAATAGCTTGAAAGGGATGTAAAACACCAAATCCTCCTCCTCCTCCTTCTCAACAAGTCCTCCACATAAAATATGAGCCCGCCTCAGTGGCTCAGGCAGATGCGCATCTGACTGGTGATCAGGTCACAGGTTCAATCCCCGCCAGGACCCAGTTGTTCAAAGCTAACGACGTCGTTAGTTAACGATTCGTTAAAATTTACATCGAGTGATACGCAAATATGCTGAAATTTTTTGCTGAAAAAATGTGAGTAGCTTTTGCAGTGCAAAAGCTACTCACATTTTTTCAGCAAAAAATATTAGAATATTGTACATTGAATCCGCTAAAACAGTTAACGAAATGACCCTTAACGACGTCGTTAAGCTAACGACGCTTTGAACAACTGGGCCCAGGTCAGCAACATTCTGGTCTGATCATGAAATACTTTCTATGGCCATTCTCACTCTTCCACTGATTCATGAAGGGCAGTTGTCAGTTTCTGTCGAAAGAATGTGCACAAGCACTGGTTAACCACTTAAAGGACTAAGTCTGCCCAGGAAAAAGTGTGGTCAGGTAAACTGACCTGCTCAACATGACCCTCCCTAAGGAGTTAACTGGGCTGTAAAACCTCAACTCAAACACATAATACATGTATGCACACCACTCATGCCAGACTTACAAGAACATTATAACTATGTCTTGTGAATACCCCTGGAGCCCTGAAGATCACCTGCAGTGTAGTAGATAAAACACTCTGAGTGCTCTAGATAATCTAAAGGGCATTCAGTTAAATATTTACCATATACCACATGGATCAAGATAAAGTGCTTTTAGTAATGATATTTTTTTCTTATTTCTCCACAAAAACATATGAGCCAGCACACGACAAAACCTACAGTAAGACCTGCGTGACAAGCACATACAAGCTGTTCTGAGTCTTTGCTTGTAGCATGAGTTTAATTGTAGGTTTTGTTGTGTGGTGGCTCAGTATGTGATAGTACTCATCAGAAGTGCCTTACTGAGACACTTCTAATGAGAACCACATCACATGTTTTCGTGGAGAAATAAGAAAAATATGAATACTTTTTGGCATAAAAAAGTGCTTTATCTTGAGCCCTGAATGACCTTCTGATCCAGTGGTCAAGGGTTCCAATCCTACTCGGAGAACAATTCTTCTCTTGCAGGGCTGTGAAAATGTCAAAATTTATTGTCCATGGACAGCAAAACGGTAAAAAAATTACCATATTTACCCTGAGTATTTGGACACCTTAACTTCTTACCATACTTTCCTAAAATTTGAAAACAAAAAATATTTTACTACCTGTTGATGTGTCTAAAATAGTGCTGGAGGAGTAGCACACAGTGTAGACCCTGATCAGATGCCGCATTCTGCTGCATCTGATCTAGGTCTACACTGTTTGCTCAGACCTGTCTGTCTGTCTGTCTGTCTGTCACAATATGTAGTCTTATTCTGGCAATACTTTTCTTATTTCTCAACAAAAACATGTTGTGGATACAAATGCCTTATCTCACTGAAGCACTTCACATGAGTACTAACAATATATGTTCTCATGGAGAAATAAGAAAAATATCATCTAAATAGTCCTCTTACAATCATATTTCAAAAGTAATGATTCACTTGTCCCAAGAGAAGTAAACTGAAATTTCTTAACTTGTTTTGAGGAAAAGGGGACACAGCTCTGTCTCAAAACTGCCTGATGTTCTTTCTTAGAGAACCCATTACTTAGGACTGGAAATACCATGCCCCACTTGTCCAAGTGGCCCCATTCTGAGGATAAATAAGAAATTTCAATTAACTTGTTCTGGGACAAGGACTTCAGAGCTCTAGCTGAGAAGAGTATCCAGATTAAGAGATATATATTTTTCTTACTTCTCAAAGAAAACATGTTGTGTGTACTCATTAGAAGCACCTCAGCAAGGTACTTCTAATGCGTGCTCACAACATGTTTTCTTCAAGAAAAAATGAAAATGTCAATTTTTGGGCAAGTAAATTTTGGTAGGACAAGTGGATGTTTTACCATTTACTTGACCATGGACAAGCAATAAAATTTGATAATTCTACAACCCTGCATTATCACTTCATCATCATCATCATCCTGAAATCACCGAAATAACCACTGATGGGGTGTTAACATACAGAAACCATCCAACCATCCAAAGCCTGGACCCGGGAAAACCACATCCATAAACACACAGATGAATTGGTGTAAAGATGAAACAAAATGAAGCTGGGGAAGGAGATAAAAATGCTATACCATGGAATTGGATTCTCCTAATTTGTCAGCTACCTGAAATTAAAAAAGAAAATTCTGAACCCAGAGTGTTAAAAAGGGACCCTAAAAATGTTGTTGCCTAAATCAGTAAAGACCTTATATTCTCTGAAATATTACAAAATCAATTTTAGAATATCATCTGCTGAATAGCTGTTAGCATTTTAAGTGTTAGAAGTTTTTTTAAACTAACAGTGCTTTATACAATTTGGCCTGGGAGTTTTTATGAAGTTTTAGACATTGTAATAAGCTTCATATATTACCATATATTTTTCCAGAAAATGTTAAGACTTTGACATTCCTTTTTCATTTTACTTCCTATTCATTCTCATAATTTGACAATACAGTCGACTCTCGTTATCTCGAATTCCAAGGAACTCTCTGAAACACTTCGAGATATCCGTACCTCAACATACATGTATCAGATTTTCAGAACTGAGGAAAAAATAATTCAAACAACCACATTTAACAAATATATATTTAATTGGAGTCTTGAAATTAGAGATATATCGAAAATATTGTGGAAAAGAGGAGAACCTCTTTTCCACAATATTTTTTACTTGTTGGTAGATTTTCATGTTTAGGCAGGGACAAGATTTTCATTTTGAGATAAGCAGTTATTTGAGATAAGCGAGTTCGAGATAACGAGAGTCAACTGTATTTCATATATGTGCCAGTGCACAACAAAACCTACAATAAGACTTATGGAACCATCAGAGACTCAAATCACTACCTAAAGAAGAACTGATCTTTGATTAACGTGCAGGTACATGGGCAACATTCACATCAGTGGGCCCCCTTCCAGGTAGCTGGCTTGCTGCACGCATGGCAGATCTCATACCAGATCTCCAGGTATGTCTATCATGAGGGTTGATAGCCAAGAGCTTCCATTCTCTGCACTGGGGTGTATAGTGTGTACATTTCATGCAAGATTTTTTTTTTTTTTTTTTTTTTTTTTTGATTTGGGTTTTACGGCCCTTTCAAGAATATTTCACTTATACACTCGTTTATCAAAGGTGGGCGAAAACCGGAGAACCCGGAGAAAAACCACCTGACCATCCGTAAGCAGAACTTGGCTTTCCCACATATGACCCGAGGCAGGCTCGAACCACAGCGGTGAGAAACCTAATGGATTAAGAGTCATCTCTCTTATCCACTAGGCTACGGGGGCCCGTTTCATGCAAGATTATTCATCTACAATAACAAGGACTTAAAATATGGCTGCTGAATGTTTATTGGCAAAAATTAATTTATGGCAAAGAAAACAACACCTAGCCAACCAAATGCCTGCCCATTTTGATTTAAGAATCTTAAAAACAAACTTACTGAGTGGTTTGTATCCAAAGTGTTTAATGATTGTGTTGGGGTTTAACGACATGTCAACCCTTGTGGGTCATTTTGTGTCGTCTCCCAGAGAAAGGGAGAAAAGAGATAGAAGAGATAGTAGAGGAGATGAAAGAGAAGATTAGGGAAGAAATAGGAACAGGAATGAAAGTGAAGAAACAGAAGAAATAAAAACATTCCCCCTCTACCCTTACCTGCTACAAGGATAGCAGGCCTTGCCCAACTGTAAGCCAATTTCAGTTGGACACCCCGGTGACGTAAGATACACGACACCATTGCCACTCCCGACCACCCCCTCCAAAGTGTTTAAAAATCTGTTTAAAAAGGTAGATCTGTCTCCAACTTTTCCTGTATTTCACAACAAACCACAAAGATTTATCCTTTGATACAGATAAGTGAAATAAAGGTCACAACACTGCACAGTCATACTTTGCATTAAGAGGCTGTGGTGTGTTTAGTGCACTCTGAAGATGCTTTGAAGTTAAAAATAGTTACTTACAGATCTAACACCTGGTAAATTCAATAGAGTTCCTATCACTGGTAGTCTCCGTAAAAAGTTTACTGCTACTGGGAAAAATCCACTGTAAAATATAGAAATCCATCGGTGTAGATAAGAGTGGGTAAAAGCTAAATAGTTTCTTACTTCTCCGCAAAAACATGTCAGTACTCATTAGAAGTGCCTCACCAAGACCACAACATATGTTTTCATGGAGAAGTAAGAAAAAATATCAATACTTTAAGCTTGAAAAATATCAAGAGCTATGGAAATCATCACAATAATGTAAACCATAAACAAAATATTACACCACAACCTCTTTAGAACACTATTGTCCAGGTCCAAAGCATAAACCGTGTTAGTTAAACAACTGTGTTATATCCAAACAAAAATGTATAGATTATATTGAAAAATGACCATTTATGGTCATTTTTCAATATAATCTATACATTTTTGGGATCCATCTTTGAACCGTGTCATATCCAAAACCGTGTTATAAGGAGGTTGTAGTGTATTTGTGATCCCAAAATATTATCGTACAGTAGCTACTAACAGACTATCCTAAATATTTAAATACCTGAATCTTCATGTATATATCCTAATAGAACCTGAACAAATCCATTTGGCTACTGGTTATCTTCCTGAACTGTACTGATAGAATGGCAGAAGATTCATCTGGGCCTACATTGTTTAAAAGGCACACTTGGTCAAATAGTTTAAGTAAATATGATATAAGAATTGTACATATACTTTTCAAATTCTGACAACTTGTTGACAAGAATAACTGGATCATTCAATAGTTCAGATTCCTGACAACTCATCTAAAATTAAAACCATATAAGATTTCTGATATGGCATTATAGCTGTAGTACTCTTTTGTGGAAGAAGCTGGAGTAGTGTAACATTGAGATTAATTCAACCCTTGTCCTGCTGAATAAATTAAGATGCCACATCCACTTCGAATTTTCAGCCAATCAGATTACTTGATCTGGATTGTTACTATAAATTGGCATACATAATGGCAAACAGTGAAGAAGCCAACTGATCTGGATCTGCACTGTTTGAAAAGGCAGGGTATATCCGGGTTCAGCAAGACAAGGGTTAAATTAATCAGTAGTGTGGTTGAATTCAGTTTAAACAGTCAATTTAACATCTGAAAATCCAAACAATTCTTTTGATTTGAACCCAAACATGGCTATGATAAATGTCCTAAAATTTCGAACACATTTCATGCTTTTTAAGGAGTAGTTTCTTAAAATGCTTACTGGAATGACAAACAGTGTAGATCCTGATCAGACTGCTCCTCCAGAAGCAGGGTCTGCACTGCTTGCATACTTCAATTTGAAAGAAACTTTGATGTACGAATTTTAGGACATTCAGCATATAATTAGGTCATCTATTGTTAAAGCTTTTGTTAACAATAAAAATCTTAAAGATTGCCTTTGGAAACAAAGAACACATCATAAAAAGACAAGAGCTGTCAGAAGACAACGCAGCTCGCCAGAAAGGCTGATTGGATAAGAATACAATCTTAATATATACTGAAAGGAAAAAGAAACGCAGGGTAAATTTTATTCCTAAATTTCATTCAAGCTTGAAAAAGTTTGTTAAATATTTTACTATGATTACAAAACGGTACATGTATGGAACAGAAGTTGCAAATTTCATTGGTTTGTGATCAACAAGTCTCGAGTTATTGAAGTTCATTGGTAGCTACCCCCCAAATCTTGAAATCAAAATCAAACTGAAAATCAATATCAGGTGTGCTCTCCTCTTGCTGCCGTTGCTGCCCTAATTCTCCTTTGGATAGAGTTAACCAAAGCCTTGACAGTTCGCATCGGGATGTTATTCCATTCATCGATCAAAGCATTCCTTAGTTGTGCGAGAGTTGCGGGGGGATTTCAGCGCTTCCTAACCCTTCTGTCCAGCTCATCCCACATGTGCTCTATTGGGGTCAAATCTGGACTGTACCGTGGCCATACTAGTGGTGCGATGTTATTGTTTGCCAGGAAATCCTGACAAACTCGGGCAACATGTGGTCGGGCTTTGTCCTGCTGCAGAATCAGATTACGTTGTTGCACAAGCGGGACTGCAACAGGATGCAAGATCTCATCCCTATACCTTACAGACTTGATTTGACCCCAATAGAGCACATGTGGGATGAGCTGGACAGAAGGGTTAGGAAGCGACGAAATCCCCCCGCAACTCTCGCACAACTAAGGAATGCGTTGATCGATGAATGGAATAACATTCCGATGCGAACTGTCAATGCTTTGGTTAACTCTATCCAAAGGAGAATTAGGGCAGCAACGGCAGCAAGAGGGGAGCACACCCGATATTGATTTTCAGTTCGATTTTGATTTCAAGATTTTTATGGGGTAGCTACCAATGAACTTGAATAACTCGAGACTTGTTGATCACAAACCAATGAAATTTTGAACTTTTGTTCCATACCTGTACCGTTTTGTAATCAAAATAAAATATTTAACAAACTTTTTCAAACTTGAATGAAATTTAGGAATAAAATTTACCCTATGTTTCTTTTTCCTTTCAGTATATTAAAGATTAAATGCAGAACTTAAACTTAAACATAGCTGTAAATGACAGAGTACATGCATGACCTGACTTTGATGTCTGAAGATGTCTGAAGAATCTCAAACTGAGGGATGGGGTATATGCCATTGAAACATCTTCCCTTAGGTTGGTGTGGACAAAATATGAAAGCTACATCTTAACTGCTGAATCTCTTAGGTACATTGTGTAGGTTGGTATGGACAAAATATGAAAGCTATATCTTACATACTTTAGCAGTCATGTACACTTTTCAAAACTTAAACATAGCTGTAAATGACAAAGTATAACCTGACCTTGACACATGCAGAAGGTCAAACTGAGGAAGAGGTGTGTGCTGTTGAAAGGTCTTACCCTAAGGTAGGTGTGAGCCAAATAGTAAAGCGGTATCTTGAATACTTCAGCCATTACAAACACTTTCAAAACTTAAACCCAGAACTCAAACATGGGTTTAAATGACACAGTATGACCTGACCATGACCTAGGCAGAAAGTCAAACTGAGGAAGGATGTGTGCTATTGAAAGGTCTTACCCTAACATTGGTTTGGGCCAAATATTAAAGCGGTATCTTGAATACTTCAGTAGTTACAAACACTTTTCAAAACTTAAACCCAGAACTCGAACATGGGTTTAAATAGCAAAGTATGACATGACCTTGACCTAGGCAGAAGATCAAACTGAGGATAGAGTGTGTGCTATTGAAAGATCTTATCTTAAGGCTGGTGTGGGCCAAATAATAAAGCTCTAAATTGAATAAATATGAAAGCAGTACCTTAAATAATTAAAAAAAACTATGCACACCTTTGTAACTTAAACATTGTGCTAAGGAGGACCTGGACACCGTCTGTTTGTTTGTGTTGAGGTTTCAGGGCCCAGTCTACCCAACTGGGTCATGTTTGTTTGTGCTGAGGTTTTACGGCCCAGTAAACCCAATGGGGTCATGTCGAGCGCGGTCAGTTTACCTAACCACACGTTTACTGGGCAGGCTTAGCCCTCTAAGCGGTTAACCAGTATTGTGCACATTCTTTCGCCAGAAACTGACAACTGCCCTTCTTGAATCAGCGGAAGGGAGAGAATGTCGAGCGTGGTCAGTTTACCTAACCACACCTTTACTGGGCAGGCTTAGTCCTCTAAGCAGTTAACCAGTATTACGCACATTCTTTTGCCAGAAACTGATAACTGCCCTTCTTGAATTAGCGGAATGGACAGAATGACCGTAGAAAATATTTCATGATCGATCTCCACGAAAGAATGTTGCGGACCTCGGCAGGGGTTGAATTCGCGACCTCCTGGTCTCCAGTCAGACGGAGTATCCAACTGAGCCACCGAGGCTGGTCATGGATGCCGATAGATGCCGTCGCCAATGACTAGGTGACAACATAAGCTTTCCAGGGACACAGTCCCGGCGAGCTACGAATGGGAGTCTGAGTTTTATTAAAACTATTCAAAAGTAGTAATGAAGATGGCAGGTTTTGCCCTCTGGCATATACATGAGCAGAGCTCCATTTTCAAAGATATCACAATGGGCCTAATGATCCCAAAGAAATGAAAATATAATCTGCACCATGGTGAAGTACAGGGAGACGTTATATGACCGCCACATGGCACTAATACCAGCAGTAGTGAAGTAATATAAAATTCTAAAAGATTGCCTTTGGAAACCGAAAATGGGGGTCTTGGTTTATTGACTCTTCATAAGCAGTAATGAAGTTTGCAACACTGCTTACACCTTCTAGATAACCACGAGCAGAACTCCATTTTCAAAGATTTCAAAACAGGGAAATGATTCATTTGCTCAAAAGGGAAATTCTGAAACCCACTTACAAGATAAATGGATGGGTAAAAATAGCAAAAATATGCAATAGCTTATAATCTAAATTAACCTTTACAACTCTCTGGGCTAATTCAGCAGACAACAAATTGATGACATTTTTTTTTTTACTTTTCCCAGAAAACAGGTTAAATTGGCATTTCATTCAAATTGCCTCCTAAGGAGACAATTTGCATGAAATATGAAAACTTGTTTTCTAAGAAAAATATTTCAGTATGTCAAAATTTCAGTATGCTGAAAATTTTACTCAGTGCTATAAAGTGTTAATATTTCATGATCAATCTCTACGAAAGAATGTTGCCGCCCCGGCGGGGGTTGAACCCGCAGCCTCCTGGTCTCCAGTCGGATGACGCATCCAACTGAGCCACGGAGGCTGGCTATAAAGCATTAAGGTGTTGCACTTACCTGAATAGTAAGAAGAAACCATATGCTTCCAGACACATTCCTATAACTGGCCAACCAAACAACACTATAAATATACCACCCATAAAAAATCCTGTAGCTTTTAACTTGTGTCTTTGAAAGAAAAACCTAAATGTTCTTTCTAGTCCAATCACAAATGACAATCCTGCTATGAATAAGATCTGAAATAAAAGTAGATTTAAACCATTAGGATGATGATTTGGTGCAGTGTCACAGATCAAAATAAGAGTGGGTATCTGGTAAATATTTTTTCTTATTTCTCCACTAAAACATATGTTATGGGTACTCATTAGAAGCGCCTCTCCAAGGCACTTCTAATGAGTACCCACAACATATATTTTCGTGGAGAAATAAGGAAAATTATCAATACCTATGGACTGAAAAAGTATCTTATCATGAGCTATGAATGTGCAATGAAAACATGTACAGTCATGAGTAGAATTCCACCTCCAGCGAGATTCAAACCAATGACCTTGTGTTCCAAAGCTGGGAGGTATAATCACTCAGCCACCTGAACACTTCAAAACAATAAGAAATTAAACCTTCAAAGTGCTTAGCAAACTAGCAGCAGACAACCACTCAGCCATCTAGCCTTTTCAGCAGAGGACAGTCTAAAACTGATTTTGTTATTTTTTGGGGGAAAATAAGACAAATTGCATGTGATTCTTCTGCCAGGCAGACAAATCACAAAATATCTCACCTCATTTTTTTTTCTGAAAAAAAAACAAAAACAAACAAACAAACAAAACAAAACAAAAAAAACAACAAAATAATAATAAATAAAAATAAAATAAATAAATATATATATATATAAAAAAAATATTTCAATATGTTGTCTACTGTAGTTGTGATTAGCAATGAATGATTCACTGATGCCAAAAACAAACCTTTTCCTAATAATCTGTCCAAGGGAACAGGGACTGACATTTAATGTTTATCATCTTCTAAGTTCCAAGGAGATGATCTGCAGCAAATCTCATGGTTTAATTTCAGAACAAAATATGGAAATTAAATACTGTCATAAAATTTCGTCCACAAACTAAGATAAAAAAGCATTTGCAAATAGTGCAGACCCAGTGCTGATTGGAGCAGTCCTATCAGGGTTTACACTGTTCACGCTACCATCAAGTATTTTATGAAACAAGTGAAAAGAAAATAACATTCAAGAAAGAAAACTATGCAATAAAGTATTCCACAGTTTAAAACATTTACTGAATACACTTTCCAGAGTAATTTGCTAAGAATTTAAATTCAGTAACCGTTGATTATAATTTATTTGAAGTGAAGTTTAACATCACTGTCAAGAATCTTTCAGTCATGTCACCATAGCGTGTGGCTGTTTGGGTGGGAACTGACATCCTTTTATTGAAGCAAAGAGCAGCTAGTACCAATTTTTACAAAATCTTAGGTATGACCTGACAGGGGATCAAACAGATGCACTACAAATTGAGTCACCAATATTAACGATAACAAGCCAGACAAACAAGAGCCATAATGGCCCTGTATCACTCACCTGATTAACATAGCACTTAGAGAACCTGATCAAGAAACATTCTGACCAAGAGTCAAGATCATCAAATTAACAAGACAATGTAGCATGCCTAATGGACAGTGCAATATAGGTCAAGGTCAAATATGGAGGACTGCACTCAAGAGGTCATGCTAAGATGTATGCATAAGCCAGGTTTCAACGGCTGTAGGACCAACATTACTGAGAAACTGACTTAAACACAAAAACTTAACAAAGTCAGTGGACAATGAAATATAGGTCATGGTCATGGTCAAATAAGGATGACTGCATTCAAGAGGGCATGCTAAAATGTATGCATGTGCTGAGGCACTTCTAATGAGTACCCACAACGTATGTTTTTGTGGAGAAATAGGAAAAATATCAGTACTTGTGGATTGAAAAAAGCATCAATAGCTACATTTGTATGTGAAATTTCTCAACCCACTAATATGCCTGATAAATGCTGGATGAGTGAAAAACAGTTTGCTAAGTCCTGTCTGTCCGAATCATGAACCATTGTCCTGCTGAACCCGAGTATACCCTGCCTTTGATTATTATGAAGAAGCCAATTGATCTGGATCTTCACTGTTTGCCATCAAATATGGGAATTTATAACAAAAATCTGGATCAAATAATCTGATTGGCTGAAAATTAGAAGTGGGTGTGGCATCTTACAAAAAAATTATTCAGCAGGACAAGGGTTAAGAGTAAATATAGTATCATAGCTCCAAATAAGACAGCATATTCCAGATAAATATTTTTCTTATTTTTTCATGATAAGGCTGAAATAAAAAAATTAGTTTGTTTGCCCTCTTCCTACCTACCCAAAGAAATCCTGCCTACTCAGAAATCTTCCTACCTACCCAAAGAAATCCTGCCTACTCAAAAAAATTTATTGGAATTCTAGATTGCCAGATTTTTTTTTTTTTTTTTTTTTCAATCATCTTTAAAAGTAAAGAAGCTCTGAATAAAGCCTTGAATATATGCTCTCCATAAATTATGGCAGGCATGCTGCTTTTCATATTACTATTGTAGACAGATCGATTAAATTTATGTAAAAAATTGTTAATTTTCATTTAAACATGTATTTTGATACTGACATTTCTGGCGGACAGAAACAGAAGTCATTTTAAATGTGGCCTAACATAGGTCCTTCTAATGAGTGAGAACCAAAACCTATGTTTATGTGGAGAAATAAGCATAGCAACAGATAAGGCGCTTTTTCCATCCGAAAAATGCTGGTATCTTTCTTATTTCTCAATAAAAACATATTTTGTGGGTACTCATTAGAAGCGCCTCAATGAGGCACTTCTAATGAGTACCCACAACATATATATTCGTCGAGAAGTAAGAAAAATATTATGTGGATACCCCCTCTTATCTGTAGCTATGTATAAGAACAAAATATCCAAACATTTTGGATTGAAAAATTTGCCTTGTCTGGAGCTTTGTGGTGTACAATGTACATGTACTTACATTTCCAATGGCAAGCAGACCCTTGTCAAAGAAAAATAAGATGCCAAGAAAGAGAAATGCTATTCCGAAGCCTGCCAGACCAACACCAATCTCTGAAACAGAGTATAAAGCAGAGCTATAAGAAAACTAAGTACAGTAATGACCCTACATATTGGAGAGACAGGCAGGTGCAAACAATGTAAATCCATATCAGATGCTGCAGAATGTGGCATCTGATCAGGGTCTACATTGTTTGCCAACATCCAGGCATATTTTAGACATACATGTACATGTATCCATCATGAAAACATGCCTACAATGTATATAATTTTGACCGCCATAAACCCCACTTTTATATAGTAAAACTAAAGTTTATAGGGGTACACATTATTTTTCTTATTTCTGCTCTAAAACATACCGGTAGATTGTGGGTACTCATTAGAACTGCCTTGCTGAGTCATTTCTAATAAGTACCCAATCTATGTTTTGAGCAGAAATATGAAAAATATTAGAGTTTTTTTATCTGAAAATTTTCAGTTTTTGGAGGTGAAATTTCTATATATTTCAGTAGGCGTGTTTTCATAATGGACAGATAGAAGTACGAACTATTTCAAATTTTAGGCGAAGTATGATAAGTTGTTAAGGTGTTCCAATATTTACAGTAAATACTGAAGATATTTTCTTAAAAGGTCTGGGCCCAGTTGTTCAAAACTAACGATGTTGTCAGTTAATGTATCGTTAAATCTTTGATCATCAAATATGGCATATATGCTAATATTTTTGCTGAAAAAATTTTTTCAGCAAAAATACCTGGGAATTAGATATTGTAACAAATGTACTTACCAGAACAGTAAACATTTTGACCTCTAACAAGCGTGTTAATCTACCGACGCTTTGTACAACTGGCCCCTGGATATAATTGGCTGATTATTTACTAATTCTGTCAAGAAAGACAACTACAGATTAGTAGCTAGGAGGGACATATGGTGGAGTTGCTGACACTGCTAAATGGAAGGTACAGAGATACATGTAGACACTAAATCTATTGCAGAATTTGCAGCTGCATCTTTCAATACCACATTCTTGAAGAAACTAGTTATCATTAGTAACCTGTACAGACCCACATGCCATGTTTTTCTCTTAGAGCGTTTGACCCCCTCCTTCCCGACTAATACTATATCAAAGTTGGGTTAGTGCGGTACTGCATTTCCATATGTTTCTGATGACTGAGACCATAAAACTCTGCCCAGATGCCAATAAAATGATGCTCTATTACGCAATTAGTTAAGCAATATTGATAAGACAGCTTACTAGAAATCCACACGAAAAATTCTTAAATATAAAACACAATGAAGCAGCTCAAAACCAACTCCAAAGTTTACATCTGCATAAGAAGTTATTCATATTACAGGTTTTAAATGGTTTCCTATGTTAAAAAACAATCTCTTGCTAAACAGGACATGCGCTGTCCAACTGGAGACCAGGAGGTCGCGGGTTCAACCCCCGCTGACGTCAGCAACATTCTTTGGTGGAGATTGATCATGAAATATTTTCTACTGTCATTCTCTCCCTTCCGCTGATTCAAGAAGGGCAGCTGTCAGTTTCTGGCGAAAGAATGTGCACAATACTGGTTAACAGCTTAGAGGACTAAGCCTGCCCAGTAAACGTGTGGTTAGGTAAAACTGACCGCGCTTGACATGACCCCATTGGGTTGACTGGGCCGTAAAACTTCAACACAAACAAACATGCCCTGTCTTAGCAAACAGTGTAGATTCAGATCAGTTGGCTTCAACTGCTCTGGATCTGCACTGTTTGTCATTGAATATGTGAATTTCTATCAAAAACTTGGATCAAGTAATCTGATTGGCTGGAAATTAGAAGTGGGCGTGGCATCTCAATTTATTCAGTATGACAGGGATTAAGATTATATATTACGGTACAGGGAACTGCTATTATCAGAGAAAAGTATTCTCCAGATAGATATGGTACTACCAACTGTTGACATCATAGCTAGAGATGTGAGGGGGTATCCACAATATTTTTCTTATTTCTCAATGAAAACATGTTGTGGGTACTCATTAGAATCACCTCTGTGAGGCAATTCTGATGAGTACCCACAACATATTTTTTTATGGAGAGATAAGAAAAATATCAGTATTTTTCTCTTGACTGCTGAGCGGAAAGAAAGTCACAGAAAAAAAGTCAGAGAAAAAAAAGTCACAGATGAAAAAAATATAGAAAGCTTCCGATTATCGGTAAAAAAAAAGGTTGTTGTCAATAAATTTGAGGTATTATCAATTTTCCTGATGTATCTACCTGATCTACAGGTGTGAAAAATAGCACACTCTGTCACTATAGATGGTGGTGCGATGTTAATTAGTTAAGTGTTTATTACTGGCTCAAAGATGTGAAGATTAATCCCATCTCTAGTTACCGGTATATAAATAAGACAATTATCAATTAAAAGAGGGTACTGTCAATGCTAATATTTAAAAACAAACTGTCATTGATGAGGTTCTATTATTTGCTTGTGAACTTTATTTTCAAAATAATAAAAATGTAAAACTATAATACCCCGCCATTATCATGTCATGGGCAGATAACTCTGTCAAAAATTGAGAAAATTTGCCCATTAGCAATCCAAAAACCAGATCTCTTTAATATCAATGCATGTACCAAATTTGGTTAAAATCCCTTTACATTTACTCAAGTTATCGTCCTGAAACGAAAATATGACCGTGTCTCGGGCAGATAACTCCTTCAGAATTTGAATAAATTTGCCCATTAACACATGCAAGGCTTCCCATTGGTTAAACCAGATCTCTACAATATCCAAGTTTGGTGAAAATCCACAGACACTTACCCAAGGTATCATCCGGAAAAGAAATATGGACAGACCTAAGACTGCCGGATGGTTAGACACACGGATGTCCTACATGTACGTGAAACCATAATGCCCCGACAGTTTGTCTTTTTTGTAAAATGATTGTATTGAAGGCTCTAAGGAATCTACAAGGATGGGAATCTCTGTTGTCTGTCATCGTTTGTCACTGTCAACACTTTTGAATCTTACTTTTAGATCTGTAACTCACATAACACTTAGGAAAACAATTGTTATTAAAACCAATTCTGTTACGTTTCTTCAGAGACTTTTTTTCCTACCCCAAACTGTGACTTTTTTCTATGATTTTGTTTACTGTGATTTCTTTCCTACATTTGTGCAGGAGCATCAGGCTAGGACGATGCCACCCTACCAGATGTCAATTGGATTACAGACTCTAAACTAGAAATGTGTCAATATGACTAAGATGCCCCCCACCTGGGGGCCATCCTCCCTGGGAAAAAAGCATTTTGCAAAATAATGAAGTTGAAAAAGGGCCATTAGCATTCCCATTTACCCTAACTGCAGTTTCTTTTACCCAAAAATTTTGTCTTGTACCCCGAAAATTGAAGAGTCTCTTTATGCTGCTATACATTGGGGGTACAAATATAAGAAAACAGAACTGGGCCCGGTTGTTCAAAGCGTCGTTAGCTTAACGAGCTCGTTAAGGGTCATTTCGTTACCTGTTTTAGCGAATTCAATATACAATATTCTGATATTTTTTGCTGAAAAATTGTGAGTAGCTTTTGCAATGCAAAAGCTACTCACATTTTTTCAGCAAAAAATTTCAGCATATTTGCGTATCACTTGATGTAAATTTTAATGAATCGTTAACTAATGACATCGTTAGCTTTGAACAACTGGGCCCAGATTTACAAAAAGCATTGGGAACCCTGGACCATAACTCAAATTATGACTGGCAGATTTTACCCAAAATCAAACTTGACCTACAGTGTATATGTTAAGATTATATAGAAATAACTGTATATAAAATATGAATCCAATTTCAAAAGATACCAAACAGAAACCATTTTTCCTACAAAGGGACTGGACGATGAAGTTGAAAGGGCTATCACTCCCATAATAATTGGTAGATTTTACCTTAAATCAAACATGGTCTATATTTTATGATTTTAATATTACCTGTGTATAAAATATGAATCCAATACACTGATATCTAAGGGAAACCATTTTTTCATACATATGTATGGACCAGATGGGATGTAGGGAGCATGGCCGGGATACCCTGGGGATTAGACATCCAAATCATACCAAACCCCTGGGAATTCAACAGAAGATTTTGACATATGGGTGATGTTTTGACATCTAAACAGGAAATTCTAGAACTATGTGCCAATTTTAACCCATTGTAGACTGAATAGACTCTTCCACACTATATACTGGAATAGTCCAATTTCAATTTTAGGTATGTCTGGCTATGAGATTTACATATTCATGGAGAAAAATGGCTAAACTATTTGCAAACAGTGGAGGCCCTGATCAGATGCCGTATTATGAGGCGTCTGATCTGGGTCTGCACTGTTTGCCAATTACCCTTTTACGGGTCTCTCGACCTAGGGCATTTGTTGACAAAAATGTTTGAATCATCGGTAGTGAATTTTTTGTTTGTGGTCAAGTTTTACTGCCCAGTCATCCCAATGGGGTCATGTTGAGCATGGTCAGTTAACCTAACCACCGTTCTACTGGGCAGCTTAGTCCTCTAAGCGGTTGACCATTATTGTGTCATTATTTTTTTACCAGAAACTGACAAAAGTTACCTGCCCTTCTTGAATCAGCGGGATGGAGAGAATGACCATAGGAAATATTTCAAGATCAAATCTCCACGAAAGAATGACCTGGTAGAGGTTGAACCTGCAACCACCTCATCACAAACTGAAGGTGCATCCAACTTAGCCACAGAGGTAGGGAATTAGACAGCCAATTTTCAAAAATGTCTAATTCCTCCATATTAATTCCTCCACCCCCTCACTGAACTCTGGGGGAAACATTGAAGGTGCATACATGTAGGTAACAGATAGATTAAAATTTCAGGGAGAATTTTTTTTTTTTTTTCATAAAACAGCTGAAACTCCCTATACCCACTTTTAAACACACTAGATTGGAACAGACCTGACTGAATCTGCATTGATCAGGAAATGTGAAAATTGAGGTAAAAAAGCTGAAATTTGCCCAAAAGCTAGATTCTCATCTCTGTAAAATACAAAGCTAAAAATACATTGTAAATAACATTAATTTATTTTAACCTGCTCATATATCCATCACTCAAAACCCTCACCTCCAGGAGTAACAAGAGCTCCCCAAGCGGGGCATCAGTAATTAGATGTAGCACATACACTGACATAGAGTAGGAGGGGTTAGCCCGAAAAGAAAAGTTTATACGGATTGTCAGAAAGACATAACTCTATTAATATTTGGGGGACTGTAACCTCAAAACAAAATGTGCTGCTTCACGTCATGGTCTAACTATAAATCACAAGGTAGAAATCAATCATAATTTTTTTGCCTGTCAATCTATCTGTTTGTATGTATAAGTTTTTATATATACGAGAGTTCTCCCAGGGCTTCCGTTAAGCGGACGTACGGCGTATATTACGCCCTGAGATTGCCACCGGACGTCCAAATTGAACTTCAAAGACGTACTGCGGACTTCCGAAATTTCTTTTGTCCGTCCGAAATCGATACCCGAGACGTCCAAAAATTGTCAAAAGGCCCGCCCACTTTTAACCAGTTTGCCCCACCTACTTACCGGAAATTCGCTACCTGTGTTGACTGAGCTTTAAGGACGTCCCACTTTCTGCTTGCGGGAGTTTTATTGACAGCCGTATCAAGCGTCGCGGCACCCTTTTGATGGCTGCGTGATCACTGCGTGTATTTGTCACGCGTACTGAGTTGATTAATTGATGTTTTTATAATTAAATTTTCTACTGCGACCCCGAAAATATTCGTTGAAATTATATGAAGTAATTATTATTTTTTAATATTCATGTCTTAAAAAATCTTAAATTATTATTTTGCTAAGAACGTGTGTCGTCTGCAACACTTCCGGGAATTGCCGAGTGAAATTCTATAAATAAATAAATAACAATTATGCACAGAACGCAAATTAAAATCTATTCGAATTTAGAAGCTTACGTTTGTCATGACAACAAAAGCAATTTTTCAGATGAAAAGAAAACATATTTTTCGTCAAAATTTTCGGAAAACCTGTTTCTAAATGCGTAGCCTTGTTCCGGTGGCGCTGTTTACCAGCGCGGAAAAGACGCAAAGTAAGTCAAAATATAGGCGATTTGCGATGTTTTTGCTTGCTTTTCTCCGCGAACGAACGTTTTGCTGTTGGTATTTCATCGAGAGCTGCCTTTAATTTGTTTGTTGCTGCACAAGTCGGCGCCGTTTTCCCGCAATTTTTGTGAAGTAAGCAACTCGTTCGCTCGTGTTGATCAGCATCAATCCGAACAAATATTTCATTAAATACATTTCTGCAAAATAATTTCAGCATAGTTTATTTTTAAGAAAACATGTTTTGGGTGTTTTCTCTCATGTATTTTCTTTTCTTTTTTCTTTCTCTGGGCTTTGAAACGAATGCGAAGTTGTACCAATGTTGATGCTTTCTCTAAGGTCCGACATACAAGTACAGGCTTTCCAAAAAGATGCGATCGAATTTTAATAAGCGTTAAGGACATTTTTAAAACACATCTAAGAGAAGCGTGTATCATGATGATTCTGTGTGACACTGAAATAAGAACCTATGTTCTACTAAAGAAAGGGCAGACCGCCGCAGCACGGAAAAAAAGTGGGACTTCCTAGATTTTCCTGTGGGACTTCCAAATTTGAGGGGTAGGAAGTCTGGGACTTCCTGAGTCTGGAAGTTAATGGAAGCCCTGTTCTCCCTAAAGATGGTGGCTAAGTAGCGGAAGAAGAAATCAATCATAATTTTTTTGCATCCTTCATTTAGGATATTATATGTTATGGTGGAAAGTAGCTAACAAATGCTAGGAATGGCTAAAAAGTATCCTGTTATTGGAAATCTAGCCAGCTCCAGTGGGAATGGCCAGAGGTCCTGTACCGGACTTTGGCCAGAGGTCTGGTACCAGACCTCTAGCCATTTCCTTAATATTTATATCAATAACATTTTGGAGGACTTTTCCCTCTAAGGAGTAAACTGCATTGACCTTTTTGATCCGTATCCTTGCAACCTGCATCATGTTACATTTTACAGGCTGAAATCTTATACTCAATTCCCTGGCCCATTTGCTCAGTTGATCAATATACTTTTGGAGTTTCAATGTGTCTTCAATGCTATCAATTCTGATCACAGTCACAGTCATTATCATTTGCAAACAGGCGGATCTCAGGTTCTGTTTTAAACATGATTTCAATCACATCACCTGGGGATCGAGAACAGTACCCTTGCCAGCCAGGGTGCTATATAGTCCTGACAATCCTCACGATTCTGGAAAACGAATGAAATATGTAGACGAGAGCGGGGACAAAATATACAGTACAAAAAAAAAAAAACAAAAAAAAAAACATCCTTTCTTCCAAAAAAAAAGCCATTTCAAAAACAAGCCAATCAAAAAAGCAACCGTTTCACCTTACTTTGAAAATCAGTAACTTGCATCATATTGGCAGTTTCTTTGGTAACAATGCAGTCTTCTATTATATTTTAAACATTTTACACTGAACACGTCAGTTTGAATCATTTGACAGTATACAGACGCTTGGATCTCAGTCTTCCTAATTCAATAATCTCCCACACAACCATGATCATTTTTAAACCAAAATTAACTTTCAATAAAGAGTATCTAAGGGACAAAACTCAAGGGTCATGCTAAATATCGCAAGGTAGCACAAGGTAGGTAAAAGAAAGCAAAACTTGGTCAAAACTCAAGGTTTTATTATAAACTGTCAAAGCACTAGGTACCAACAATGTATAAAGTGTATAATTACATCGTACTGCAATGATTTGCTAAATCACTGAGCCACTAATCACTGAGAGACCCCCAAAAATGTTTCCCTAAGTGTACATACTGTAAAGAAATCATCACGAAAGCACGCCTAGATATAATTCTGGCTCCCTTAAACCCCGCTTAAATTATATAGTGAAACTGGGGTTTACAGGGGTATACATTATTTTTCTTATTTTGCTGAAAAAAAAAAACAACAACATAGATTGCGGGTACTCGTTAGAACCGCATCGGCGAGGCGGTTCTAACGAGTACACACAATCTATGTTTTGATCAGATATGAGAAAAATGTCAGATTTTTTTTTATCTGAAAATTGTCTTTTTTTGGATGTAAAATTTTCAATATATTTGAATAGGCGTGTTTTCGTAATGTACCCTTTGGCTATAAAGAATATATGAACAATATGATGAAGTCATTCGACTGGAAACCAATGTAAACTGATGAATAAATGGCAGGCTACAGAACGCAGCCGCAAAACGCAGCCGTATTAAAAATACAGTTGACTCTCGTTATCTCGACCTTGCTTATCTCGAATAACCGCTTATCTCGAAGTGAAAATCTGGTCCCTGCCTAAACATGAAAATCTAGCAGGTAAAAAACATTGTGGAAAACAGGAGAAATTGCTCCTCAGGAGCAATTTCTCCTCTTTTCCTCAGGAGCAATTTCTCCTCTTTTCCACAATATTTTCGAATAATCTCTAATTTCAAGGGTCCAATTACATATATATTTGTTACATGTGATTGTTCGAATTATTATTTCCTCAATTCTGCAACTCTGATATGTCGAGGTACGGTTATCTCGAAGTCTCAGAGAGTCCCTTGGAATTCGAGATAACGAGAGTCGACTGTATAGGAAAAATGCAACCACTGTACAGGGAATGCAGCCAATATAGGTAATGTGAGAAGGTCTAAATACCAGACCTATTCATCACGAAAATATGCCGATATAATGTTGACCCCCTTAATATCAACCCCACTTTTATACTGAAAGGAAAAAGAAACGCAGGGTAAATTTTATTCCTAAATTTCATTCAAGTTTGAAAAAGTTTGTTAAATATTTTACTATGATTACAAAACGGTTCATGTATGGAACAAAAGTTCAAAATTTCATTGGTTTGTGATCAACAAGTCTCGAGTTATTGAAGTTCATTGGTAGCTACCCCCCAAATCTTGAAATCAAAATCAAACTGAAAATCAATATCGGGTGTGCTCCCCTCTTGCTGCCGTTGCTGTCCTAATTCTCCTTTGGATAGAGTTAACCAAAGCATTGACAGTTCGCATCGGGATGTTATTCCATTCATCGATCAACGCATTCCTTAGTTGTGCGAGAGTTGCGGGGGGGGGGGGGGGGATTTCGGCGCTTCCTAACCCTTCTGTCCAGCTCATCCCACATGTGCTCTATTGTTTTGGATATGTATTTTTTTATTAACCTTTATCACTCTCTGGGTTAATTCAGCAGACAACAAAGTGGTGCTATTTTTTCTTATTTTTTTTTTTCTTTTCTAACTGGAGACAATTTACATGAAATATCAAATCCTTTTTTTCTGAAATAAAATATAATATTAATAATTATTAAAAGAAAAAGAAAAAGAAAAACATTTCAATGTGTCGTCTGCTGAAATTTTGCAAAGATTTTTCAGCGTTAATTGAGGATGAAAGTAACAATAATACTAAAAAAAATGCTTCTTTTTTTTTTCATGTGTGTGTTTGTTGTTCAGAATAGAACCCCAATCCGGTGGCATTAATACTATGTTTTCTGTTATGGAATGCGTCTTTTATATCTATAGAACTAGCTTTTTTCAGATGAAAATGTTTGACATCGTTCTTACCGTAATAATCCTAAATATTGGGACAGAGAGATACGAGTAAACAGTGTAGACCAAGTTCAGACGTCGCAGAACGCCTGTTTCCTACTCGTCCTGCATTATTCAAAAACACCGACAGGTAGTGGAACAGACTTTTACAATTTATAGGACAAGTATGGTAAGGAGTTAAGGTGTCCCAATATTTAGACTAATACGGTATTTCTGCCCAACATAGATTTGATAGCTCGTTAGATTCACCTGAATGTGGCGGTTCTAATGAGTAATCTAGATATATTGGTTTCAGCAAAATTAAGGAGAAGGGTATTCATTGCATGGGTTTGTTAACTTGATGTATGACAATTTTACAATGTCCTGTTTAATTAACCCGAATTAATTGTTTGAGTGATGAGCATCATTTTAAGAAGACGAAGAAGAAGAACTTAGTTAGCGTATGGTGAATGCATTTTCTCGCACAACATCTGCACGTCACACAGAATTTCTGTCCTGTCTATAGCTCTTTTTAAATGAATGAATGAATAAACGAACGATGATGATGTATTTGTGTTTCTTAAATTAGCACGCGAATGATAAAACCAAACATTTGACGTGCGCCAAGAGAACACTCATATCAGCAAAGGAATCTGCCCAGCCTGATAGGAGTCTTCGGTGACCGAATGAAGACCATATGATCTATGGTGTGTTTTTTTTTTTTAAATAAGCCTGCATATGACAAACCAACTTTTTGACATCTGCGCTCAGAATAGACACACATCAAAGTCTTAAGGTTGGAAAAGATGCTTAACCTGTTTGAAATGGTCTGTGTCCTTGCTCTTCCCTGTCTTCCTCTGGCGCTGAAAAAAATTGTCGCATTTCCGAGCAAGCCATTTAATTTCTTTGGTGATCCATAAGAGGCTCTTTCTGTCTCCAAACCTTTTAATAGGAACATTTTTGAAATGCCTTGATTCCATCACGAAAACATGCCTATATAATTTTGACCCCCTTAAACCCTACTTTTATATAGTAAAACTGGGGTTTACATGGGCATACATTAGTTTTTTTATTTCTGCTCAAAACATAGATTGTGGGTACTAGTTAGAACCGCCTCGCCGAGGCGGTTCTAAGGAGTACCCACAATCTATGTTTTGAGCAGAAACATGAAAAATATCAGAATGTTTTATCTGAAAATTTTCATTTTTTGGTGGTAATTTTTTCAGGATATTTGAATAGGCTGTTTTCGTAATGCATAGATGATCAGAGTCTTCGTTGCTTAAATAAAGACCATATGATGTTTGTTAAATAAGCCTGCGCATGACTAAAGCAAACATTTGACATAAGCAACTAGAGAGCACCCAGTGAAGACTCATATCAGCAAGGACATCAAAGTCTGATTAAGAGTCATTAAGAAAACACGACTATTCAAGTATTTAGACAATTTCACCTCCAAAAACTGAAAATTTTCAGATAAAAACTCTGAAATTTTTCATATTTCTGCTCAAAACATAGACCGAGGCGGTTCTAACGAGTACCCACAATCTTTGTTTTGAGCAGAAATAAGAAAAAAATGTCTACCCCTGTAAACCCCAGTTTTACTTTATAAAAGTGGGGTCTGAGGGGTCAGAATTATATAGGCGTGTTTCGTGATGTACGCTGTCCGAACGAAGACGGCTTGGTCCTTAGCTACTCATTGACCGCAAAGCAAAGACCCTAGAAAGGCTGATCAGAGTCATCGCTTGGACATAGGTAAAATTGTTGTTTTTGTCATGCACCGGCTCAAATGATCAAGACAATTAATTCAATTATTGTATGGACGTATTTCATAGTGTTGTTTTAATTATGTTTATATAAACCTAGTATAAAATTGATATAAACTGTCGAGTACACGTATCACCAAGAGTAATGTCTTTAATATCTTTATTTTCCAACATATAACGAGGAATAGCGTCTAATGTATACGCTTGTTTTGACAATAGAGATGCGAGTTCGATACAATTGATTTACCTGTACTTGTACTCGTAAATGCGTTAAATAAATTAATGCCGAAAATATACACACTGGATTGGAAACTGTATACAGAAAATAAATAAATAAATAAATAGATACATAAATAAATAAACGAACGGACGAATGAACCAATCAATCAATCAATCAATCAATTATAAGATGGAAAATAAATATCCCCAAAATTTCCACCTGTCAGTTCATTCGTCCATCCGTTCGTTGGTTCGTTCATTCATTCATTCATACAAAAGTTACAAAAGGTCTGGTATTAACACCTTTTCACACTTTACCAATATTGGCTGCATTCCCTATTACCTGTATAGTGGCTGCATTTTTCCTATATTATTATACGGCTGCGTTTTATACCCTCCCCGAATAAGTTGAGAGAATATACGGAGTTGTCAGGGCACATTTTGTAGACATGTGCTGGGTGATGTATGAATCAGATAATGTTTCTTTAAACTGTCAATGGATGATTTACGTTGGTCATGGGTAAACTCGGCCGGTAACTAGACCATTACATAGATTCTAAATAGAAGACGTCTGATAAAGACTACATGGCCTGTAACCAAGTCGGCCACGGAGTCATCTCGGCCGGGTCAACTCGGCATGCTTTGTACGTTATGTTTTATTTCTTACCTACCTACCTACCTTTCTTTCTACCTATGTTTACCTATGTTGATTCTGATCGCAGGCCTAAGGCCTCTTTGTTCAGCTCCTCATTTCTCAGTTGAGATTCTGCGATTCTCCAACCCAGGGTCTTGCGTATTTCGCGTCAGGGTTATATTTCTTTGGATGGTTAGACCGTCCCAGATAACATGCTAACGTTGGGCCAACGTTGAATAATGGTTGTCCATTTCGTTGGCCCAAAGTAGACATTCAACTTTGGCCTAACGTAAGTCTGCTCATTGGGCCAACGTGTAGGCATTACGTTGGGCCAACGTATGTCAATGTTAATGAAAATTGTCAATAAACAGTGCTTATTCGATACCACCCCCCTCCCCCGCCCCCCGCGCATAAATCATAAATTTTTCTATCAAAATTTAAAATTCAAACTGTCGGCATGACCTTGAGAATAAAGTCAGGTCACCAAACTCTAATAAAACAAGATTCCTAAAATTATTAAGCAAAATACATAAGAAAAAAGTGTTACGGACATTAAAAGATTGCAAAGGGGAATAATTATAACAGTATTGATCCCCTGACCTTTCTTTTTCTGTAGCAGCAGCATCTCATGAATATGAACATTTATGCAAAATGTGTTAAGATTCCTAATAATACTAATTCAGAAATGCAGAAAAAAAGATAAGAGTGCTCACGTTTTGAGTATTTATAATGTAATGACCTTGACAATAAGGTCAAGGTCACCAAAATCTAATTACTTCTTTCCCCATCCTGATGATGTATCTGTGCTAGTTTGATCAAATTCCAGCCATTGGTTAAAGAGATAGTGTGCACACAAACGTTTTATTGCATTAAGAAATTTAACAAAGGGCAATAACTCCAAGAGAATGGCCCCTAGCGCTTACTGTCTCTTATGTATGTACACCTTATTGTTATCAATGTGCCACATAAGCTTTTTTTCTATCAAAATTTGAGTTTCAAAGAGGAAAATGAGGTCCAGGTCACCAAAGTCTAATCTTTCCCTCATCCCAATGAAGTATCTGTGCTCGCTTGAACAAATTCAATCTAATGATTCATGGGACAAGGTGCACACAAGGGTCATTTTAGAGTCTTTGTAATGCAGCAAATTTCAAAATGAGGTCAAGGTCACATCCTAACGATGTATCTGTGCTAGTTTGGTAAAATTTCAGCCAATGGTTCAAGATATAGTGTGCACACAAGCTTTTTTCCTATCAAAATTTGAGTTTCAAAGTGCCGGTGTGACTTTGAAAATGAGATAAAGGTCACCAAAATCTAATAACTTCTTTCCCCAATCCCAATAATATATCTGTGCTAATTTGGTCAAATTCCATCTATTATTTCATGAAATAGAGTGCACACAAGGCTCACTTATTGAGTATTTATAATGTAGTGACCTTGAAAATAAGGTCAATATCACCAAACTCTAATTGTTTCTTTCCCCCATCCTGATGATATATCTGTGCTAGTTTGGTCAAATTCCAGCCATTGGTCAAAGAGATAGTGTGCACACAAACTCAAATAGCTTCTTTCCCATATCCTAACGATGTACGAGTATCTATGCTAGTTTGGTCAAATTCCAGCCATTGGTTCAAGATATAGTGTGAACACAAGCTTTTTTTCTATCAAAATTTGTGTTTCAATGTGCCGGTGTGACCTTGAAACTGAGATAAAGGTCACTAAAATCTAATTATTTCTTTCCCCAATCCAAATAATATATCTGTGCTAATTTGGTCAAATTCCATATACTGATTCATGAAATACAGTGCACACAAGGCCCACTTATTGAGTATTTATAATATAGTGACCTTGAAAATAAGGTCAAGGCCACCAAACTCTAATCGTTTCTTTTCCCCATCCTGATGATGTATCTGTGCTAGTTTGGTCAAATTCCAGTCATTGGTTAAAGAGATAGTGTGCACACAAACTTTTTACAAGGCTCATTTTTGAAGTCTTTATAATTTAGTGACCTTGAAAATAAGGTCAAGGTCACATAAATCTAATCACTTCTTTCCCATGTCCTAACAATGTTTCTGCGTTAGTTTAGTAAAATTCCAGCATTTGGTTCAAGATATAGTGTGAACACAAGCTTTTGTCTATCAAAATTTGTGTTTCAAAGTGACGATGTGACCTTGAAAATGAGATAAAGTTCACCAAAATCAAAATCTAATCATTTTTCTTTCCCCAATCAAATAATATATCTGTGCTAATTTGGTCAAATTCCATCTATTGATTCATGAAATAGAATGCACACAAGGCTCACTTATTGATTATTTATAATGTAGTGATCTTGAAAAAAAAGGTCAAGATCACCAAAATCCAATCACTTCTGTCCCCCATCCTGATGATGTATCTGTGCTAGTTTGGTCAAATTCCAGTCATTGGTTGAAGAGATAGTGTGCACACAAACATTTTTAACAAGGCTCTTTTATTTTGAGTCTTTATAATATAGTGACCTTGAAGATTAGGTCAAGTTCATGAAAGTCTAATCGCTTCTTTCCCATGTCCTAACAATGTATCTGCATTAACAGGGCTCACGTTTTGAGTACTTATAGTGTAGTGACCTTGAAAATAAGGTCAAGGTCACCAAAAACTTATCACTTCTTTCCCCATCTTGATGATGTATCTGTGCTAGTTTGGTCAAATTCCAGCCATTGGTTAAAGAGATAGTGTGCACACAAACTTTTTACTGCATTAAGACATAAAATTACAAAGGACAATAACTCCAAGAGAATTGGCCTCTAGCCCTTACTTTCTTTTATGTAGGTACACCCTTTTGATATCAATGTGTAAGCAGAAATTGATGAATATCCATCGATGCGTTTTTAAGATATTAGGAAAAGAATCTGCGTCGCGGACGGACACACACACGGATAGACGGACGGACAGACGGACGTGAAAACAGTACACCCCCTCCCCACAAAGAAAGTTTGCTGGTGTATAATTTAAAGTTGGGCCATGTTGGGCCAACATTAATCCTACACAATTTTTACGTTGGGCAAACGTAGAAATTATGTATGATGCCAACCTATTTTTGTCAGTGAAAAGGGCTGCCCCGACAGCAAATTAACATGTGAGTATAATTCTATTATATATTCGTTTCTAATCTAGGCAGCAATAATGAATTGCATAAGGCAGATATGAAAACCTTTTATCACCGTGCAGTTATGCTGATCTGAGTCTTTGTTGGGTGCACATGTGACATTGTAGGTTTTGCTGTGCTCTGGCTCTGGCTCACTTGTGAGTTTGACATTCTTCCAGCAAGGTACTATATTTTATGACTGTAAAATAGTATTTCTCTTAAAAACAGTGTGTTTATAATGTGTTTTTTTTTATAAATTGGCATAGCTTTTTTCTCTCCTGAGTCCTCTAGGAGGAGTCTGATCAGGTTCTAACCTGTTTTCCGTGAGCGTGTTTTGGACCCATTACTCCATTACGAAAACACGCCTATTCAAATACACTGAACATTTTACCACCGAAAATGAAGATTTTTCAGATAAAAAGATTCTGATATTTTTCATATTTCTGCTCAAAACATAGATTGTGGGTACTCGTTAGAACCGCCTGGTCGAGGCGGTTCTAACGAGTACCCTAAATCTATGTTTTGAGCAGAAATATGAACAATAATGTATACTCCTGTAAACCCCAGTTTTACTATATAAAAGTGGGGTTTAAGAGGGCCAAAATTATATAGATATGTTTTCGTGATGCTAAAAAATCAATGTTTGTGCTGTAAGAATGTCAAAATCACAAATGAGCCAGAGCACAGCAAAACCTACAATGTCACATGAGAATCCAACAAAGACTCAGATCAGCCTGCACAACTGCACAGTCTGATAAGAGGCTTTCATATCCCCACATGCAGTTCATTATTTTTGCCTAAATTAGAAACGAATATATAGTATAATTATACTCACATGTTTAAAAATCTTAATCCTTATTCTTTAAATCTCATCTTGAGACCTTTAATGGGGCAAACCATCAGAGAGTCAGAATTCAAAGTTATTGATCAGTTAAGTCTCTTAGGTGCAGGGGACCCAGGGTACGAACCCATAAAAGGCAGAACCTTTACACCCGCGTCTGTACGTCGTCAATCGTCTGTAAAGTTCACGTCAATCTTCCTTGCGGTCGTCGAACATGCAAGGAACAGTAAAAGAAAGTAATTAGAGGCGACGGTGCAAGGTCTAAGGTTCAGGATTAACTCATGCTGTGTTTGTGATTTATGCAATAGCACATGGTACATTGATATGCTAATTAAATTGGTATCTTGTATTAACTGACTTGCAATTTGTTTGATAAAATATATTGTTTTACATATTTTTTATGATACAAATATATCATCTTATCCTTTTCTCCAACGGATTTGATAAATTCAACAATACATATAAGATCATATAAGATCCTCTATATAGTCCTATTATTCCTGGTATGTTGGGCCAGCGTTGGCACACCGTTGATCCAATGTTTAACTCCTTGGATTTATAGCCTTAGTTATTGAACCACACCAACAACTTAATTTGGATTTAAAACATTGAAATCAAAATTATGCATACCGGTTGATATATGAAATCACATTTTGGCAACATTTTTTGTCACTTAAGCAGAATCAGCAATAAACAAATTGCTGACGTTGACCCAAAGTTGGCCCAGCATTATACAAAGGAGTGCATGATTTGCATATTTTGGTTACGTTGGACAAACGTTGGGCCAGCCTTACACCGCATATCAAATAAAACTGTTTACTTCCAGTATTTTACATAATTTGCCCATTATTGTGCCAACTATGGCATTATTTTACTGACTTTAAAATAATTCATTAGATTGGTATCATGGTTGGCCCAACGTTGGGCCAGCATTGGACAGCCAACGGATAACCATCAACCAACGAAACAACCCAATGCCAACGTTGAGCCAACGTTGTCATGCTATCTGGGATAGCTTATCAAGGCCATTTTCGAAGGCATTAATACTTGGTGAACAAACAACTTTCTACGTTAATGAATTCCATAAATTTATCACTCTTGACGTGAAGAAATTCTTACGTAATTCCAATCTGCTTCTGTGTCTGGTCAGTTTAAGTTAGTGACCACGCGTCCGTGCTTGATCCACGACATTAAATAATTCAATTGTAACCCGTTTGTCGTAAATTCCATGTAGAATCTTATAAACTTCAATCATAACCCACTTAATCTGCGATATTTCAACGTAAGTAAATTTAATTTCTTTAAAGGGGAACGCAACCCTAATATAAGATATTTTCACAACAAAGAGCTTAATGAACCATAAAATTTGACACAAGTTTGATCAAAGTCGGACAAGGAAGAACAAAGTTATAACTTTTTGAAGATTTTAACTTATCTAACATTGGCGCCGCCATCTGGAATACTTAATAATAATAATAATAATAATAATAATAATAATAATAATAATAACAATAATAATCAAAACGTTTAAAACTTTATTTTTTCATTATTATTTTTATTTTCATCGCCAAAGCATTTGTTTTCGGAAAATAAGTGGCTTTTCGCTTTAGAAAAAAACAAAACAAAACAAAAAAAAAAAAAAAAAAAAAAAAAACAACAACAAAAAAAAAACAAAAAAAAAAAACAAAAGAAAAAAAAAACAAAAAACAAAAAACAAAAAAAAAAAACAAAAAAAAAAAAAACAACAACATACATTAAGATAAAAATATCCTTCTATATACTTTCTATTTTGATTATGTATATTAAATTAGGACTGTGTGACATCAAAAGCCTAAACATGGTGGCCTCTATGACAGTTGGATTTCAACTATTCAAACTCCAATAAATTTTTTATTTGCTGGTAGATTTTGACAAAACTTGTATAAAACTGTTCGGCTTGTAAAGTTCCATCCTGTTAGACATACTTTCTTCCTACCTTGCCTTTCGCTTTAGAGGTTCTTCATATGTTAACTTTTTAAATCCAGGATTAACTTCGTTAATCTACGCTGAATATTTTCAACCAAATTTATGTGGTTTTACAAAAACGTACTCAACACTGACTGGTATATTCTAAATGAGGGCGCACAAGTGCCTTAAACAGCAAAACAAGCATTTCTTCATCCAAGTATGTAAACGATCTTCTAATCATTCCCATTATACTGTTGGCTTTGTTCACTTTGGTGTCAATATGTGTTTCAAATAATTAATGCTCATCGATATAAACTCCATTGTCTTTTTCACAACTGCTAGCCTCCAATTTAATCACAGTTCCATCTGATTTTCTCATGAAATATTCTGGTTTTTCGTCGTTCCGTTGCCAGGGTAGACAACTCAGTATAACTATACATTTATCCGGGTAAAATAATAGCAAACAATCATCAGACCAGTCTGGCAAGCAAAAAAAAGTCATCCTGTATTACAATTATTAAAAACCCGCTATCCCACAATGCACTATTCTATGATGCCATGGTTCTTTTTAGATTTTACTTGGAAATTAAAATTTTATTTAAATCCTCATAATCTTGTTCCAGACTGCTAATCTTGATTAAAAAGTAAATATTCTAAAACTAATGAGTATTGAGACTATATTTCAAGCTAGTTTTTTAATTCATGAAAACTGGTTTAATTAAATAAGAAAAAAAAATCAAATATTTAAAAATCAAAGATACAGATCGCAGTGTTCGTAAAAAGCTTACCAAGAAAAGAATAACGGTCAAAAAAAAAAAAAAAAAAAAAAAAAAAAAAAAATAGCTGTGTTTCCGCTAACTTGCTGAAAACATGTGGTTGGTGAGAGAAACTTTTTTTTTCTAGTTTTCTCTAGAAAAGAACCACGTCGGGCCTGTAATTTTATAAAAATACAGGTATTTTGTTAAGGGTCGGTGCTTTGTTTTTTTTATATTGCATTTTCATTGATAAAAAATAGAAGAGTCGGGTGTTTGAAACAGGGCTGGTCGAGTTAGCGGAAACACAGCTTTTTTTTTCATATACGCCTAAATAAATTTGTTGAGAATTACATTTTGAAAGACCATGACAAAATGGATTAAAAATCAATGAAATAACTTCAGAATATGAAATAAAAAAATATTTTAAAATTTCACTTGAATTTCAAAATTTTAAAGTTAAATTTCATCTAAAAATTAAACTGATAAAAAATGTATGAGCACTGCAACCCTACACATAAATATAGGGGAAATCTGTTTCTCTCTGCGCATACATTCCATGAATATTTTCAAATTAAACTTTTCAATACGTTTTTAAATTATTTATAAGAATCAACAATATCAATGAGATGAAAATGAGCAAGAATTAAAATCTTAATAACTCTGTATTTGGAGTATTTCAGTGGGATTTTTACCACTGGACTCGCCAGCCACATGACTTTCCTTTTAGCATATGTACAACCAAAAGTGAAATAAGGGGATGCGTCTGCTTTAAGGGATGCCCTTTGAGATTCATTTTGGTGTGTTCTTTGCTCCTAAATGATACCTTTTTAGTACATTCATGAAATTATTCAAAAATGAAAACAGTAGTGTTCATTTGTGTCTGGACATTACGAAAACACGCCTATTCAAATATATAGAAAGTTTCACCTCCAAAACCAGAAAATTTTCAGATAAAAAAACTCTGCTCAAAACATATATTGTGGGTAATCGTTAGAACCGCTTCGGCGAGGCGGTTCTAACGAATACCCACAATCTATGTTTTTGAGCAGAAATAAGAAAAATAATGTATACCCCTGTAAACCCCAGTTTTACCATATAAAAGTGGGGTTTAAGGGGGTCAATATTATATAGACATGTTTTCGTGATGACCAGACTAGCTCGTTTTTAAAACCCAACTACTTGAAGGTCCTTAAAATATCAGCAGCTGGCACACATTGAACCAGTAATGGATCAGGAATAACAGCTATACAAAAATGGGTATCGACATTTATATGTATTAAAACTGGAAACTAGTTACCTTCGACATCATTGTTGGTTCGTACAGTCTGTCGGAACACAAATCAAGAGGTAACATAAAATCACCATGCTGGACCACTGTCTGTCCATATGGTCGACCAGTTGCTGAAGTTATAGAGTGTTGTCCTTGGTCTTGAGGTGGTCTAAAGTCTGGCGAATGTGTATTGCGGGCAGGAACCGCAGTGCAGTGATTCGAACTGTCGAATGTTGTCATACGTTCTCCGTGCTACGAGCCAGGCGTATTTACATTAAAAAAAAGACAATGTGCAAAACAGAAAAATATAAGTAAACAGTACCTTTCAAGTTTATGTCATGAAATCCCTCAGAAATATTCCACAAGAATTTCTAAAACTAATCCTTTGAATAACAGTTTCTGATCCCTTAATTCAAAGTCCCTGAATTCAGAGTTTAATTCTAGAATTAATAAAATATTGTAGTAATACAGTATAGAATAATTTCCTATGAAAGTGTACAAAGATGACCATATGAAAAGGTTTTCTTCTTATATATCATGAAAGAACATTCTAGAGAAAGAATTTGCTAGATGCATCACTAACTTTCCAGTTTTGCTGGAGGCATCACTCATTTTCCAGTTTTAGTCAAGAATATTCTAAACGTTCTATGACATGCCAAAAAAAGCTTACCTAGAATAATCCTTCTGGAAAGTTCTAAAAGGAATTTAAAGAACTTGTTATTGTAAACATGATTTTCCAGAAAGTTCTATAGAGACTTGCAGTAAACATGAAAACAATGAGATATAAACGAATTCAACATCCTATATTTATAACCTGTTAAGAAAAGAAGGTTGTGGATCATCAGTAGTATTCACGTCTTCGACTGGCGTCTGTGTAATGAAAGGGTTGTTAACAACGAAACATATAAACATATCATGAATGTTTCTTAAGTAGTCAGCTTTCGATTCGCACTTTCAGGTTCTGTCATAATTGATCCAGAATGACATGTTTAGCATTACACGACATATAACAAGGAAATGTGTGTCGGAAGCAGCATTTTTTTAAACAAGGCAACTGAAGCTGAATTAACATAGAAAAAAAACCCCGGAAAACTATTACATCACCTTTTTTTTGCGTTTTCTGGTGCAAGAGTACGGAATAAGCCAAGCACAGCAAACCTATATAATGATATGTGCACCAAGCCAAGACTCAGAACAGACTGCGTAACAATGCAGTCTGTTTGTTTGTGTTGTGGTTTTATGGCCTAGTCAACCCAATGGGGTCATGTCGGGCACGTCAGTTTACCTAACCACACTTTGACTGGGCAGTCTTAGTCCTCTAAGCGATTAACCAATATTGTGCACATTCTTTTGCCAGAAACTGATATCTGCCCTTCTTGAATCAGCGGAAAGGAGAGAATGACCGTAGAAAATATTTCATGATCAAATCTCCACGAAAGAATGTTGCCGACCTCGGTGGGGGTCGAACCCGCGACCTCCTGGTCTCCAGTCGGACGCGCATCCAACTCAGCCACCGAGGCCGGCTACAGTGCAGTCTAATCAGAACCTTCGCTGACCACCGAAGAAGGCATTCTTTGTTGCCCATACAGCCCGGATGTGCACTTTGCTGGTCGCTCGTCATTTGTACGGTTTACTGTGCCCCGGCTCAAATATGTGTTTGCAGTTGAATGTGCTATATAGTTCACATGCTAACTATCACAACGGGCATGCACACCGGCTTTTGAATCAGCTATGTAGCAAGTATTAGCTTTTTCAAAAAGCTAGCAGTCGTTTAGCTTCAACAATTGCATGTACGCTTGTACCGCGTGATGGAATATGTATCAAGGTTCATTGAACTTACCTGAATGTTACTTTCCGAGATTTTGTTTTCTCCGAAATGTCAAATTACCTCTGACGTGTACACAAATGATAGGTGCCAAGGACTCTGTTTCTTGACAGTTACTATTTCGCTGTGAGTTTTCCAACATTTTGACTATAGCTGAGCACTAGATGGGGGAGTTCTTGGCTAGTATAAGCTGATTCGAAAATGGACTGCTTTCATTTTAATGTCAGTAAAGATATTCTTTGGACAGATTTATTTCAGAGTAAACGGGTCTCTGAACTGCTTTTTTGTATTATCTTTCATTATACAGATTTCATCTAATACAGTGTAGTCCTAGATCAGGCGCCGCGTTTTGCTCCCTCTGATCTGGGTCTATACTGTCTGACGTTATCTGATCTGGGTATATACTGTTTGCCACTGTCCCTTTTATGGGACGCTATACATAAATAGTTAATATATACCCGAAAGAGGCCCGAGGAAAGAGGTCATGATTGGACAATAAATGAATATATACCCGAAAGAGGCCCGAGGAAAGAGGCCATGATTGGATGATAAATGATTTTATCATTTTATTCGTTATCAGATGCACAACTACTATATCAACAGTCTTGCTAGTTACTTCCGCTTAAGCTAGGTTCGGTATAATTCCCGTTTTTATAAGTGATTAGCAAGGGCGACCCGCAAAAAAGTTTTGAAGTAATTAATATATACACTTACACTTCGCTGTAAAACTGGTGTCGTTCTTCATAAACAACTGTAGATTCAGCAATAGACAGATCAATACTATTGCCAGGCTCATCTGTCGTCTCCACCTGTGAAAGAAAATCTTGATACTGCAAATAAATGACACACCAAATGAACAAATAAATAAATAAATATTAGTCCCATGATACGAATGTTGACTGGGCAATCGGCTCACCAACACCGCTTAGCCTAGTCGGATCACCAACACTGCTTTACAAAAACAGATATACAAATAAAACGTCTGTTTATATGTTTAAAATTCGACTGTTTACTCACATACCCTATTATGTTAACACTGTCTGATCTATTTTGGAGAATCGAACTCGTCCTAATCAACATGGCGGATAGCTAAAGTTGGATTTAAGTAATGTTTTAGCAGTTTTGTGTCGCTTACGGTAAATATGAAATAATAATAATAATAATAACAATAATAAACGTGAATGCAGTCATATCTAAGCATTGATTCTGGAACAAATTATATAAAAAATAAATCTAAACATGCTAAAACAATTAAAATATTCTCTACATGTATGAATAAAAAAATCTTGTTTAACTTTATAATTCAATTTTTCTTGCCTTTTAGATTCCTGGAAAAGTAGCAGAGTATTGAAACAAATTCATTAACACATATTGTTAATAGAATTGTCATAATCCATGTTCAAGTGCAAGTAAACAATTCTCAAAGAGAAAACATTATTTTTTCAATAAGTTATGATAATAGTTATACAAAAGAGAATCTATAATAAATAGGGACATACCTTATTTACAATCCTTCGAAGTATTGCCCCTCTGCATTCCATCGTTTTGGGATCCCGTGATTTCCGTTGCTAGGCAACCAAGCGTGATAAGGAGACGCTCCTTGGCCACGGCAACTTTAGCTCATCTAGATCTTCGAATCTTACTCCCCAAAGTGATATTTTATGTTTCAAGAACAAGTCGTAGTCGCAGCGACTTAGATCAGGAGAATAAGATGAGTGCGGAAATATTTCCTAGTTAAGCGGTCAGTTACTGCCTTTACTGGGTTAGATTCATGTGGCGTTGCCATGGTTTCCGTGAATAGACCCTTTTCACAATCATAATTTGCGATAATTGCCGAGCGGAAAATTTCCGGAAATATATCGAGATCGAGGCTGGCGGTGTATTGACAATGTGGAAATGTAAGACACTCGCTACAACCTGTGATAAATTCAGGGTTCTCGAGGACGCAGAAATACGGGTCATGATTCCTAAAAAGTCCCAAAGCCGAGTCCGCCGGACGTCTGTTTTCCCCGTGGAACTACTACTAATTATGATTGGATTATTTGAGTGATGCCCGTAATATGTTACTCTTACCGTCGGTAGCATCTTAAAAGAATAATCCGCCGCGTGTTTTTCACACTTGCGACAGAACCGTTATCTACTTGCTAAGCAAGCGGTAGTTAAACAGGTGTTGGCAGTTAGCACTTCAGCGATCGTTATCGGGTCGAGCAATTAAAGCATGTGACTGACACCGTTATGCACCCCTTCCCTCATTGTGTATTGCCTCTACCGACCGACTGATTCATCAAGATGCACGCGCGGGTGTCTAATCTTTATCTTTTGAGGCGGGCAGTTTTTTTTTCTGTTGCTGTTTTGTTTAATTGATCTTTTTTCCGATTCAAAATTTTCGGATGTCGATTTTTTGGCACTGACTTCAGAGACGCACGCTCACCGTTTTCTGCTGAAAGGCGACAAGCACCTAAGCAAAATAGTACTTTATCCGTTTGCGAGATCTGCGCGCGCATCAAAACGGTTAATCCTGCTGTCCACTAAAATAGTTTCTAAGTACCACCGAATGTATCACGTAAAGTTTCAGCTTATGGGATGCACAGATGCACACCAGACGACGATACGCTGACTGTTCGCGTTTCTAATATAAGTTAAATTTATCTATAGCTCTCGCATTAAAAAAAAGCGCTTGCTCAAAACGGTGGCGCGTGCTCGTAATAGTACCGTCAGATGACAGCGTGGCGAGGAAACCGTTTAGGGATAAAAACGAACTATTACCATGTTGGATTGTAGAGCATTTTCTTGTCGGAAATGCATATAAAACAGACACACATCAAAACAGAACTAAATTACCAAGACTCGTTCCGCGAATCAAAGCAGCAGATCGAAACGTCAGCAAGTAAAAAACAAGTTCCGAATAGTTTTTTGTAGAGTATATTGATCACAGTACATGTAAATATTGAAATGAAGTTTTGTGGGAAGCTCAGTAGAGGTGGTCATGATCAGAATGTGCAGATTTATTTCATTTACAAGTTTGCGATAGCATATAAGAGAGGTTAAATCAGTTTTGATTAAAATATGTTTCACTTTAAATCCATAACATTCAAGATCACTTAGTACAGACAGCAACGATCTTCTTTGGGGTGGGGTACTGAATTTAACTGAAAAGCAATGTAGTGGAGAGTCATGAAGAAGAAAAGGAACTGCCTATTAGACAGAAATTTCCATAAATCTTTTATTGTGTACTTAGTCACGGTCTGACGATCCGTCATTGTTATCTGTGATACACCGCAAGCCTCGTACTGGATTAACGAGATTATGCGTGCATTTATCAAGAGCGGTAAAAATAATTGCGTTTAGGAGCGTGGGTCATTTCTTTCATATAGCTGGTATCAATTTCGCCCTCAAAACTCTGCATAATACGTTCCATTTACAGTATCTCCAATAAAATCCGTCGACAGTACACCTCGCCTCTGGATCCAGCTAGGTCAGGATGAGAGAGTGAGGTTGACTCTGCGCGCCTCTCCCTCACTATAATCCAATTCACAGCGCATGTTGTCTTAATCAGCAACACACATTCACAGCAAGCACATATATGCAAATCATACAAAAGCCCTGTGGCGATGGGCGAGCGGCGAAGCAGCAGGTGAGGAAACACTGGAAGCTGTAGTTGCGGACCTGCACACAGGCGGCTTGGTTCTATATGGTCGCTTTCCTTAAGAGCGAAGCAATATGGGGAATTTGGCAGCCGAACTGAGCGAGTGAGCAGACCTTTTTAGGATCGCACTGCTCATCCCCGTAGCATGGGGAAGGAGCTAGAAAAGGTTCCCTAAACAATTGCCTGCTTCAAACCTCCTGGCTGGTTAACCGCGATCAGCGGAAATCCCACTTAGCGGTCAAACAAAAAAGAAGATGAAGGTGATACCTTTAACCATCGGCGCTTGGAATGTGTGCACCCTAACGGACAGTTCTAGTTCCGACAGACCTGAGCGAAGAACAGCTCTAGTTGGTAGAGAACTTGACCGATACACTGCAGCTCTGAGTGAGACTCGCCTTGCAGAAGAAGGGTTTTTAAAAGAAGTTGGTGCTGGCTAACTTTTTTCTGGAGTGGACGCAAGAAAGAAGAGCGGCATGAAGCAGGAGTAGGATTCGCCATCAAGTCACACCTCGTCAGCAAGCTCTCAGGACTTCCCAAAGGCATAAATGACCGCCTGATGACACTGAGACTTCCCTGATCTGGCAAGAGGCATGCAACAATTGTAAGTGCCTATGCACCCACAATGACCAACCCAGATGAGGTTAAAGACAAATTCTATGATGATTTGGATTCTGTGATTTCTGCAGCACCCCGGACAGACAAACTCATCCTTCTCGGGGACTTCAATGTCAGAGTGGGCACAGACCACCAGACCTGGGAAGGAGTTATTGGATCTGAAGGTGTAGGGAAGTGCAACAGCAATGGACTCCTCTTTTTAAGGAAGTGTGCAGAGCATGAATTACTGATCACCAATACAGTCTTCCGTCTACCAACTCGCAGAAAGACAACATGGATGTACCCTCGCTCCAAACACTGTCTCATTGACTATGTCATAGTGCGAAGGAAGAACAAACAGGATGTCAGATTGACTAAAACTGTGTGATGCAGACTGTTGCACAGATCACAGACTTGTTGTTAGCAAACTCAACCTGCGCATTCAGCCTGTACGACGACCACAAGGCAAGAAGGTGCCAAAGAAATAAGATGTCTCCAAGCTGAAACAAGACAGCAAGAGACAAGCATTTGTCAACGATCTCTGCAGCCGTTTAGATGCACTGGAGCACAGTTCAGAAGATGTAGAGGAGAGCTGGACAGTCTTCAGAGACACCATTCACTTCAGCAATGGATTCCCTAGGACCAGTATCTCGCAAACACCAAGATTGGTTTGATGAGAATGACAGAGAAATTAAGGGACTCCTTGAAGAGAAACACCAAAAACACAAGGCTTACCTCAGAAATATCAGCTCAGTATCTAGCAAGACTGCCTATTCAAACATATGCAAGACAATTCAGACTCCTGGTTGAGAAAAAAGGCTGATGAAATCCAGTCCTTTGCAGACAGAAAGGACACGAAAAAGTTCTTTGATGCACTCAAGACAGTATATGGTCCCCAGAGCTCAGGAACCACCCCACTCCTTAGTGCAGATGGAACTAGTCTTTTGACTGACAAAGAAGCTATCTTGAAAAGATGGGCTGAACACTTTGATGATGTCCTTAATCGGCCATCATCTATCAATGATGAAGCTATTAACAGACTACCACAGGTGGAATGTAATCCACTGCTTGATGAACTCCCAACCGTCTCTGAAACAGTGAAAGCAATAAAACTCCTGTCATCTGGCAAGGCTCCAGGATCAGATGCAATGCCTGCAGAGATCTACAAAGCAGGAGGTCCTCCAGTTGCAGAGAAACTGACAGAGTTATTTCACATTATGTGGAGAAAAGAAGCCATTCCTCAAGAATTCAAGGATGCAACAATTATCCACCTATTCAAAAGGAAAGGAAATCCTCAAGTCTGTGACAATCATCGAGGCATCTCTTTATTGTCAATTGCTTGCAAGATTCTTGCTAGGGTCCTACTGAACCGATTGAATGAACACCTGGAACGGTCAGAGCTTCTACCAGAAAGCCAGTGTGGATTCAGGAAAAACAGAGGAACAATAGACATGATTTTCACAGCACGACAGCTTCAAGAAAAATGTCAGGAACAGAATGTGGACCTCTACATGACCTTTGTCGACCTTACCAAAGCTTTTGGCACAGTCAGTCGTGAGGGACTTTGGAAAATTATGGCAAAGTTTGGTTGTCCTGCCAAATTCATAGCAGTGGTGCGGCAGTTCCATGATGGTATGCTTGCAAGGGTCCAAAGTGATGGCGAGTTTTCTGATCCGTTTCCTGTGACAAATGGAGTTAAGCAAGGCTGTGTACTAGCTTCAACACTGTTCATCATGATGTTTTTTGCCATGCTTATAGATGCTTTCCAGGATGGTGACAATAGTATACCTATTAGGTATCGCTTTGATGGGAAACTTTTCAACCTAAGAAGGTTGCAAGCTAAATCTTAGGTGCAGACAGAGGTGCTAGACGAGTTCCTCTTTGCTGATGACATGGCAAAGGGTGCTCCAACAGAAGAGAAAATACAAAAAGGTGTGGATCAAGTATCTGATCCATGTGACAGCTATGATCTCACAATCAGCATAAAACAAACTGAGGTAGTATATCAGCCAGCACCTGGAAAGCCTTACAAGGAGCCTACCATCACAGTGAAAGGTCAACGACTGCAAGTGGTAGACAAGTTCACCTACCTTGGAAGCGCATTGTTTAGAGTTGTGCACATTGATGATAAAGTCAATGCTAGAATTGCCAAAGCTAGTGAAGCATTTGGCCGGCTACGTGGAAGTATTTGGGACCGAAGTGGAATCAGACTTGACACAAAGCTGAAAGTATATAGATCGGTAGTGCTGCCAACACTATTATACGCATGCGAAACTTGGACAGTTTACCAACTGCATGCCAAATGACTGAACCACTTCCATACAAGCTGTCTTAGGAAACTTCTAAAGATCAAGTGGCAAGACAGGATTCCAGACACAGAAGTCCTGAAAAGGGCAGGGATGCAGAGTATACATACTCTTCTGAAATTGGCACAGTTAAGATGGACAAGCCATGTTACCAGAATGTCTGATGAACGTTTGCCAAAGAAAATCCTCTATGGAGAACTTCAAGTAGGAAAACGCCCCCATGGTGGTCAGAAGAAGCGATACAAGGACACCCTCAAAGCCTCCCTTAAAGACTTCAACATACCAACAGAGTAATGGGAACAGATTGCACAAGATCGTACAAAGTGGCGAGGCCTCATAAAAAGGGGAGCTGGTGAATATGAAGCAAAAAGAATCAGCAAAGCCGAGCAGAAACGTGCACAGCGGAAAGCCAGAGCTAAGGCATCACCAAAAGAGCTTTCTTCCTCAGACCTCTCTTGTTCTATCTGCAACAGGCAGTTTAGAGCTAAGATTGGTCTCATCAGCCATCTTAGAACACACAAATAATAACACATCACACAGTTGATTAGGATTGGTCATTGTCAGTAATGACAGACGAACAAGAAGAGTCGCAAAAGGGTTCAGATTTCCCTGTTTTCTGCGAAATTTCGTCGGTCTTAGCGAGTCTGGGGTATGCCATTCGGAGGATTGTGATTTCAAGTCTGGTTCATAACTTTTCAGCCACTTCTCGTTTTTCGCTAAGATACGATTTAAAAACTGATCACATTCATTTTCATACTGTGTTAAGTTTCTGTTTTGCTATCTCTACGTACCCTATACGTCATTTTATCCCGCGTCAGGTGATGTGACAACCATCTGGTGGCTACCCGTCGCATTTTCAATTGCCTTGTCAAAACTATATAAACCGAACCATGACATATGCCGACGCTGCTAAATCATCACATAAATATCGCCTGTCTTCATTCAAATGTTCCTTATCTTTTTCAAAAGAAACCGATCAGCTACCTCGATAGGCCTTTCACTGCCTTGGTCATCAAAATTGTCAACATTACAAAAACACGCCTATTCCAATATACTGAAAATTTCACCACCAAAAAACTGAAAGTTTTCAGATAAATTCTGATATTTTCCATACTCCTGCTCAAAACATAGATTGTGGGTACTCGTTAGAACCGCCTCGTCGAGGCGGATCTAACGAGTACCCACAATCTATGTTTTTGAGCGGAAATAAGAAAAATAATGTATACCCCTATAAACCCCAGCTTTACTATATAAAAGTGGGGTTTAAGGGGTTCCAAATTATATACTAGGTACGTTTTCGTAATGAGTATTCCGGCGAAAAACGCTTCAACTATCTATACACTATATTAAACGAAACTACAGATCCAACACAAGCGTCACATAAGTTTTTTTTATGAATTTCTTTTTCCTCTAAAATATTCGAATTATATATGCGCGTTGTTCCTCTTGATTGACTGCGGCAGTGACGCTCGAACGACGTTGTAATGACGCAACTAGATAATGACGTCACAGGTCGTACGCGGATTTTTTTGATGTGAATGAATATGATCATTGATGATGGACAAACATACAAAATTTCAGGAGGTATCTTAAATAACGACTTTGCTAAAGGGTCATAATCATAACTTCTTGACTGACTCTTGTTCATCAACATGTTTATACATTGGAGTACCACAAAATCTAGTTCTTACAAAAGACTGCGAAAAACAAATATCAAACAATTTAAAGAACACAAAAAATAATATCACCCGTGTTGCACAAACATGCTGCCAACGTTCGCAAGCATCACATGTAACTGCGTACTTGCGCCCGGAGACAGACTCCCTACACTCAATGCATAAATCAGACATATTTGCAAGTCGGACTTGGTTCTGATGCCATGAAGTGGAATAGAAAATATTTATGCAAATTCTACCGGTGCCATAAAGGAAAGTAAAAACATAATATGCGTTTTCGTACCGACTTTGATTAATCTAATTAAAGGGGAATGCAACCTTAAAATGTATCGTGCTTTAAAGTAAGGAACTTTACAGACAATGAATTTTGACACAAATTTGATCATAATCGGTGGAAAATTAAGTAAGTTACAGACAATTGAATATTTTAACATTGGTGGAATGGGCGCTGCCATTTTGAATATTTAATGAGGTTTCATATAAATTAAATTCGTATAATAAAAGTAGTTATTCTCATAAAGTTTGTTTATTTTGGGGGAAATGATTGATTGTCACTTGAATTTAAAGATTATGAAAAATTCTAGCAAAATTATCCTAAAAAACCCTTTATAATTTGGTTTTGCATTTTTAATTTGGGCTGTGTGACGTCACAAAGCATACAATATGGCGGCATTCATGACAGCCATTTTAAATATATTAAAACCATCATAACTTTCTAATTTCTAGGCCGATTTTGAAAACTCTTGCATCAAAATAAATGGTTTGTTAAGCACTTTACTCCAAGATATACTTACAACTTATATTGCGTTCCACTTTAAATTAAAACATTATTCTAATTGGTCAGCTAGGTAGTCACATTCTTAATTTATTTACTTAAAAGTGAATACTGCCTTTAATCTGAGTCCAGTTTTCACAGTTACAAATAACGGTAATGATTAAATTAATCCACTTTTTTGTCAATAATTAAGACAATTAAATAAGTGTCAAGACAATAACTCTACCGCACATAAAAACTCTTAAAGAAAGCAGTACCAAAAACTAACTTAATAGCAGCAGTTTAGATTAAAGATGCCGCACATCAATTCCTCGTTCAAAGAAGACCGATAAGATGGACTGACAAACAAACATATGAATGAATAAGCTTAACTTACATAACCAGGCATCCTACCTATTACATTTCTACGTGTCATATCTATATCACCGATCACTCGCCCAAAAACACACACACCAATCTATCCTATGTATAGGACCGAGGCCGAGATGACACGGGCCGACTTGATCCAAGGCCGAGTTGACCCTGAACCGCGTTACGTTAGACGAAAAACAGAATAGAATATTATTAAGGTAATTCGGTCACACACATGCATGCATGATATTAAGATACACAAAACTGTTAATCATATTGATTAAGTTGACGGGTTGAATAAACAGCAATAATAAAACTATTAGAAAAAGAAAGGCTAGGAATTGTCTAAAGAAACATAAGAATGGAGCACAAAGGTGTCAGCTAAGCTCCTTACAAAACTAAAACTATTGTTCGCCCACAGCTCGAGTATGGCTCCAAAACCACACAAAAACTCTCACAGAAAATTGAAATGATCCACAGAAGAGGTATTCGCTGGGCCATCAACAGCTTTTCAATCTACAGCAGTGTGACACACATTCTGCAAGAATTAGTTAGGAGGTCTGTCAAGCCCAGCTCTGCAACATGAAAATCCAGGACATGAGTGACCCCAAAGAACTCCCCTGTCTCTAGTGAAGATCTCAACTCCACCCCTGTAATGAAAGACTTCGAAATTTCTGTTAAAGGGATCTGAAACTCCTAAAAGCTCCTAAACCAGACAAAGCCACCGGTACTGACAAGCTCAAGCCCCTCCTCCTCCAGGAACTTAGAGAGATTGTTCTCGTTTTGAAGGTCATTTTTGAGGTTCCATACTAACAGGTCCTTTTAGAATAGTGCAGAAAAAAAAGACAAACCATCGGCGGCAAATGACCGACCAATCGTCCTCACGTGTACCGTATCCTTTGCAAGATCCTTCAAAATATAATGGCTTCCGACGTGGTTAAGCACATGGACAAGTATGACCTTCTGTATGAGCTTCAACACGGATTTAGGGGAAAAAAGTCAAGCGAACTTAGTTTGCCATTGTAGTCGAGGATCTTGCAAGAAGTTCAAATGCTCAGAACCAGACCGACCTTAATCTGCTGGAATTTCGGAGGCGTTTGATAAAGTGAATCATCCCAAGCTCCTTTAGAAACTTCACCAGTTTGGGGTCAAAGGAATTGCACTTCGCTGGATCCGTGCCTTCGTAGATCACCGGTCGCAGACTGGTTCTTAGTGGTGAGGAATCAGAATCTGTTCCGGTGACATCAGTAGTCCAACAGGGTTTTGCTGGTTCTGTTTTACACACACACACACACACACACACACACACACACACACACACACACATATATATGACCTTCCAGACGAACGTGCATCCAAGGCTCGTCTGTTCTCAGATGACACGGCCGTGTATCTAACAGCTGGGGGCATGAATGACAGTTGTGTGCTACAGCACAATTTGGACAAACTGACCTTATTGAGTCCAGGTGGGACCTGTTAAACCCCTCAGAGTGCTAGGTGTTAAGGGTGTCAACCTTTAGGAAAGCAGTAAGCGTTTCACATGTGCTTCATGGACAGTTATAGAGGTTGTCTCAAGTGCGAGGTGCTTAGGGGTTGACATATCCTGTGGTCTATCTTGGAACTCCTACATTAACAGAATTACTGTCAAAGCTAATGGCACACTCAAAAGAAACATTAAAACCCCAAACGTTTAAGTCAGAGAAACTGCCTATAACATGCTTGTTCGCCAGCAGCTGGAGTACGTGGCCCACATCTGGGATCCTCATATCAAACGAAAAATATTCCAGCTTGAAAAGGTTCAACGCAGGGCTGCCTGATAGACTACCAATAACTATGATTATAGGTCCCGTGTTACAGACATGCTTCAGCATTTAGTATGGCGGTCCCTTGAACAAAGACGGACGAGCTTTTTAGCTTGTTCTACCAAATTATATATCGCATTGTGGCAGTACCAGATTATATCCAACTCTGAATTCCAATTCCAGGTACTGCCACTCAATTCCCCTCAGGCAGATCCATACATCTCGTGATTTTTTTTTTTTATATAAATAAACGTCAAAAAGAAAATGAGAGTCTCGGTTTTATTGAGACTCATCATAAGCAGTAATGAAGTTCGCAACACTGCTTACGTCCTCTAGCGTATACATAACTCCATTTTCAAATCTACCATTATGAGCACAATGATCCCCATCACGAAAACATGCCTATATAATTTGACCCCCTTAAACCCCACTTTTATATAGTAAAACTGGGGTTTACAGGGGTATGCATTAATTTTTCTTATTTCTGCCCAGAAACATAGATTGCGGGTACTCGACGAGGCGGTTCTAACGAGTACCCATAATCTATGTTTTGAGCAGAAATATTAAAAAAATATTAGAGTTTTTCATCTGAAATTTTCGGTTTTTGGAGATGAAATTTTCTATATATTTGAATAGGCGTGTTTTCGTAATGCAAAGGAAATGAAATATAAACCGCACTATGGTGATGTACGAGGAGACATTCTACCGCCGCCCTACGGCACTATTGAGACTATTCTTAAGCAGTAATGAAGTTTGCAACACATTGCTTACGCCTTCTAGCGTACACATGAGCAGAACTCCATTTTTAAATGTACCATAATGGGCCAAGTTATTCCAAAGGAAATGAAATACAATCTGTACTGTGGTGATGTAAGAGGAGATGTTCTACAGCCGCCACAGTGCACCAGCTGCAGTGTTGTCAAATAAACGTCAATAGATTACCTTTGGAAACAAAGAACACAGTACGGATAAGAAAATGGGAGTCTCGGTTTTATTGCGACTCTTCATAAGCAGTAATGAACTTTGCAACACTGCTTACGCCCTCTAGCGTATACATGGGCAGAACTGCATTTTTCAAATGTGCCATAATGGGCCCAATGATCCCATAGGAAATGAAATATAATCTGTACTATGGTGATGCACGGGGAGATGTTCAACCGACGTCATACGGCAATAACGACAGCTGCAGTTTAGTGAAACAAAAAGATTGCCTTTACAAACAAAGAACACACTACGGATTAGAAAAGTGTAGTCTCGGTTTTACTGAGACTCTTCATAAGCAGTAATGAACTTTGCAACACTGCTTACACCTTTTACTCACTTGCAATTGTCCAGTGGAATGCCCTGACCCAGAACATTGTGACTCTATCAATTCCTGATTCTTTTAAGGTCGCAGTGAGGTAACTGCAGCATTCGAGGCTCTAGATCCTGATCCAGTGGTAGCTGTAGTTATTTTTAACCCGAGTTTCGCTGCAATCATCTATTTTATCCTGTCACCTTATGTACACCTCACTGTTTTACCTTACCTTTTAAGTTTTTTCTGATTTTCAGACTAATATTCTGCCTCCCAGCAGACACACAACGTTAAAATGACGTCGTATCAACGTCGATGCGATGTGATCATGTCGCAACGACGTTGATACGACGTCATTTTGATGTGTGCCTGCTTGGCTGATTCTTGCTGGACCTGCCGTAAATGTCCTCTCCGATGCGGTTCTAAGGAGTACCAGCAGTCTCTGTTTGGAGCAAATATATCAAAATTATCAGATTTTTTTAATCTGAAAATTTTCGTTTTTTGGTTGTAAACTTTTAAATTTATTTGAATAGGCGTGTTGTCGTAATGTAGGAATTTCTGTGATTATTGCAAAAGTGAAATCTCTGATCTGGTTAAAATAAAATTTAACAACTGAGTTTAGACATTATGTTCAACTTACAACTCAAGAGAGATGTGGCTGAGTAAAATAAAAACGGTGATACATTTTTTCAAGTTTTTATTCGTACTAAAACTTTTTAATTTGGTGATAAACTGATTCCCGATTGGGCTGCAAAAGCATTTTCTTGTACCCAGTCGGAAATCAGAAACAAACAAAATTTAAACAAATAAATAATCCAAATTTTAAACACTTGTAACGTTTAAGTCAACGCTTTTTAGAAACAAAATTTGAACGGTAAAAATCCTGGGCCCGGTTGTTCAAAGCGTCGTTAGCTTAACGAGCTCGTTAAGGGTCATTTCGTTAACTGTTCTAGTGGATTCAATACACAATATTCTGATATTTTTTGCTGAAAAAATGTGAGTAGCTTTTGCACCGCAAAAGCTACTCACATTTTTTCAGCAAAAAATTTCAGCATATTTGCGTATCACTCGATGTAAATTTTAACGAAATGTTAACTAACGATGTCGTTAGCTTTGAACAACTGGGCCCAGACAAATTATTCATCTTTAAGTTGGGAAAGTTCCATTAAAATTGAACGGAACTTGTGATACTTTTTTGAGGGTACTGTCAAAGTGCCCAAAAGGTTCCTGGTAGATTGAGGGTACTGTCAAAGAGCCCAAAAGGTTCCTGGTAGATTACTAATTATAACTACTTTTACCTGTCTAAGTGACAGAGGTCACGGAACAGCGATGATTCTCGTTGTGGTGAGTTGCTTCTACTCGTGTGCTAAGTGTAGATCAAGCTTTTTGTAACAGCCTTTACTTGTATTCATATATAATTGATTTTTCCGTTTGTATTGTTCCCTTTTTTGTAAGAATACGCCAGTTGCGCAATAAAATGTTTCAACGCTTTAATAGCATTCAGGGTGAAATTTTCAGCAGACGACATATTGAAATTCGTATATTTTCTTATTTTTCCCAGAGAACAGGTTTTGACATCTCAGTCTCCAGTGGAGACAATTTGCATGAATTGTAAAAAAACCTGATTTTTAGAAAAATAAGTATATTATCATCAATATGTCATCTGCTAAATTAGCTCAGCGAGTGGTAAATTTATTCAACATTCTTGTCTATAATTAACCATCTCAACAAAATTTTGGCGGAGTCTTATATTTTCATTCTGACCAAACACTAGTACTAGCAGCTGATAAAATATCTTGTGTTACATCACCACACGAGTTCTGAAACATCGCTCTCGCAGGTAAGATGTGTTTAACGCTTACTTAGCACTCTGAGTAAATTTTCAGCAGATGATATTTTGAAATATTTTCTTTTCCCCCAGAAAACAGGATTTGACATTTCATGCAAATTGTCTCCGCTGCGGAGACAATTTGCATGAAATGTCAAATATTGTTTTCTGGGAAAAATAAGAAAAATATCATCAATTTGTCGTCTGAAAATGCCCAAAGAGTGGTAAAGGTTAACTAATGAGTTTAACTATTTGCTTTGCACTAAAATATCCTATGTAAATTGTACACTTCTTAACCAGGGCCCAGTTGTTCAAAGCGTCGTTAGCTTAACGAGCTCGTTAAGGGTCTTTTCGTTAACTATTTTTGCGGATTCAATATACAATATTCTGATATTTTTTGCTGAAAAAATGTGAGTAGCTTTTGCACTGCAAAAGCTACTCACATTTTTTCAGCAAAAAATTCAGCATATTTGCGTATCACTCGATGTAAATTTTAACGAATCGTTAACTAACGACGTCGTTAGCTTTGAACAACTGGGCCCAGGCCTCAAGGTAATAAAACTTTTTTCATGCTCATCTAAGGTAAGCATGAACGTTTCTTTGCTAATTAATATGAAAATGCCATCAATAGTTGACAATTTCATGTTTATAAGCAGAGAAAATTCCATGCTAATTTATCTTTAGCAAGAAAGAAGTTGCAACTTTTAGCAATCTGCGATATAAATGCAGGACACAATTCATGCTAAGCTGAGTTAAGCATAGAAAACGTTTTATAACCTCGAGACAAGGCTCTGAAAACCACAAGTTATTCACCAAAAATATTGATATTTCATTCTGATTTACAAAACGTTTCTAATGAGTTCCACAACATATGTTTTGTATTTTTGTCGTATCTGGACCGCGAGATCCACGATATTTTCACCATATAACATTAAAAAATGAGAAGTACTTTGTTGCTTATAAATTACATTCAGAAAGATTAATTGGGTTTGGAGTTTACGGTCCAGACAACACCATCAAGATCATGTCGAGCCGGTCAGTTTATATAAACATACTTTTCCTGGGCAGGTTTAGACCTTTAAGCGGTTAATCAGAACTTGTGAACATTCTGTCGCCAGAAACTGACAACCCTTCTTGAATCAGCGGAAGGGAAAGAATGAACGTAGAAAATATTTTATAATCAATCGACCGCCATGGAAGAATGTCGCCGGACCCAGTGGGGTGTCCTATGTTTCACTTACAAAATTAATGTTTTTCTGTTAATTATTTATGTAAAGTAAATAAGTGAAATTAGGAACTGATACAATTAGATCCACATTAAGCTCTTAACATCAAAGGGAAAGACAGACAAATACAATGAAACAGCTATAAAGAACAGATGGCAAGCAGAGTTGGCAGCCCTCCAGCACCCCCCTCCCCCCGCCCCCACCAACCCCATCCCCCCACCAAAAAAAAAAAAAAATAAATAAATAAATAAATAAATAAAAAAAAAAAAAAAATAAAAAATAAAAAAAATAAAAGTGGCATCTCTGCTACCCAAACTAAACAAAATATATCTTTAACTTACATATTATTTGTATAAAGAAAAACACGTGAAACATTACAGAACGTTAACCCTTGTCCTGCTGAACCCGGATATACCCTGCCTTTGCAAACAGTGTAGATCCAGATCAGTTGGCTTCTTCAGAAGCCAACTGATCTGGATCTGCACTGTTTGCTATTAAGTATGTGAATGTAGAGCAACAATCAGGATTAAGTGATCCAATTGGCTGAAAATTAGAAGTTGGCATGACTTCTTAATTTATTCAGCAGGACGAGGGTTAATGAAAGTTCAACAATGGAAGTACTACCTTGAAACGGTCAGTAATAAATTACTGGGTGGCTTAAGCTAGCGTTATGGGATCTTAATACTCGCCCTCAGCTTCCCCAGTCAGCATTCTACGTAAATCTATATCGGGCCGTCATCGGCCCGTCAGGGTAGCTGACGGGCCGATGACGGCCCGATGTAGATTTACGTAGAATGCTAGCTGGGTCCATAGTGGTAAAACATACTATCAATTTGTTCGGTCCGCGTGAAGGTCTTCTAACTCATCTATGAATCATTACGGGCAACACTTTATGAAAACACGCCTATTCAAATATATTGAAAATTTCACCACCAAAAAATGAAAACTTTCAGATAAAAATTCTGTTAGTTTTCATATTTCTGTTCAAAAGCATAGACTGTAGGTACTTGTTAGAACCGCCTCGCCTATTAAGGAGGCATAGTTGGTGCCAATTCTGGGTTAATTATCTTTTTTCTCCATAAAATCCTATATAATGGGTACTCATTGTCACGTGATCGGACGAGCGTTGGGCACGGTGACGATGGACTAGACGCAATCACAAGCAATCAGAGGATAAACACAACACTTTGTAAAATGAAAACAAGCATGTATTTAAAAAGTTCAAAAAAAAAAAAAAAAAAAAACTATAATTAAAAGTTCAAATTTCCATGTTCTAATTTCTATGTTCCGAAGATTCCATAATCCATAGGTACTGTTAAACTTCATATTCTGAAAAATCTAATTAATTATATTTACATAATTAAATATAATATAAATTTACGTAATTTGAAGAAACTTGTCCACTGATGTATCCTTCATGATATTTCCGGTTATCACTAACACTTTTTCCCATAGCACTTTGAACAAAGCTTGCCGGAAAACATTTGATGGTCAATCATAGTGACGATAACAGTGGTGAAACAGATACATGATACGGATATGGATATGGATACGGATACAGATACGGATACGGGACCTGAAAATAAGTATCATGTCCTAGAACTCTCGATATCAAACATGACAAGATATTTCCTTATCAATTTCCACTAGATATACAGAGTGTGTACGCCAAATGTTATAAATGCGACAAGTCCGTTGCAATTGATTATTATATAGCAAAATCAGATCCTAAAACCACATGGACGCTGTTAATGACATATAATATTGTAAAAACAATTAAACACAGGCAGACACACAGTCAGAATATATCTGACATTCATATTAATCGGAGGAATGGCATCTCGACGATTACACATTCTTACAGGAAGAACCCATGCGCCTTCCACTGTAAGAATCCCTTTAGAACGCTAAAGGCTAAAATAAATTATAACTGCCATTATACCACAATGATTACACGATCACACATCGTCCCCACGTAATCATTGAGTACAATATCAACATGCCATCGTCATAGCCTCAAACATGACTCCTCGCTGCTTGAGCCATTTCACCGTAAAATATTCTAGTAAACAGACTTGTGATTAAAGTAAAAAGGACCTCTGTATATGTATTCAAGGTGAATATAGTCTTTCATTTGTGTAAATCGCGCTAACTAATGAATGTGTATGCAGTTAACATAACGCCTACGGTAGCGTACTTTTACGCGTATATGTACGGTGTGTGCGGTTAACATAACAACATAACGCCTAACTGTGTCTTACATTTAAGCGTATATGTCTGGTATGTACATGTCAGATGAGAATATGTAATATCCATTTATCTTATTCAAATAAAAATATTAATGATTGCATTCTGATCAGGGTCTACAGAACCTATCAGACTCACCAGACTGATCAGGATCCATAGAAATGATCAAACTTAACCTCCCTATTCGGTTTATAGTTTACACACCCGACACGGCTTATTCGTCTGATCAGGGTCTACACATATAACCAAAGTATACACATCTGATCAGGGTCTATCTACTTATCATGCCGGGTTTGTAAGTACGAGTGATACATAAAATCGCAACGTAGTAAAGCAATAAATTTACCTACTCGAATTTTAGCTGCGGTAAAGACGAGCAAGAATATTGCAAGAATAAAATTAAAATAAATTATTGACTTACCATGGTCAGATTCCCCAGATACAACACAACATGAAGATTAATAAAAGGAAGACAAGGATCAGTCTTCGATGAAATGAATTTGTAGTGTGTATCGTTTTATTCAACTAGGGAACTTTTATAGTAATGTGGCACGTTTTGAAACATATGTCCACAAGTAATCCGTGAAATTCAAGATCTAAAAATAATATTCACAAGAATACCGTGATAGTCAAGATTTAAAATAACCTGTTCGATTGTCCGAACGGTGCAAAGTTTCATACAGCAACTGCTAAAACTATGAAGTAAAAAACATTTTTCTCTCGGAACGCTACAAAACTGCAAAATTACGACAGAAAATTGTCTCCCCTTTCAAAAGATAGCCTTGAGACGAAAATCAATCCCAGAACAGTGAAGATATTGATCACCAAACTAGGTTCACTCGGAATATATAGTGTTCTGGTAACCGCTCAAGTATATAGACGTGAATAATCAAATACACCCTCAGCATAACTATCTCGTGATTACCGTAATACCGTAACCTGAAAGCTGAAGTGTACCTACTTGCTTAAAAAGTAAAACTGTCATCATAATCAGCGCTCCAGTTACAAATGCATTAATCTAACCTGGTTAATAAAAATCGATACAAACTTCTTTTTATACTATGTACATGTAAAATATATTCAAGATAAAATAGGGACGTGACATATCTCCCCTCTTACAGAAGTGCGTAGCACTAGAGTATAACGTCACTTTATATCGCCGAATATATTACGTCACACACGGCTTAAATAATCTGCGCCCACATTTTCTGCACCACGTATTGCCACTATATGAAATCTATATGGCTGTAATGCCAAAGCCCATCGCATTAGTCTAGAATTTGTAAGCTTTGCTTTATTTAAATAGCTTAATGGCTGATGATCGGTTTCTATCGTAAATGCTGTGCCATACAAATATCTATGGAACTTTTGTACTGCCCAGACTAGCGCAAGACATTCTTTCTCTATTACTGCATATGATTTTTCACTAGGTTTCAGTTTTCTACTTGCATATGCAATAGGACTTTTCTTACCTTCTTCGTCTTGCAAAAGGACAGCTCCTAATCCCTCATTAGAGGCATCTACTTGTAAAGTAAATGGTTTTGACAGATCGGCCATTTTAAGAATAGGTTGAACTGTCAACGCCTTCTTCAATGAATCAAATGCTCTCTGTTGTGGTTCATCCCAGTGTACTTTATTGGACTCACCTTTTTTTTGTAAGTTCCGTCAAAGGTGCGGCAATATGAGAAAAATTAGGAATAAAAGATCTATAAAATCCTACAAGTCCCAAGAATGAACGTACTTGTTTCTTGGTAATAGGTCTTTCTGCTTTTTCAATTGCTAGAATCTTATCAGGGCAGGGCCTAATAAGTGTACCACCAACCAAATGACCAAGACATTCTAAATTTTGAAAACCAACGAAACATTTACTTGGTTTCACAGTCAAATTGGCATCTCTTAGTCGCTTCAATAATTCCTCGAATACTTGCATATGATGTTCCCAAGTAGATGTGAATATGATGATATCATCGACAAAATTGTCTATATTAGACATACCTTTCAGCAGTTTCCTCATCAGTTTACTACAGGAAGCTTGAGCTGTTACTAAACCGAAAGGTAGAACTTTAAATTGTAACAGTCCTAATGGTGTTTGAAAAGCTGTGTATTGCTTAGCATTCTTAGTTAAAGGTATCTGCCAATAACCTTTGGTAAGGTCAAGCTTGGATATGTACTTATGACCTGCTATTTTCGTAAATATTTCCTCCATATTTGGCATCGGTTCTGCATCGAAAACCGTAATCTTATTAAGTGTACGAAAATCTATGCAAAATCTGTTCGTATTGTCTTTCTTTTTGACTATAAGAACAGGGGAACAGTAAGGACTTTCTGATGGTTCTACAATGTCTAAATTGATCATATCTCTTACCTCATCCTTTGCTGCTTCCATCATATTGAAAGGAAGTGGATATTGCTTAACTCTTACCGGCGTATCTGTTGTCAACTTAATGTCATGTTCCAACAGAGTGGTACAGCCGGGTATTGCTGTAAATGTACTAGCAAAATTTGTTACAAGTTGCCTTACCTGACTTTGTTCCTCTTTTGTCAAGTCTGGATTAATGTTTAACAGTTCAACTGACTCATTGTCACAAATTGATGGTGATTCTACTAATCCTTCTATATTATCTTCGTTATCTTCCGAAGTACAGTCTAATACTGCTATGGAACATACCTGAACATCTGTAGTCTGTTGATCATCCTCTCTCTCAATGTATTGCCTAAGCATATTGATATGGAAAGTTTTTACTTTCTTTCCCATTTTAATTCTATAATCTAAGACACTTAATTTCTCCACTACTTCGTACGGGCCTTTCCAACTCATCAACAACTTATTTGTCTTAGTCGGAAGAAGTACGAGAACTTTGTTACCTACCTTTAAATGTCGGCGCCTCGACTTCCGATTGTAGTATTTTTTATACTTCTTTGACATATTCTGCAAGTTTTGCTGTGCTAAACTTACCGTTGACTCTAATCTTTCCCTCAAATCTAAAACATACTGGTAAGTAGTACGTACCCGAGGATCCTCGATATCCTTCGTCCACAATTCTCTTAAAACTTGCATAGGTCCACGCACAGGCCATCCATATATTAATTCAAACGGAGAAAACCCCAGACTTTCCTGTGGAACTTCTCTGTATGCAAATAATAATGGATCTATATACTTGTCCCAGTCTTTCGGACGTTCTGCGCACATTCTAGTCAACATTTTCTTTAATGTACCGTTAAAGCGCTCTACTAAGCCATTACAGATGGGATGATAAGGGGAAGTAACTAACTGTTTGAATGACAAAAGTCTACTTACCTCTTTCATCAGTGCTGACGTGAATTGACTTCCCATGTCAGTTAATATTTCTTTCGGTACTCCGACTCTACTGAATATACTAACTAAAGCTTCTGCAACTGCTTCGGTCTCAATTGAAGACAGAGCTACTGCTTCTGGATACCTAGTTGCATAATCAACTAACGTCAAAATATACTTATTCCTATTCTCAGTACGGGGTTCAAGTGGACCAACCAAGTCAATTGCTACTCTTTGAAATGGGGTATCTATAACTGGCATACTGCCTAAGGGCGCTCTTGTATTCCTACCTTTGGCTATAGTGCGCTGACATATGTCACAAGACTGACAGAACCTCTTTATATCACTTGCTATCCCTGGCCAAAAGAATTCTGATAGTACCTTTTGAATAGTCCGTTTCACTGCAAGATGTCCAGACAGGATTGACTCATGGGCTAATTTCATTACCATCTTGCGATATTGCTGTGGAACTACAAGTTGAATAAAAATCTTACCAAATTCCACATTAGGTGAACTAAATTGTCTGTATATCAAGTCATTTTTGCGAAAAAACTTAGCATTACCTTTAACTTCTGATTCATCGCAAGCTTTTCGAATTCTTGCCAGAGTAGGATCATTAACTTGAGCTTCCTTAATTTGTTGAGGTGAAATATCCCTATCGATAATATTGGGGGTTTTGAGTGATGTTTTGGTTTGTTTAGGTAGTTTGGCTTGGGACCGGGTTTGTACTGCTAAAGCTGGCACCCAATTTATATTCGGGTCATAAGCATCCCTCGCCCCTGGAATATTACCTATAATAACATCAACCAAAGGGTTCTCCATACAAAGGGCAAGTGTGTCTCCCTTAAAATAAGGAGTGTCTAATGATACTTTAGCTTCAGGAAGCTGTAATGTAGTCCTATCTACCATCATGCATGAATGCATCTTGCCAGTCAAATTCTCTGAGGAAACTAATGATTGTTTGACAATCACCCCAGTACACCCAGTGTCGCGCAAGACACTAACAATTTGGTTCTCCATTATACCCTGTACGGTCTTCATATCATTACAAATGGGTGAAGGTTGAGCTGTAGTACTCACCTTCAATGTATCTTCCATCCCTGGACAGACCTTAGTGCCAACATTGCTTGCTTGGACATAACTAACTGTATCAGTATGAATAAAACACGCTCCACATACCTGGTTGTCATCCGATTTCCCGTTATCGCTCAGTTCCTGTCCTTGTCTCTGATCCTGAAAACGCACATGTTTCGAGGGGGATCTACTTCTACCTCTACCATATGTTCGTGTTGCAGCTACCTTCATATTACCTTTTGCTCTATCAGGACAAAATCTAGCTATGTGTTTTTTATCACCACAAATAAAACATGACCCTCTAAAAGGCTGTGGGCCTTGATGATTATACCTTCGAACAGAAGGTGAAGGTGATCTCGACCTTGACCTAGATCTTGGTCTTTCATTGATCTTAAATGTCAAATTAAGAATATCAGTATATCTGGCTTCTTTGTACTGATCTGCTAATTTACTAGCCTGTTCAAGTGACTTGGGTTCCCTTTCTCTAAGGAAAAGTTCAAGGTCTCTATTACAAATAAATGCAAGCTGATCTCTAAGTATTAAATCTGCTAATCCATCATAAGTCTTATTAATGCCAGACATATCTACCCACCTTGTAAAATAACTTTTCATACGGCTGGTGAATTGCTGAAAAGTTTCACCTGAATCTGGCCTACACTTCTTATACCTTCTCTTAAATCCTTCTTCAGTTAACTCATATCTTTTGAGTAAAGCTGCCTTTAACATATCATAATTTAATGCCTCTTCTATAGGCATTAATGCATATACATCAAGTGCCTTACCTTTGAGAAGTGCGCTCAAATTAGTAGCCCAATCTTCTTTCTTCCATTTTTGAGCTGTAGCATACCTTTCAAACCTAAGCAAATAAGAATCCATTTCATCTTTACCTTCATCAAATGCTGGTATTTTTGGGGTCTTAGCAGTGACATAAGTTTTATCTTCCTTATGCTGCACTGCCGGCTTTATATTTTGCTCTGCGGCTAACCTTTCCATTTCAAATATATGTTTCTTTTGCTCAATGTCTTGTTGTAACTGCATTCTTTGTATCTCGCGTTCATGTGCTGCCTTAGCCTCGGCCTTAGCCTCCGCGAGTTCGCGTTCTTTTAATTCACGCGCTGCCGCGAGTTCGCGCTCTTTTAATTCACGCGCTGCCGCCGTTTCTGCTAATTCACGCTCGCGTGCTTCCTTAGCCTCCGCGAGTTCACGTTCGCGTGCTTGCGCCTCACGCTGTGCCTTTCTCTCGTCGCGTAACCTATCTTGCTGATCCTTAATAAAAGCTCGAAGTGCATCGCCTTCGTACCCTAAAGCCTCCCCTTGAGCTTTTAAATTTTCTAAGGTCTCCATTTGTCTAAGTCTCAGTGAAACAATTATAGTAAGAAGTTTGTTTCAATTATGCACAAGTTTCATAGGATAAGTCTCAGAAAAATCACTATTAAATGCCCTAAAACTAAAGATAAGTCTCAGAAAAATCACTATTAAATGCCCTAAAACTAAAATTAACTCTTAGTTTACACTGAAGTCTAACACGAAATAAAGCATTCCACTAATATGAATACAATATCCACTAACTCTAGAAGAGGACAATAACAATGCTCAAAAATGATCATAGGCCAACGGCATCCATACTACAAAATAAACCCATACATCACTCCTCGTTGCCTATATCATAATATATCCACACAAAATTACTCTTTAACTATGTTAATATCACACCTCTCCGAGTTATCAATGGAACATACACAACCCTGCGCGTTAGCTTATCCACAATAAAATATAAAGGGCATTCATGGTCAGATAAAAAGTGACCACTGGAAAATAAACAAAGCTTTTCCGACCTTATCCTTTCTTCACGCCTGCTGTGCTGTATCTGTTTATCTCACCATGTGACACACTACATAACATGATTGACCATGGTCCCGCTTGTCATTACCTTCTGGAATATACATAATTTGACAGTAACTAATTCCACATAACTACATACAAAACATAAACAACAAACTGTATTTAACACAATACATCTGATCCTCTGTTTGCTAGAATAACGTGTCTAAAGTCACCATGATCCCACTTCTGACACCATTGTCACGTGATCGGACGAGCGTTGGGCACGGTGACGATGGACTAGACGCAATCACAAGCAATCAGAGGATAAACACAACACTTTGTAAAATGAAAACAAGCATGTATTTAAAAAGTTCAAAAAAAAAAAAAAAAAAAAAAAAACTATAATTAAAAGTTCAAATTTCCATGTTCTAATTTCTATGTTCCGAAGATTCCATAATCCATAGGTACTGTTAAACTTCATATTCTGAAAAATCTAATTAATTATATTTACATAATTAAATATAATATAAATTTACGTAATTTGAAGAAACTTGTCCACTGATGTATCCTTCATGATATTTCCGGTTATCACTAACACTTTTTCCCATAGCACTTTGAACAAAGCTTGCCGGAAAACATTTGATGGTCAATCATAGTGACGATAACAGTGGTGAAACAGATACATGATACGGATATGGATATGGATACGGATACAGATACGGATACGGGACCTGAAAATAAGTATCATGTCCTAGAACTCTCGATATCAAACATGACAAGATATTTCCTTATCAATTTCCACTAGATATACAGAGTGTGTACGCCAAATGTTATAAATGCGACAAGTCCGTTGCAATTGATTATTATATAGCAAAATCAGATCCTAAAACCACATGGACGCTGTTAATGACATATAATATTGTAAAAACAATTAAACACAGGCAGACACACAGTCAGAATATATCTGACATTCATATTAATCGGAGGAATGGCATCTCGACGATTACACATTCTTACAGGAAGAACCCATGCGCCTTCCACTGTAAGAATCCCTTTAGAACGCTAAAGGCTAAAATAAATTATAACTGCCATTATACCACAATGATTACACGATCACACATCGTCCCCACGTAATCATTGAGTACAATATCAACATGCCATCGTCATAGCCTCAAACATGACTCCTCGCTGCTTGAGCCATTTCACCGTAAAATATTCTAGTAAACAGACTTGTGATTAAAGTAAAAAGGACCTCTGTATATGTATTCAAGGTGAATATAGTCTTTCATTTGTGTAAATCGCGCTAACTAATGAATGTGTATGCAGTTAACATAACGCCTACGGTAGCGTACTTTTACGCGTATATGTACGGTGTGTGCGGTTAACATAACAACATAACGCCTAACTGTGTCTTACATTTAAGCGTATATGTCTGGTATGTACATGTCAGATGAGAATATGTAATATCCATTTATCTTATTCAAATAAAAATATTAATGATTGCATTCTGATCAGGGTCTACAGAACCTATCAGACTCACCAGACTGATCAGGATCCATAGAAATGATCAAACTTAACCTCCCTATTCGGTTTATAGTTTACACACCCGACACGGCTTATTCGTCTGATCAGGGTCTACACATATAACCAAAGTATACACATCTGATCAGGGTCTATCTACTTATCATGCCGGGTTTGTAAGTACGAGTGATACATAAAATCGCAACGTAGTAAAGCAATAAATTTACCTACTCGAATTTTAGCTGCGGTAAAGACGAGCAAGAATATTGCAAGAATAAAATTAAAATAAATTATTGACTTACCATGGTCAGATTCCCCAGATACAACACAACATGAAGATTAATAAAAGGAAGACAAGGATCAGTCTTCGATGAAATGAATTTGTAGTGTGTATCGTTTTATTCAACTAGGGAACTTTTATAGTAATGTGGCACGTTTTGAAACATATGTCCACAAGTAATCCGTGAAATTCAAGATCTAAAAATAATATTCACAAGAATACCGTGATAGTCAAGATTTAAAATAACCTGTTCGATTGTCCGAACGGTGCAAAGTTTCATACAGCAACTGCTAAAACTATGAAGTAAAAAACATTTTTCTCTCGGAACGCTACAAAACTGCAAAATTACGACAGAAAATTGTCTCCCCTTTCAAAAGATAGCCTTGAGACGAAAATCAATCCCAGAACAGTGAAGATATTGATCACCAAACTAGGTTCACTCGGAATATAGTGTTCTGGTAACCGCTCAAGTATATAGACGTGAATAATCAAATACACCCTCAGCATAACTATCTCGTGATTACCGTAATACCGTAACCTGAAAGCTGAAGTGTACCTACTTGCTTAAAAAGTAAAACTGTCATCATAATCAGCGCTCCAGTTACAAATGCATTAATCTAACCTGGTTAATAAAAATCGATACAAACTTCTTTTTATACTATGTACATGTAAAATATATTCAAGATAAAATAGGGACGTGACACTCATTAGTGGCGCTTTCAATGAGTACGCACAACACAGGCCTTTATAAACTAATAAACATTGTCCAAAAATCATAATCGAATAGTCGGCTTTGCATCACGAAAACATACCTATATAATTTTGACCCCCTTAAACCCTACTTTTATATAGTAAAACTAGGGTTACTGGGGTGTACATTATTTTTATTATTTCTGCTCAAAACATAGATTGTGGGTACTCGTTAGAACCGCCTCAGTTTTTATCTGAATACTTTCATTTTTTTTTGGTGGTAAAATTTTCAGTATATTTGAATAGGCGTGTTAATAAGGATTATGATATTTCCTGGATGTCTTCACTTAAGGATTTTCATGTTTGATTTTCTGCACACAAAGCCCTAACTGAAAAGGGTTGGATCCACTTTTAAAAAGAAGTTAGCCCCCAAGGACAGATAATTCTATCCCGTCAGAGTAAAGTTGTTTTTTTTGTGTTTTTTTTTTTTTTTTTTTTTTTTTTTTTTTTCAGAAAGGAGACAAAAACAATTTGACACAAAAAGCTAAGTACAGCAAAGCTATCGCGAAACGTCATTCTTAATTCTGAAGCATCACAAAATACATATAATAAAAAAAAGAACAATGCAAAGGGCTCAAAGGCGATCCAAAAAAAAAACAACAAAAAAAAAAAAAACAAAACAAAAAAAAACAACAACAAAAAACAACAAAAAACAACAACAAAAAAAAAAAAAAAAAAAAAAAAAAAAAAAAAAAAAACACACAAAAAAAAAACAAACAAACAAACAAATAAACAAACAAACAAAAAAAAAAAAAACAACATTGGGGCCCTTATGATAAATTTGAAAATGGAGTTCTGTTAATGTAAATGCTAGAGGGCGTAAGCAGTGTTGCAAACTTCATTACTGCTGATGAAAAGTCTCAATAAGACTCCAATTTTCTAATCTGTAGTGTGTACTTTGTGTTGTGTACTTTGTTTCCAATGGCAATCTTTTTTACGTTTACTGTATTATACAAGCACGCCAAAAAAGTGGTTGCTTGCAATGAGTGTTTGCCTAATGCAAGTAAATTGCCTCCCCTCCCCCCCTCCCGCCGTCCCCCATTTAGTACCTGAAATGGGATCTGGAATAGTATTTTAAGGTAGTTTAATGCTTAATACAAGTGGTCTTTAAAACAGGCTTGACTGTACACTGCACATTATACGCTGTGCATTTATGAAGTAGATTTCAATCAAGTCAAACCAAATGATGACGTCGAGGGATGCCCAAAATGTCTGAACACGTCATGAATTCTGATCTGACTAATTACATTCCTGTTTTTTTTTTCAGTGCGTACCACGAACGATGAAGGAACGTAGCGGTCTGATTGAGGAGTATTCGAAATTTCTAGAGAAACTCATGATTACGATGTCTAGGGTTCGTCGACAGAAAAAGGTCTTACTTGCCCTTTTTGGAGTTGCTTTAATGGTATATATTATACTCTTTTACAAGTTCGGAATTATTTCAAATTCTGTGCAAACTAATAATCTATTTAAACAGAATCTTTCAATTTCTAATCGTTGGGATACTTTTGCTAAAAACGTAACTACACTACGGCAAAATACTGGAAAAGAAGTAATACTCCAAAATATCAGCTACCCTCTTACAATATATAACAATTCCTTCATTATACCAAACAGAAACATATGTCAAGGGGTGAAGAACCTCTTGTATCTGGTGGTAGTACATTCATCCACTATACACTTTGAACGAAGGAAGTCTTTCAGAGAAACCTGGGCTAATACCAACAAGAAGTATGCGATATATAATACAAGGCTTGTTTTTCTACTTGGTAAGCCACGAAATAATCACACCCAGATGAATATCAGGAAAGAGAATGAATGTTTTGGTGATATTGTGCAGGGGAACTTTATGGACTCCTATCATAATCTAACTCATAAAGCTGTACTTGGCTTAAGGTGGGTTACGGAGAACTGCAGACAGGCCAGATTCATTGTAAAGGTCGATGACGATGTTTTTGTGAACGTTTTCAAATTAATTAGCATAATTACAGAGAATGCAAATAAATCACGGACACTATTTTGTGATAAGAGACAAAAGTCAAGAATACTTCGATCTGGTAAATGGAAAGTTGATAAACATGAATTTGTCGGCTTGAAATATTGGCCTTATCCATTTTGCGCAGGCTTCTTTGTTATTCTTACATCTGATATTATACCGGAGTTATATGAAAAAGCTAAAATAAGTCCATTTTTATGGTTGGATGACGTTTATGTGTTTGGGCTTCTGGTCAGTAAGATTGGAAACGTTACGCACATCAAGTTAAATGATATAACCTTCATCGAAAAGAGATCCTTGTTATGTTTTAATTTAAAGGGTAAAAACTGTCCACTTTTAGCTGCTAACACAAAATCTAGAAAAGATATGCAGCGGTTCTGGGACATAAGCCTTAGCCAGAGAAAACAGTATCCAAATATAACTATAAACACTGTGACCTCACTGAGTTGTCAATAAAACTTGCTATTCATGATAAAGCAACATTTATAAATATGAGTCCTCTCTCTCTCTCTCTCTCTCTCTCTCTCTCTCTCTCTCTCTCTCTCTCTCTCTGTATATATAAACAAATGTGAATTTGGCCGCCATCGATGGGGATATACTGAAAAAAGAGAAAAGCAAACAATGCCTGCGAAACCGAGTTAATACTGAAAAAAATATTAATATTAAATAATATTAAAAAATGTTAATACTGAAAGGAAATTTTAAAATCCATCTAGTATAAAAATTTCTAACTACAATTAGGTAGAACATACCCTCCTCAGGCCCATTATTCAGCAGAACACACAGTCTCTGTGTCGTTCTATCTGGTATGTTGAATACAACGTACACAATCCCAGTCAGCATTCTACGTAAATCTATATCGGGCCGTCATCGGCCCGTCAGGGTAGCTGACGGGCCGATGACGGCCCGATGTAGATTTACGTAGAATGCTAGCTGGGATTAATTAGAAGAAAAAGGTTAAACAATGTATACTGGAATAATGTGGACTCATAAACACAATGTACAAAATCGTCGACAGTGCACTTTGTAGTGTTTATTGAATACAAGATATGGAAAGTTATGAACTGTCAGTACATTGACCTAAGATTACGAGGCATATAACCCAGGAAACAGTATTTCCTACAACAATGCATATGCGCCCAACGAAATGTCATATCAGCATGCGCATTTGTCCAGCTGATCATTGTTCGCTGTCCACCTGAAACGCACTAGATACTTAACTACAAACAGAGTGCCCTGTGAAGAACGAAGCCTCTGATCAGAGCGCGTGGATGTTTTGATTGTTCTTGTTGATTCGGAAGCAAACACAGCTGTACACATTGAGAAAACATGCCTATTCAAATATATAGAAAATTTACCACCAAAAATGAAAATTTACAGATAAAAGAAACTCTGATATTTTTCACATTTCTGCTCAAAACGTAGGTTGTGGGTACTCGTAAGAACCGCCTCGGTTTTTGAGCAGAAATAAGAAAAATAAAGTATACCCCTGTTAACCCCAGTTTTACTATATAAAAGTGGGGTTTAAGGGGGTCAAAATTATATAGGCATGTTTTCGTGATGAAGAGCTGCGCTAACAATTTATGTCTTTCCAGTTGCTATCGAAGATTTGAATACCGTGATTTGCACGCCGCGAAATAAATGTATATAGAAGTTTATTTACAGTGGGGACAGCGGCCACAAAATCAGTTAAACATCTCAGTATCGGTTTAATATGGACTAAAGTTCTTAGCGAACCCAATATTGATGAGCAACGTTTCATCACGAAAACACGCCTATATAATTCTGACCTCCTTCAACCCCACTTTAATATAGTAAAACTGGGCTTTACAGGGGTATACGAGTATTTTTCTTATTTTTGCTCAAAAACATAGAGTGTGGGTACTCGTTAGAACCGCCTCTGCGAGTACCCATGATCTATGTTTTGAGCTGAAAAATGAAAAATATCAGAGTTTTTTATCTGAAAATTTTCAGTGTTTGGAGGTGAAATTGTCTATATATTTGAGTTGGCGTGTTTTCGTAATGCTAAAATTCAATCAGCTGACTCATGTGAAAAAGGTACTTATAACATAGGCGACCAACGGAGGCTGAGGAGGGCATGTGCATCCGCGCAGTCTCGCCAGAACTTAGCAGTCCGATACTAAAACGGAACTAAATACAGTATAACCTCAATGGCTCGAACACGGATGGCTCGTTTACCGTGGATGATTCGAACTCTTTTTTCAGTCCCTACAAAATTCTTCCAATAGCTGAAGAAAACAAATATTTAGGGATTTTTTCTTATTTTATCGTGGAATTGTATGTTGTGTGTACTCATTAGAATCGCCTCATCGAGGCGATTCGAATGAGTACACTCAACATACCATCATTGTGTTGAAAATCGAAACGATTTCCCTAAATTATCGCTATTTGTTTCCTGAACTGGTGCCATGATTAAGCCTGAGTGGCTCGAACTACCCATGTCTCGAACGAATTTCCATGGTCCCAAAGATGTTCGAGCCATTGAGGTTCGACTGTATAGGAGAATCTTCAGACACAGAGACTGATACATATCTACACATGCGCATTTGAAGGTCAACAAACCGCATGGTGCTGAGCTCTTTTCTCATGGCATGGCTCGTTTAACCTTCATCACGAGAACATACCTATATTATTTTGACCCCCTTAAACCCCACTTTTATATAGTAAAACTGGGGTTTACAGGGGTATACATTATTTTTCTTTATTTCTGCTCAAAACATAGATTGTGGGTACTCGTTAGAACCGAGGCGGTTCTAACGAGTATCCACAATCTATGTTTTGAGTAGAAGCGTGAAAAATTTCAGAATTTTTTTATCTGAAAATTTTCATTTTTTGGTGGTAAAAAATTCAGTATATTTGAATAGGCATGTTTTCGTAATGTTTACAACTGTGTAGACTAATTCAGCAGACTACAAATTGATATTTTCTTATTTTCCCCAGAAAGTAGGTTTAGACATTTCATGCAAATTGTCTCTATTTCATATTTTTTTCCAATTTGCAGGAAACAACAACTGTTTCCCGGGGAAAGTAAGAAAATTATTTTAAACTGTAGTCTGCTGAAATTTTTACCCAGAGCGCTAAACGTTAATATAGTATCTCTACAATTTGATGTCTCTCTGAGATAAAACATTTTTGAAACGCGATAATCAAAATTCACATCACGAAGACATACCTGTATAATTTTGACCTCTTTAAATCCCATTTTTATATAGTAAAACTGGGGTTTACAGGGGTATACATTATTTTTCTTATTTCTGCTCAAAAACATAGATTGTGGGTACAGTTAGAACCGCCTCGCCGAGTAACGAGTAACCACACTCTATGTTTGAGCAGAAATATGAAAAATATCAGAATTTTTATCTGAAAATTTTCATTTTTTGGTGGTGAAATTTTCAATATATTTGAATAGGCGTGTTTTTGCAATGAATATATCTAGATCAATTGACCCTTAAAACACCATGCAAAATTTGTAGCAAACGACACTCTAAAAGTTTTAGTTTGTTTTATTTTCAGAGAAAATAAGTCTTGATATTTCATGTATATCTTCTGCTTGGTAGACGATTTACACTAAATGTCGAGACTTATTTTACCTGAAAAATACATATCGTCTGCTGCGGTTGTGATAGACGCTTTAAGGGCTTTAATTATCACCCGATAATAAGGTACGTTATATTGTACAAAACAATGTTTTGATACAACCCAGTAAGCATTCTAAATAAATCTATAGCGGGCCGTTATCGGCCCGTCAGGGTAGGCCTGCATATTTATAAATAATGCTAGCTGGGAATGTACAAGATCGCATAAATCTTCTATAGTAAGGACACTCAAGTATTTGTTTCAAAATCAAAATAGTTGAACCGGTTCATGTGAAAATGGTGCTTGTCGCACAAGCTTCAGTCTTCGAAAGGCCCATACATCTGGCCCAACTGGATCACTGCACAGACAGGCCTTAAGGGCTAAGTAAACTTACCGAAATACCGGAATAACCTACCGAGTTAACCCCCACGAAATTCCAAAACATGTTTGAAGTATAAATAACGTGAGCTGTCAGCAGAGCTCGCCTAAACAGGAGCCTGTCCATGGGCAAGGAGTGGGAGGGTACTACTGAATAAAACTTTGGACCTATATATCTATCTTCACATCAAATATAAACCAAACCCATCATATGATCTTGAAAATATGTGTTGTAACATAAAAAACTCCAAGTTAATGACCTTGATCTTAAGGTCGTTGGCATATATAGGCCATGGGAAGAGAGAGAGAGAGAGAGAGAGAGAGAGAGAGAGAGAGAGAGAGAGCGGATGAGGAGGAGGAGGAGGGTGGGGACTGTTGAATAAAACTTTGGACCTATATCTATCGCAAAAACAACAATATCAACTTTTATTCAAAGCTCAGATAACGCAAGTTATATATGAGCAAATGTTGTATATATATATAAAAAAAGTCATCTTATGGTCTGGAAAAATTTTAGCTGTTCAAAACTTTAAAATAAAGTTCTTCAGAATCACTGGGCTGATTGCCTTAAAACTAGGTATGCAGCATGTAGGTCGTTAAAGTTAAAACGATATATGATGTTTAAACGACATATTACTGTTTAAATTTCCACTCTACTTTTTCAGAATGGAAAGATAAAGATGTCGTTTAAACGATATATTATATCGTTTAAACGACATAATTTTTGTTTTCATTCCCATTCTACTTTTACTGTTTTGATTTCTTTTCTGCTAAATATTGGAAAAGAAATATCCCCTCCGGGGTTCCGTATAAAATACACCCAACATACACCCAACTAGCGATATATTATAGTTGTATAGTTGATGTCTGAATATAAATTAGCACTGATTCTTTTAGACTCTTGTCGCGTTTGGTAAAACGGCGTATATTTTATGGAATTTCGATGAACATTTTAGTATACAGATATTACGTCATTTATTATATTTTGTCTTCACAATTCATACCCTGTAAAGTTCGTCAACAAAGGTTTTGAAATTATGGACATGAAGAAATTCCTCTCAATATGCATGCTTAAGACTTACGTAAAGACAATACAGCGTTCTATACGAATGTGTTTTATTCAGAAACCATAAGCTAGAATTCCCGAAAGATGCTTGGTCAAATTTAAAATGTGTCATTCAAAATGGTGTCATAAAATTTGCAATCAAACGTTTTCTTTCACATTTACTGTAGCGGCCATATTGGACGAAAAATCGAACCTTTAATGGTATAAATACATTTCTGTATACCTTCTATATAGAAAATGGTAGAAGGTTTATAAACTGTTGATGCTATACAAATGCAAGAAATAACGAATCATCACGAAAACATACCTATATAATTCTGGCCCCCTTAAACCCCACTTTTATATAGTAAAAATGGGGTTTATAGGGGTATACATTATTTTTCCTATTTCTGCTAAAAATATAGATTGTGGGTACTCATTAGAACCGCCTCGCCGAGGCGGTTCTAACGAGTACCCACAATCTATGTTTTGAGCAGCAATGTGAAAATATCATTTATCACATAGCATCCTCGTCGGGTTCCTTAACTTTAGGCCCTATCCCAATAAAAGGTTGATTGTTCTACATCTAAAGCATGTTTTGACAGGGCAAACGTTTAAATCTTAGCACGCGGGATTAAAAATTCAGGTAGGAAAATATTAGAGAATTTTGAAAATGGTTTTAGATGTAGTAGGGATCACAAGTCTATTTTTTTCCATAGGCTTCTATAATTACTTGTTCTTTTCAAGCATGTAATGCTTAATGTCAGGAGTGTATATATATATATACATACATATATATATATATATATATATATATATATATATATATATATATATATATATATATATATATATATATATATATATATATATATATATATATATATATATATATATAATCAGCCACACTCTTAAGTTTTTGGGAGAAACATAGCTTAAAATTTGAAAAAATTAACAACTGCAGTCCAGATGGAAATACAGGTGCAACATGTTGCCTTTTAATGTATAACATTGGGGGTGGTCGGGTGTAGCGAAGGTGTCGTGTACCTTGCGTCACCGGGGCGTCCGACTGATATTTGCTTACAGTTGGGCATGGCTTGCTATCTTGTAGCAGGTAAGGATAGAGGGGAATGTTTTCATTTCTTCTGTTTCTTCCCTTTCATTCCTGTTCCTCTTTTTTCCCTGTCCCTCTCTTTCATCTCCTCTAGTATCTCTTCTGTCTTTTTTCTCCCTGTCTCTGGGAGACGACACAAAATGACCAACAAGGGTTGACGTGTCGTTAAACCCCAACACAATCAATGTATAACATCAAATAAAATACAGCAAGAAAGATTCCTGCACCGTTAAGGTGTTTTAAATTATGTAAATATCAGACATTATTAGTGCAGAAAACTTATGAATAATGAACAAAAAAACATGTTACAAAAACTTTAATATTCACTTGAGACACCGAACTTATACATTTTTATAAATTTTGACGTATGTAGATCGGTTCCAAATGACAATTACTTCCCAGTGAGGCTGTTAAATTTTCACCCTCAATGTTACGTTTTTCGCCATTTTATATGAAACTGCCCATATAGCAAACTCGATGATATTACAGTTAACCTATTTATGCCTAGCGTCCCATAAAACGGACATTGGAAACAATGTAGACCCAGATCACATCACGAAAGCATGCCTATATAATTTTGACCCCCTTAAACCCCACTTTTATATAGCATAACTGGGGTTTAGAGGGGTATACATTATTTTCCTTATTTCTGCTCAAAAACATAGATTGTGGGTACTCGTTAGCCTCGGCGAGGCGGTTCTAACGAGTACCCACAATCTATATCTATTATTATCTGAAAATTTTCAGTTTTTGGAGGTGAAATTTTCTATATATTTGAATAGGCGTGTTTTCGTAATGAGACGCCATAGAACGCGGCGATGATCAGGGTCTACACTGTTTGCATTTTGGAAAGGAATTTCTATATAATATGGTATTAATAAAAACTAATCAGACAGCCCTTCTATTGGAAATGGACCAACCCAAAGGGTCGATGTGGGAGTGCCTACTAGGCATAAAAGGGTTGTGCTCATATTACATTGCTCACTTTATGCTTATTGAGAATTCATACAGAATTAAGGAAATTCTTAGGAAAAAAACCCTTACGATTCAGAGTTAGGCAGCCTTTTGTCACGTGATTTTCCGTGTGAATCGCACCATGCGTCTGCTTTTTCTGTCTCGGCGCTCAGCATTAGGAAGAAAAGATAGAATTACGAGTATCAGTATTATGTCATGTTAGACTGGCTACTGTCTAAAGTGATTATTGTTTTCCTTATAATCGTGTTTTATAATCCACTTAAATAAATCAAAATATGAATCGCACCATGCGTCTGCTTTTTCTGTCTCGGCGCTCAGCATTAGGAAGAAAAGATAGAATTACGAGTATCAGTATTATGTCATGTTAGACTGGCTACAGTCTAAAGTGACTATTGTTTTCCTTATAATCGTGTTTTATAATCCACTGAAATAAATCAAAATAATATCATGACTATAGAGGCTGGTCACTAGAGATTGATGAGTTCCAGTCTTACCTGACCTGCAAGTCGGTCAGTGTTGACAAGGGATCATAAATTCTTATCAGTTTAATCTCTTAGCAGAGAACTACTGGCACATGCTATTTATTTAATCTGACTGATATATTAACGCCTGGCTGGAGCCCGGCGTATCTTTTTGAGGTTGTTTTTGTAAAATGTGTATGCATTTGGAGAACATCGGTTTTCTTTCAATTTTATGGGGTTCTTAGTGGGGTTATATATAGCTATTCACCCCCCACTTTTTTTTTATTATTCAGTCACACTTTTGCAGCAGAGAACTGTGCTATTGGTAACATAGTGAAATAAAGAATGGGAAGTACTGTGTATAATGAATGTAGCAATGTGAGTTTTGTTCATTTAAAAGAGAAATTAGCAGTTTTCCCGTAGGAGCCCCAATTTAACCATTCGACCTGAAATGAGCTTTTGCTGTCAATATTCGTACACGTTTGAATTTTTTCATTTCGTCTTTTTTCGTCGTACTACGAAGAAGAAACAAAAGATATTTTTCTTTGTTTACGATTGGAAATATGCATTCTCAAATCGAACGGATTATAAGCTGGTTTAATAATAGTTTAATTTGATATTCAAACATGGAGAGATTTGGGCCGAAAGAAAACGTTATGAGTGGAGAAAAGAACGAAACACTGCTACATAGACGATTTCGGATATAGTATGTTCGGCCTAGCTTATAGATAGCGCATGTTATTATGTATGCGGGCTAGAAAACAGACGATCATAGTTGATCTTTTTTACATAGCTCTGATAACGTCCATAATGTTTTTATCGTTGAGTATTGCGATAATTTTTATAATTACAACCTTTCATAAATTATAACATTTTTCACTATACTACGATCTATAGGGAGCTAAGTAATGCATGGCCGATTAGTTTCCCGGCGTATTGATGCTTTACATCAATGTTTTCTTGTTTAAAACTTGATGCAAAGATCTTCGTATGTCCTCTGACTATAAACCTTGAATTGATTATTTAAAGCGATTTACTTTATATTTTATCAGACTATATTGTTTAACTTTAAAGCACCAAATAAAATTTGTAACAGATGGCATTCTCTTATTTTTCATAGACTTTATATTTTATCAGACTATATTGTTTAACTTTAAAGCACCAAATGAAATTTGTAACAGATGGCATTCTATTATTTTTTCATAGACAGAACGTCATGATAGTTCATATAAATCATCTGCTTCACATGAAATGTCAAGACTTATTTGCTCTGAAAAATAAAAATAAATACTTTACAGTATCAGACAGACCAGAGCAAACACTGTAGACCCAGATCAGACGCCATATTACATCTTATAAATGAATACTGTAGACTACAGTATATACCATGAGTATTAAACAGAAAGGCCTGGGCTATCAGCTAACAGTGCTTACACAGATCAGACGACACCATAATCTAATAAATAGATACAGCAGAATACCTAGTATACACAAAGCATTGGACAGACAGGCATGAGCTATTAGTGTAGACCCAAGTCAGATGTCATGTTACATCTTGTAAATGGATATTGTAGAAAACCTTGTATATACTAAGAATTGGCCAGACAGTCCTGAGCTAGCACTGAAGACCCAGATCAGACACCACCATACATCTAATAAATGGATATTTTAGAATACCATATATTCCCGAAGTATTAGACAGGAAGTCAAGAGTTAACACTGTAGACCCAGACCAGACGCCATCTTACATTTCATAAATAAATACTGTAGAATGCCATATATATCCAAAGTTTTGGACAGCATTTCTGAGCTAAGAAAGTAGACCCATTTCAGACGCTTCCTTACATGTGATGAATACATACTGTCGAAAACATAAATGTCCCAAGTATTGGACAAACAGTCCTGAGCAAACACTGTAGTACCAGAGCAGACGCCACATTACATCTAATAAATGGTCACTGTAGAATACCGTATACATGTATACCCTAAGTAATTGACAGAAAGGCCAGGGCTATCTAATAACAGTACAGACCCAGATTAGATGACACCATACATCTAACAAATGTGTACAGTAAAATACCTGTTTTACTCAAAGTATTGGACAGACAGTCCTGTGCAAACACTGTAGACCCAGAGCAGACGCCACCTTACATGTAATAAATGGATATTTTAGAATACCATATATACCCGAACCATTTCAGACGCCTCCTTACATGTGATGAATACATACTGTCGAAAATCATAAATACCCTAAGTATTAGACGGACAGTCCTGAACAAACACTGTATACCCAGAGCAGACGCCACATTACATCTAATAAATGCATACTGTAGAATACTGTATATACCCTAAGTATTAGACAGAAATGCCTGGGCTATAAGCTAACAGTATAGACCAAGATCAGACGACACCATACATCTAATAAATGTGTACTGTAGAATACTTGTTATACTCAAAGTATTGGACAGACAGTCCTGAGCAAAGACCGTAGACCCTGATCAGACGCCATATTACATCTAATAAATGAATACTGAGAATACCGTATATACCCTAAGTATTTGACAGGAAGGCCTGGGCTATCAGCTAACAGTATAGACCAAGATCAGATGACAGCATACATCTAATACATGGATACTGTACAAGCTCGTAGAACACCTGTTATACTCAAAGTATTAGACAGACAGTCCTGAGCAAACACTGTAGACCCAGATGAGACGCCATATTACATCTAATAAATGGATACTGTAGAATATCGTATATTTCCTAAGTATTAGACAGAAAGGTCTGGGCTATCAGCTAACAGTATTGACCAAGATCAGACGACACCATACATCTAATAAATGGGTACTGTAGAATACCTGTTATACTCAAAGTATTGGACACAGAGTCATGAGCTAACAGTGTATATCTAAATCAGATGTCATATTACATCTAATAAGTGGATAATGTAGAATACCTTATATACCATAAGTAGTGGACAGATATACCAGAGCTTACATTACAAATCAGATGCAATTTTACATCTAATAAATAGAAGGATACTGCAGAATATCTTACATGCCCTAGGTCTTGAGCAGACAGTCCTGAGCTACTAATGTAGACCCAAATCAGATAACCATATTACATCTAATAAATATACAGTAGTATACCGTTTATACCCTAAGTATTGAATAAACAGTTCGGAACAAACAGTGTAGACCCAAATCAGATGCCAAATTACATATTATGGATACTGTAGAATACCTTATATGTCCTAAATATTGAACATCATTACCGAGCCAACAGTATATATCTAGATCAGACGTCACATTTAATATACATCTAATAAACGGATAAGGTAGAAAACCGTTTTTACTCAAAGTATTATACAGACAGTCCTGACCTAACCTTGTAGCCCCAGTTCAGACGCCACCTTACATGTAATAAATGGATACTATAGAATACCTTATATACCATAAGTATTGGGTAGACAACCCTGAGCTAACAGTGTAGACCCAGATCAGACGCCATCATGCATCTAATAAATGGATACTAAGGAATACTATTTATACTCAAATTATTGGACCGAGAGTCCTAAAGAAATAATACCATTTTTTTTAAATATCTGAAGATTCTTTAAATGTACCATGAAAAAATTAGAAACAACAACAAAAACAATAATAATAAAATAATGATAATAATATAGAAACCAGATACCATACTAAATCTAATAAATGGATTCTGTAGAATACTTCATGCCCTAAGTATTGGAGAGATACACCTCAGCTTAAAAGTGTAGACCCAATTAAAATGCCTTATTACATCTAATAAATGGATACCGTAGAATACCTTATGTACCCAGAGTATTTGAGAGACAGTTTTGAGCTTTACTTTAAATGTTCTTTGAAAAAAAAATATCATCAACAACAAAAACAATAATAATAATAATAATAAATATAGTAATCAGAGTTCCATTCATTTAACCCTTAAAGCGCCAATCACAACTATTGTCGTCTGCTTTGTCATCTGCTTGTGATTTTAAAAGTCATTTTTTGCAAACAGTGTGGACCCAGATCAGGAGCAGTCTGATCTGGGTCCACACTGTTTACCTGTATGCAAAAATAGGTTTGAAAAGTCTGCAAGAATATTCAGCAGACGACATAAACAGACGACATTTTCAGATGCAGTTTTTCTTGGCGCTTTAAGGGTTCAAGTTTGGTGACGTCAACGTGGCATTTTCACAAGGCTCAAAACGTCAGAGCCTGTCACATATATGTAATATTTTCCCAGGAAAGGAATATTTTCAGTTAAACGATTTCCTTCCATTTATGAGGGATTCGGATATCCTCATGGACAAAGTTTACTAAGTATATTATCGTTATTATCGTTGTTTGTTTTCATTGCACGATGCAACGCACTCAAATAACGAAAGGCGAAAGGAAAGAAAAATATCAGAACAAAAATTAAAATGAAAATTATGGTTGCTTTCTATGTTATAGAACTAATATAATATATAAAATAAAAAAATAAATAAAATAGTGATCTTTTTCTACGTTCTACTCAAAATATATTTTCGAGGCGATTTTACCGAGTACCCACAATATTTGTTTTAAGAGCAGAAACAAGAAGTAAAACCATTCTACTTTTAAGCCCCAATTTTCACTTTTTACAGTGGGATTAATTGGGAACTTCATTACATGTTGATATGATTGGTGAAAACATTTAGCCGGGACACAACAAATTCTACAATATATGAGAGCGTATCCGCAGAGTATGACCAGTCTTCACTGCCATCATGAAAAAAAAAAAAAAAAAAAAAAAAAAGCCTCAAATCCCTAGCTATCCATAGAGCGCACAATGAAGACCTTGACCAGAGCGTGCAGTTGCACTGACCGATCTGAGTTTTCGCTAGACGCACATGCAATTTGTAGAAAACGCTCTGCCCCGTCCGTCGTGCGTGCGTCGGTAAAAATTCTTCAAGCGACATCTTCCTAAACCACTGATTGAATTTTGACCAAACTTCACAGGAAAGATCCTTGGTTGGTCCTCTTTCAAAGTTTTAAATGGTTCCGGTCCATTGCACATCAAGGTCACAAGGGCTAAAAATAGATTCTTTAACTGAAAACTTAAAAAAAAATCTCCTTGTCAGAAACCACTAGTGGTATTGATACTACTGCCACTGGACCAATGTTAATAAAATTTGAAGAAAATGTTCCTATAGTAACCCTCTATCAAGATTGTTCAAGCCATCATGATTCGTCAAAAACATGGCCGCCAAGGGGCGGGGCTTATTTTCCCTATATATCTATAGAGAAAACGCAAAAAATTTTCTTGTCAGAAACCATTCGACCGATTTCAATATAAGGGCAGAAATGTTCCTATAGTGACCCTCTATCACGATTGTTCAAGACGTCATGATTCGTCAAAAACATGGCCTCCAGCGTGCGGGGCTTATTTTTACTGTATATCAATATAGGAATTTTCAAAAATCTTCTTGTCAGAAACCACTAGACCGATTTCAATATAACATGGCATCAATGCTCCTTTGGTGATCCCTATAATGTTTTTTCAGGCCGTTATAATTCAACAAAGAACATGGCCACCAGAGGGCGGGGGCTTATTTTTCCTGTATATCATAACATAGAAAACTTTAAACTCTTCTTGTCAGAATGCACTCAATCAATGTTAATATAATTTGGCTGAAATGTTTCTTTGGTGACCCTCTACCAAAATTATTCAAGCCATCATGATTCGTCAAAATACATGGCCGCCAGGGGGCGGGCTTATTTTCCCTATATGTCTATATAGAAAAAATTAAAATTCTTCTTGTCAGAAACAGTTGAACCGATTTCAATAAAAATTAGCAGAAAGGTTTCTTTGGTGACCGTTTTCCAAGATTTTCAAGCCATCATGATTCGTCAAAAACATGACCGTCAGGGGGCGTTGCTTATTTTCCCTATATCTATACAGAAAAATTAAAAAAAATCTTCTTGTCAGAATCCACTGGAATGATTTCAATATAACTTGGCAGAAATGTTCCTATAGTGACCGTCTATTAATATTGTTCAAGCCGTCATGATTCTTAAAAAAAAACTGGCCGCCAAAATGTGTGTGTGTGTGTGTGTGTGTGTGTGTGTGTGTGTGTGTGGAGGGGGCGTATTTCCTTATATATATCTATATAGAAAACTTAAATCTTCTCGTCAGATACCACTAGACCGATTTCAATATTACCTGACAGAAATGTTCCTTTGGTGACCCTCTATCAAGATTGTTCAAGCCATTATGATTCGTCAAAAACATGGCCGCCAGGGGTGGGGAATATTTTCCCTGTATATTGATAATGAAAAGTCTTCTTGTCAGAAACCACTGGACCGATGTCAATATAAATTGGCAGAAATGTTTTTTGGTGACCCTCTACCAAGATTGTTTAAGCCATAATGATTCGTAAAAAACAGGGCCTCCAGAGGGCGGCGCTTATTTTCCCAATATGCCTATACAGAAAACTTTAAAAATCTTCTTGTCAGAAACCTTTGGACGGATGCCAGTAAGATTTAGCAGAAATGTTTCGTTGGTGATCCTCTACCAAGATTGTTCATGTCATCGTGATTCATCAAAAAACATGGCGGCCAGGGGCGGGGCTTATTTTACCTACATATCTATTTAGAAAACTTAAAAAAATAGAGGGGAAGACAATGATCAGAAACCGATACAATTATCCCACACCTCCCACCAGAGACATCAAGGGGAAAGAAACACAAACACGAAATAACTAGGCCCTAATGGAAACATCACTAGCCAAACCGACAGTTGCTTTCCCACAAAGTGGCCAAATGGCTATCAAAACAAAAATATGTAAGCGACACACACATTCAAAGACGAACTATAACAAAAATAAACCATGACAGAAGAACCGCCTTGGAACGGTCAGTGAAAAGTATTTCACTCGGGGGCGGGGGGGGGGGGGGGGGGGGGCTTAAATCGATTTTACGTGGCCACAATCCTCGCCCTAACTTCTGCCGCGGTTTAGACACATAATTTGTTCAGTCCGCAGGAAGGCTTCCTAACTCATCAATGCTACATCTCCGAGAACACAAAAAATCAACTAATTACAGAGATGCAACAACGACAAGGACTCGACAGCACGAAACAACTGAAATGCTGGCGCAAAAGAAAACCAACAGTTAGCCTCCGGTGGGCCCGACCATCACCCCACGGGATGATAGTTTACGTAGCTTCAACCAAAAAGTCTTAGATCTTTAAAGCAAGTGTGGTTAGGTAACCTAAGGAGGTTCTTCTTCTGGCAAACGACATTTTTCAGTGATCACACAGGATGACGTTTCATTCGATTAGCCTCCACAGCACAGCGCCCTCGTCTTATCATGGCTCCAGACGAATGTGACATCAGGATAAAGAATCTGTACTTTCTGCGCATGTGGATACACAATGTCTCGGTAAGGTGGTATTAATGATTATTATATCTCTTCGATGTGACTCTAATGTGCACAACAGCAAAGGTTTCTTAGAAAATGCAGATTTTTCTGAATAATCATGTTACCTGAAGCTACTACAGATACGCTGTTACTGTGCTTTCGACATATTTCAGAAAGTAGTTTTTTTGCTTGGCGCTTTACACAGAAAAAGTAAATTTGCAAACTTTTGTCAGGATTTAATGCAAAACCATTTGTCGTAACTACCTATGCACAAAAAGATTTATTATAGCCATTGGTTTTTTAAAAAATTAAATATTTTCACTTTTTCCCATAGTAAAAACGAATACAAATTATGCAGAAATCTGTAGGGTAGGTAACTTGGAGACAGAATTTCAACACATTCTGCTTGTTCATTTTTTCTGAAATTTTCACAATTTTGTTGTGAAACATCCAGCAAAGTAAAATAAAAAATATTTTCAGAGACAAAAGATCCAAAAAATCACTTTACTATAGAAATTGCATAGGTCAGACCAATTTTCGGCCATAAATTTAATTTTACTGTAAATATTTGAGAACAGAACACAGAAACAGAAAAGACAAATGGTTTCTGATAAGATATGGTCAATCAGAACAAAATATTTTCATTTAAAATAAAACGCCAAACAAAAAACGTCTTTCCGAGAGATGTCGAAAGGACAGTAGACTGTTTCACTGTGTGGTCTTTATCAGACTCTATCATTTCAATATGAGTACTGTAACCAGTACATTCAACGAAAGCATACTGTATGTTATCATTGATTTGTTTGTTTGTGTTGAGGTTTTACGGCCCAGTCAACCCAATGGGGTCATGTCGGGCGCGGTCAGTTTACCTAACCACACGTTTACTGGGCAGGCTTAGTCCTCTAAGCGGTTAACCAGTATTGTGCATTTTCTTTCGCCAGAAACTGACAACTGCCCTTCTTGAATCAGCGGAAGGGAGAGAATGACCGTAGAAAATATTTCATGATCAGTCTCCACGAAAGAATGTTACCGACCTCGGCGGGGGTTGAACCCGCGACCTCCTGGTCTCCAGGCGGACGGCGCATCCAACTGAGCCACCGAGGCCGGCAAATGTTATCATTGAATGTACTGGTTATATTCAAGGATTATTGAATGTACTGGTTACAGTACATTCAAGGATAGCAATTGTTTTGGCCAGACGCCCCGGCACAAGATTTGCCTCTTTAGGAGGAAACCTCCAACAAGAAAGTTATGTGACTTCCTGTGCTACATCTTCAGAATTTTCCTTGCGGACACATTGCGTTTCAAGTATGCTCTCAGCAAAATCAGTTTTCTTCAGCGTTGTTTCTCGCTGTCTTCTACCTTTGGTAGTAGGAAAGTGCTATCGGTTGATTAATCTGTGCTTTGTGCTGCAGTTTTTGATATTTATTCGTTATATTTGGATTATTTTGGACTTATTTGGACTTAGTGAATTTTCTTTTCAAGTGAGTTCTTTCCAATTTATTTCTTCTTTCTTGTTATGCCACAGTTGCGTGGGTCTTGTGGTCATAAGAAAAGCTATTTGCGATAACCATCCTTATTGTTTTTTTTTCTGCTCTAAGTGCAATGTTGACAACAAATGTGATATTTGTGTTATTTGGTTTCAAGATATTTGGTATTCTGCTATTTGTAGGCGGTCTTATCATTCCAGGATGCCGAAGAGACAAGACCATAGCCAACGCCAATGTTTGAAACTTTCTAAGAAGGCGGATCTTGATGACGCTTCCAGTCATCAAGGCTCGGGGACAGAGGAAGTCCTTTCGGTTCGAACTGACGACGTTGTGTCAAAATTTCGTTTTGATAAACACTCTTTAGGCCGGGCTGACGACGTTGTATCAAATGTATGGTCTGAAAATCGTTGTACTGACAGGTGTTCGTCTTGAGAATATTCCTTTGTCAGGCAACCAACAACCAGATAATTCTTCCACCAGTCAGAAATCCCAGTTATTCTCGGTCGGTTAATCAAGATGATAATGATCTAAGTTCCAGGGAGGATGATTCCGGGCCTTGGAATCGTTCTGGTCAGGCATCTAATTCCCGGGCTCTTCCGGAAAAGTCTTATTACCGGTAAGCCGACCACCAGGTCAGTTCAAATTCAAGAGCCGGGATTTCAGTCTGCACCGGGCAGTACATCTGTTTCTCGTTCCGGGCAGAATAAGAAAAAATACCGGGATAAACGAAGTAAACCTTCATCATCTTTTTCTGATTCAGATGAATCTAGATCATCTAGATATCATTCTGAATCTGGTTCTCCTAGGTCTCGTTCCTGGGATAGACTAAGGAGACAGTCTAAGAGGAAGAAGTCTCACTAGAGATTCCTATAGGTCTAATTCCCTTGGTGGAAAGAGATCCAGACGCCATCATCACACAAGAGGTAGGAAACGGTCGCGTGATAAACACCGTCGATCTAGTAGATCTTCCTCATTACAGGAGAAAACGAATGTCTCTTTCTCCTTCTTCTGATAGAAACATTATTCAGGATGTCGTCTCAGGGACAATTACTGATAATGAATTTGAAAGGGGAAAGCATTTCTTTCCACATAAAGAAGTCTGTCCAATCTCACTCAGCTAACTTTATGGACAAAACTTCTTCCTTTGGTGTCTGGGAAGGGCTGCGGTTTGTGATTGTGGTACTCCCTGGACTTTTCTCTTACCTTTTGTTTCTTCCTATAAGTGTTCTGAGAACTGTTCTCTCATCTCGGATGACGAGGATGGCAAAACATTTCCTATACGGAGACAATTGAAGAGGTGTTTAGATTGCTTCCAGTCTGTCCACGGAAGAATGAGTCTTCTAAACCTAGATCGGGTATCTACTCAGTCCTTCTGAGGATAAAGTGTCTTCATCTTTACCCCAATCTCAGATGGTGAAAGATATTCTCAATCTTGTTTAGTCGTATGTTTCGGATAAGGTTAAATTAGAACCTGGCTGGACTGCACCTATTAACCTGGAAAGGGAGTTAGATGAAGTTTTACAAACTTCATAATGAGCAGTTCCCGCTCAGTGTTCCTAAAATGGACAAAGCTGCTTCAAAAGTGGATTTGTCTTCTTCTGGAACTATCAATGTCTCATCCAAATTTCTTGAATCGATGGAGCGTTAAGCAAGGCATGTCATATCCATCAATTTATATGCAGACCCGTACGCAGCTTCGGCATTTAGTGTTATGCGATCTGAGGACATGGACACTAAAATGCTTCGTAGATTAGTATGACATTAGTCAATTGTCTTAAGCACTCTAATAATTTATCGGTTCTTATGGCAGTGGAATCTGTTGACTAGAAGGAAGTTAGCCATTTCAGATCCTCACAGATTCTTCCAAAGACAGTTTGAGATCCACATTTTTTCATTTGATACACTCTTTGGAGATAAAACAGCAGAAACTCAAAAGGCTAATTCAGAGACTCAACATCAGAAACTTATTGCGGAATCGGTTGCTCAGAAACCTAGCACTCCGCAATCTCAACCATCTCTATTCAGAACTCCATGGGCTCCGAAAAAGAAACAAAATCCCAAAAAGAATTTTCCCAGTAGACCTCCTCCTAGGCAAGGTGGCAGAGGTGGCTCTAGGTTTTCTCGTTGGGGAGGCAATCCTAGGAGGGACAAATCTGTCCCTTCCACTGTGAGCCTCCGACAGACGTCACTGAAGGTTCTCCACAGCCCTGTTCTCGAAAGGATCTTCCAATAGGAGGACGTCTGGGCCATTTTTCAGAAGAGTGAAGAAAAATAACTCGAGACAAATAGATCCTTTCTGTCGTAAAGCGAGGTTACAAGATTCCTTTCGGAAGAAAATCAACTCTTCCCCATCTCCACAGTTCTTCAAGCAGTCAGAAATTCCAGCATTAGAAGAACAGGTCCAGGAACTCCTACAAAAGAGAGAGTAAAAAAACGGAAGAACCTGACTTTTACTCCCGAATTTTCCTTGTTCCGAAAAGGAACGGAAAATATAAACTTATAATAGATCTGTCCAGACTGAACAAGTTCTTGAATATTCAGTTGTGGAAACAGCAAACAAGGTCAGGAATGGGATTCATCCCAGTGATGAGGCCATTTCGCTGGATCTGACAGATGCTTACCTACATGTTTCTATCCATGTGTCATCACGGAAATATCCACGATTCTGTCTGAAGGGTCGAGTGTTTCAGTTCAAAGCACTTCCGTTTGGGTTGGCCACGAATCGTTTTGTTTTTACTCGTCTGATGGTTGCCATAGCAACATATCTAAGAGTTCGAGCAATCATTTTGTTTCCATATCTGGACGATTGGTTAGTTAGGAACCAGTGTCGTCTCGATTTGATCAAGCACAAGAAGTTCATTCTCCGATTGATCACATCTCTAGGTTTAATAATCAGTCAAGAGAACTAGTTCCATCCAAGAACTTCAGTTTCATAGGGATGGAATCTGTAAAAAATGTTAAGAGAAAAGTCCAGGGAGTGCCACAATCACAAACCGCAGCCCTTCCCAGACACCAAGAGGAAGAGGAAACAGACAGAACAAAGCAAGCGCAAACGTATGAAAAGCATTAAGATTAGCTCTCTCTTCCCCAAGCGAGGTAATCGCAATGCTAAAAGCACTGAAAAACACAAGAAAAAAAAATAACACAAGGTAAGACATAAAACAAATCACCTCGTAGAATAAACCACAAAGCAACAAAGAGTAAGACTAACACCGGGACCACCACCTTAGAACGGTCAGTAGAGTTAACCACCGGGGGTGCGTGGTGTGGGGGGCGGGGGGGGGGGAGGGTGGTGTTACACTTTTACAGCTAGCCAATTTCACCCTGGGCCCCGATGCTACTCTTAATAGAGAAATACATAAAATTTCGGTTCGCATAAAGGCTTCCAACACAGTCATTGCATCAAAGCGAAACACAAAAATCAAACAAATCACTTTAATAAACAAAGACGAGTACTTACGGCTAATTTTACTGTATGCCAGAGTAAATGAAAGAAAAGGTAAGAGAAAAGTCCAGGGAGTGCCACACTCACAAACCGCAGCCCTTCCCAGACCCCAAGAGGAATAGGAAACAAACAAATCCAAACAAGCACAAATCGAACAAACGTATGAAAAGCACTAAGATTAGCTCTCTCTTCCCCAAGCGAAGTAATCGCAATACTAAAAGGACTGAAAAACACAAGAACAAAATGACACACGGAAAGACATACAACAAATCGCCTCGTAGAATAACCCACAAAGCAACAAAGAGTAAGACTTACACCGGGACCACCACCTTAGAACGGTCAGTAGAGTAAACCACGGGGGGTTCAAAGCACTTTTACAGCTAGCTAACTTCACCATAGGTCCCGATGCTACTCTTAATGCAGAAACACATAAAAATTCGGTTCGCATAAAGGCTCCCAACTCAGTCAATGCATCAAAGCGAAAACATAAAAATCAAATTAATCACTATAATAAACAAAGACGAGTACTCATGGCTAATTCTACTGTATGCCAGAGTAAATGAAAACCACTAGTTGAACCACGGCGGGCCAAGCCAAAGACATATCGTCAAGCCCCAACCCACTGGTTGAAGTTTTACTACGAATACCAAAGCGAAAACATAAAAATCAAATTAATCACTATAATAAACAAAGACAAGTACTCATAGCTAATTAAATGAAAACCAATAGTTGAACAACAGCGGGCCAAGCCTAAAACATATCGTCAAGCCCCAACCCTTTGGTTAAAGTGTACGAACAGGCCGTCATTGAGTCTGAGGCCCGAACCGCCGTCGTGCAATCGAAGAGTGAAGCACGGCCATCAACGATGATTGGGTTGACAACTAGGCATGCAGTCTGCCGTATAATATCCAGGCTATAGCCACTTCTTTTATAACGGTTAATTAATTTTCTGAATTCCTCCGAAAAGTTAGATTTTCCTACAATTTTTCTAAATTTGTACATTAAGTCACCTTAAAATTCGTGTTCTGATATACGTTTCTTGCAGAAATGTTTTCAGACTGACGCTATATTTTTCTACCAAGGCATTGTGTCTGTGGGAGTTTTCTGTTGCCATGGCAACCAAATTAAGAGGCAGACTGGCATACCTTTAGCTATTTTCAATTTCCCTTACCCCTTTAACATTTGAACCAAATTAGAGTCCTACCGCTTCAGTGGTTTTGGAGGAGTAGTCATTAAAACAAATTGTTACAAGTTTCGAGTCAATTTGCCCAGATACTTCTTACCAAGTTTTGAGTCAATTGGCCTTTTGGTTCAGGACAGAAATCGAAAATTAGATTTTCAAGATGGCCGCTATTGCAGCCATTCTAGATTTTCGATCGGAACGATTTCAGCTATTTTTGATCTACAAGTCGCCCGATGCTTTCTATCAAGTTTCGAGTCAGTTGGCCTTTCGGTTCAAGAGAAGAAGAGAAGAAAAATTAAAGATGGCAGCCATGGCGGCCATATTGAATTTCGGATCGAAACGATTTTATCTATTTTTGATCTACAGGTGACACCGATGCTTCCTACCAGTTTCGACAGTTGGCGTTTTGGTTTAGTAAAATAAAGGAAAAATAGATTTTCAAGATGGCCACAATGGTGGCCATTTTGGATTTCCAATCGGAATGATTTTAGCTAATTTTGATCTACTAGTCACCCCGATGCTTCCTACCAAGTTTCAAGTCGCCTTGGGGTTAAGGAGAAGAACGAAAAATAGATTTTCAAGATGGAGGCTATCTTGGATTTCCGATAGGAACGATTTTATCCATTTTTGATCTACAAGTCACTCCAAAGCCTCCTATCAAGTTTCGACTCCATTGGCCTTTCGGTTCAGGAAAAGAGGGGAAAATGGATTTTTAAGATGACCACCATGGCGGCCATCTTGGATTTCCGATCGAAGTCACCCCGATGCTTCCTACTAAGTTTCGAGTCAATTGGCCTTTTGGTTCAGGAGAAGAATCGAAAAACAGATTTTTAAGATGGCCGCCATCTTGGATTTCCGGTTGAAACGATTTTAGCTATTTTTGATGGACAATTCACCCCGATGCTTCCTATTAAGTTTCGAGTCAATTGGTCTTTTGGTTCAGGAGAAGTGAAAAATAGATTTTCAAGATGGCCGCCATGGCGGCCATCTTGGATTACCGATCAGAACGATTTAGCTGTTTTTTGATCTACAGGCCACCCCGATACTTCCTACCAAATTTCGAGTCAACTGGCCTTTGGGTTCAGGAGAAGAAGCTAAAAATAGAAAAATAGATTTTCAAGTTGGCCGCCATGGCGGCCATCTTGGATTTCCGATCGGATCGATTTTAGCTATTTCTCATCTACAAGCCACCCCGATGCTCCCTACCAAGTTTCGAGTCCGTTGGCACTAGGGTGTATGAGGCGTAGGCTTTTAAAGCAATTGTTGACGCCGCTCGACGGACGACGCACAACGAACGACGGACATTGACCGATCACAATATCTCACCATGAGCACTTAGTGCTCAGGTGAGCTAATAATTGTTACAGATCAAATAAAACATTATCTGGAATGGTGGTTGAACAAGGACAGATTTATTCGAGGTGTCATTCTGAAACAACCGCCTCCAGTGCACACAGTGCACACAGTCTTTACAGATGCAAGTCGTTCGGTCTGGGATGCACATTTGGAACCGAAGACCTTCTCTACGAAAGGTAAAATGGGGCGTAGCTACGTATTTGGTGTCGTAAAAGGAAGATGACTCTTGACAAGGCTTCTGCTTCAAACGTAGCAGATTTTTTACTCTATCAATTTGAAGTTAAAACGTGCCAAGTCAGTACTGTGAAAGGCTACAGATCTATGATTTCCAATACTGAGTCTGACACAAATGTTAGATCTGATCCAATCATTTATTAACTTATGAAAGCTCTTAAATTGCAAAGACCAGTTCAGAGGTCTTTGCTTCCTAAATGGGACTTAGCTTGTGTCCTTATTTCTCTATGTCAAGAACCATTTGAACCTTTACATAAAGCTTCATTATTACATTTCACACGGAAGACCGTGTTCTTACTAGCTATGGCTACGGGGAGCAGTTAGTGAGATTCATGCATTCTCGGTTCACTCAGATTCAACAAGTCGGACGGATCTGTCTCTCTCAGGACTCAGACAGACTTTCTGGCTAAAATTTAATTGCCATCAAAATGTCAAGATGCTATTTTGGTTCCAAATTTAGCTAAAACTCTCAAAAGAAAAGACTTTCACAGGTTCCTTTGTCCTGTTAGAGCTCTTAAATGTTATGTCAAAATGACAGAATCCATAAGAGAGGACAGAAATAGACTCTTTCTTCCTATCAAAGGAAACCATGATATAAACAAGGATTCTATCTCAGGATGGATCTCTTCTGTAATTAGCTCACAAAAATTTGTCAAAGAAAAAGTTAGCTTTCTTAATATCAGAGCTCACGAAGTAAGGGCGTTAGCCACTTCTTTGGCATACTTCAGTAAGGCACCTCTTGAAGAGGTAGTTAGAGCTGCTGGTTTGTCAAATCAGTCTATATTCGCAAAGTCCTGTCTGAGATCTTCATAAACAGTCTCAGAATCCTCAACTTTAGGTCCTATAATCACAGCCTAAAAAGTGGTGGGGGAATATGTCGGTCCTCCCTATCACGGCTGCAAATCAGGAACACTCCTATCTGATGCCTGGACTTGGACCTTAAACAGGTGATTAGATAATATCCGATGTCATGGTTCTTCAGGGATTGAAATGGTGGAAATTTAGGGAATTTTGTTTCTTTAAATTTCCGTTAGACCATTAATTGTCTAAGTTTCTTCAGGATCAATCCCTGAAGTGACCAAACGCTTCGGTACGGGTGTTTTATATGGGAGAATTACCATCCCACCAACCTTTATTCTGCTATCATTGAATGTATTGGTTACAGTATTCGTATTGAAATTTATCTTTTTTTAATTAAAATTCGTTTCAATAGAATACTTACCAATACATTCAATCAGAATTCCCGCATCCCTGGTCCCCTCCAATTCTTTTATTCTAGTTAATTCTGAAAAAGTCTGGATATGGCACAGGAAGTCACATGACTTTCTTGCTGGAGGTTTCTCTCCTTCAGACGCACAGCCTGTGCCGAGACATCTGGCCAGAAAATCTTGTGGGAAGCACAGTAGTATGCTATCATTGAATGTACTGGTAAGTATTCTATTGAAACGAATTTTAATTTAAAAAATAAATTTTAATAGAAGCTATGGAGCAGTCTAATACGCCGTGAAAAAATTTACCTATCTAATGACGCTTAGTTTTATTATATTTATTGCAAGATTTATAATGCTTGGGTCGGGCTAAAACATTAGTTACGGCCCTCCCCCTAAATACAAACTTCTGCAGAAATCTGATTACGCTGTCTGTGCGTAACAGTTTGAGTTCGATTGCGATCTTCTGACTCAACCGAACGCTTGCCGCCGGAAAATTTCGAGAAATTTCACGGACATTACCGAGTCCTTAATAACTGGGACTGCGCCTATCCTCAGGGAATTTGGAACCACATAATGCATAATAGAATGTTTAAATGCCAATTTGAAGACAAAAGTTTCAAACCAGAATGTGTTTGTTGCCTATCCGGATACAAGACTTACACAAAGAAAGGTTCATAATGCAAAATGCAGTTTCAACAATGCAAATTGAGATTGCACCACTGCATAAATGAGTTTCTACTTAAATACTGTTCCATAGATCTAGGTCTGCACTATTTGTCGATGTCCTTTTTTTGGGACGCAAGACATAAATGGTTTAATTTTATAATTTTGACTTTGATATTCTCAACTTAATCATTTTGGCTCTATAATATATGTATTGTGTACAACTCCTCTAATAAATCAGTTTGAAATTTTGCAGATGATTTGCTCCCAAGAGATTTCCTTTTAGAGTACGAGCGGTATTCAACATATCATGAAACACTTTCTAGTGCTGATATATAATTTAATGACAAGCATATCATTGCAGCAGAAGCTTAATTTGTGATTCACGGCAATAATATATATCATTCTGCCTCTCCTGGGCCAACTCTCTAGTATTGTTTATGCACACTTATTCATAAAAAGCAGTGCCGCACGTTATTAATAACCGTGCATTTACCGGCGAAAAGCCGTGTATTAACAAGGCAATTCACGCCCTGTTAATGTACGGCAACGCAACTTTCAATATGATCGTATCGGGGCCACAGATTTGCTGCCGTTACGAGATTTGTACTGCCCGGCCCTAGAATGAGCTTAGTCCGTGGAAATTACGTTCGCGAGACATCTATGAAAAGGCGAAAGAAAATAGTGCCAGAAATAACACGAAATGTAGCAAATATTTTCAGTTTTTATGCATTAATACCTATCAAACATGAGTTTTCAATGCATTAACATTCGCCAGGTCCCTTGGGAGGTGCTGAAATTCGCGGCCTCGGTATTCAACACCTCCCACGGGACCTGGCGAATGTTAATGCATGAAAAACCATGTTTGATCCCTATATTGATCAAATTTGTTCTATTAATCCTTGAGAGCAATTTTAAGGCCAATCATAGTACAGTTGACTCTCGCTATCTCGACCTCGCTTATCACGAATAACCGCCTATCTCGAAGTGAAAATCTGGTCCCTGCCTAAACATAAAAATCTAACAACAGGTAAAAAATATTGTGGAAAATTTTCAGTATATCTCTACATTCAAGAGTCCAATTACATATATATTTGTTAAATGTGGTTGTTCAAATTATTTTTCCTCAGTTGTGCAAATCTGGTATGTCGAGATACGGGTATCTCGAAGTATTTCAGCGAGTCCCTTGGAATTTGAGATAACGAGTCGACTATATAAAATTTTTGTAACCTTCGTTTCAAAATGACCCATATCCCATTCTCCATAGGGACGGCATCAGAACTCTTACACCGCCATTCTGCAGGTGCGATATACTTTGCTTTACGTTTATTAAGAAAGACAATGGTCTTCTTAGCCGTGTGACATGAGGCTGAGTCCTGGTTGAACACCATGTCGCCTTCTCGACCTAGAAATAGCCGTGGAGCATCTTTCGCAAGAAAAAGCTTCAAGACATTGTTTATATGGTAATCAGCATTCACTTTGATACATTTGTCAATGAATATTATGGACGTTTTGTCGTAAATAATAACACCGGCCCATACCATGAATTCAGGTGTGAACGCGGCACATTTTACGAACTAGTTTCTGAAGGTATGTCTCGTTACGACGAACATAGCAAACAAGCCTTCTATCGTAAGTACCATCCATATAGAACATTGCTTCATCAGAACTGACGTTTTTCTACTTTCAGCAGCTAAAATGGAGGTATAATCGCCATGAATGGACGCGTCTCTTTAGAACCCGAGCTTCACTAAGACGGAGACCACACAGCACTGTCTCCTCAACTTAGCCTTTAGAATTTTGGCAATAACTCTGTTCACAGTTCCTACGTAGGGACAACCCACACTTGTTTGCAATTCCTTTTTGCGCTGGAAGATTCACCATTTCAATCATATTCCTGATTTTACGTATGGCGCCACCATTTGCCGCGGTGGAGTGTTTTTGACTAGTCACAGATTTTCCAGATTTTTTTTGCATATTATTTCGAATAACACCCTTTCAATAGTGAACTCGACGCACAGGTGCAACCGAAACAGTATATCCCATTTGTTTCATTTTTTTCGGTTTGACAAGCTTTGCCTCACATTACGAAAACATGCCTATTCAAATATATTGAAAATTTCACCACCCAAAATGAAAATTTTCAGATAAAAAATTCTGATATTTTTCATATTTCTGCTCAAAACATAGATTGTGGGTACTCGTTAGAACCGCCTCACCGATGCGGTTCTAACGAGTACCCACATTGTTTTTGAACTGAAATAAGAAAAATAATGTATACCCCTGTAAACCCCAATTTTACTATATAAAAGTGGGGTTTAAGGGGGGGTCAAAATTATATAAGCATGTTTTCGTGATGAAAAATCCCAGAACAATGCCAATGCCATTTACTACATATTAATTTTGTGTCTAAAAATTTTGATTTTCTTCTGTCAAGTGTGTTGATCCAAAATATATAATCGTTTTATACATAATAAACCACATTGTACGGACCAGCATGTGCAAAGCAAGAGTATAGCTATGATTTTACTTTGTTTCATAATAAGTTGAACACTTCTCGTAGGCCTCTTTTCAGAAAGTAGCAAAAACAATGATGTTTTGACAGAGTAGCCTTCCGTGAAAGGGTATCCATTCCCCTCAGGTTTATGCAGTTTAAACAGGTTTATTAGTATCTATTTGTTCATATATATACTTGTATGTTTCTGTTATTTTACTTGAGGCCAAAACTGGACGGTTGACGAAACTATAATAACTTGCATTGTAAACAAGCGTTGAAGTTTTAAATAGCCCGTGGGTCCTATACTGAATAGAAAAATGTTCTCTGTTATTTTACTTAAAACATATAAGAAATACAAGAAAATATAAGCAATATACATTATTAAATTGTAGTTCGGTTAAGCCGCTATAATGTCAAAGCACTGAGAGTTCTTATGGGGCAGTTGCCTGAAATCCATTAGGCTTCTAGAACTGATCAGATTTATAAAGTCTTTTTCGGGTACCCGATAACCCCTTTTCGGTCGAAAAAATCATTTTCGACATAACACTTTTTACCCAACGCTGTAGATAGGCGCGTTTGACTTGAATATATGATTTGTTTGGCGATATTGTACTAAAAATGATTAAAATCTTATTTCTTAAAGGGAAAGACACACTAAATGCAATGTATGTCATAAAGTATACAACTTTAAAAAACAAGCATTTTGGCGCAAATTTGATCAAAATCGGTTAAGAAATAAGAAATACATTGTATTTGTTCTTTTATATAACGGTGAGCATGGGCGCCGCCATTTTGAATATTTAATTAAATATGTTTTAAGACATAAATAAAAGTCGCCTGTTGACAGGAATGTTATGCTTATGTGAATTAGTTGACAGTTTATAAGCAAATGAACATATTTACAGTCATAAAACAATAAAATATTGGTTCAGATGTGATTTATTCATTTTTTGCATATTTAATTAGATAGTTATGATATCACTAACTCACAAAAATGGCGGCTTCCATGTCAGCTTTTTGTAGTATTTTAAACTCCAATAACTTTCTTATTTATCAACCGATTTTCATATTTTTTTTCACCAAACTGCCCAGCTTATTATGCCATTTCTTAACATCCTTATTATTTGATGTGTCTTTTCCTGTAAAATCCTGGAGGCTTTTATTTTGTTTATTTATTCGTTATTTATAATCAACATAGTGTGATAGACTATGCTTAAATGCAGAATTGAGCGTTATCAGCATTAGCAGGGAGCTATTTGTTAGGTAGTTATTAGGTTAGTAGTTACAGGAAAACGGATTATCAAAATGTGGTATGTTAAACCACCCCAAAATTAAATGTATATGTGATGGAACATGTAGCTAAGATTTTGAATTTGACATGAATATAATAAATACCTTCAGTCGGCTATTTGCGAAAATCTGACTACATTCAATACACTTATAAAAAAACGAATGCCTTTTTTGTCTTAAACGTGTACAATGTGAGGCGTTGGAGATAAATCTTACACGAAACAGTGTGGTAAATATTGAAATAATTAGGGATCATTACAAAAACATGCCTATTCAAATATATAGAACATTTCACCTCGAAAAACTGAAAATAAATAGATAAAAAGTCTGATATTTTTCATATTTCTGCTCAAAGCATACATTGTGGGTACTCGTTAGAACCGTTCTAACGAGTACCCACAATCTATGTTTTTAAGCAGAAATAAGAAAAATAATATATACCCCTGTAAACCCCCAGTTTGACCATATAAAAGTGGGGTTTAAGTGGGTCAAATAAACACTGCTTTGTTGCCAGTAAAATAAAAGTAAAAAAAAGATTGCCTTTGAAAAGAAAAAAAAAACAAACAAAAAAAAAACAAAAACAAAAAAAAAAAAAAAAAAAAAAAAAAAAAAACACACGCACAAAATCACGAAAATCGGAGACTCGGTCAAGCTTAATTTCTAAAGCGGATGTTAGTATCATTAATACGACTTGTGTTATTCATACATATGATTCAGCAAAAGTTTACAATCGATCAGCCCTGGCCCCGAGGTAATAGAATTTTTCTTTATGCTCAACGCAGCTGAGCTGAAATAGTCTTTGTTAATAAATATGCAAATCCCAACAATAGTTGACAATTGTTGGCATTTTCATACTTATCAGCATAGAAATTTTCAAGCTCAGCTATGTTTAGCAAGAAAGAATTTGCAATTGTTAGTAATTTGAGATTTATATGCAGGACAAATTTCATACTCAGCTGAGTTGAGCCTGAAAATTTTTTTATACCTTCTGGTATAACATTGATAAATACCTAAAGCTTAACTCATTTTCAGTCTGGAGACCCCTAAAAGGGTAATTTGCAAACAGTGCAGACCCAGACCAGACGCTACAGAACGCGGCGTCTGATCAAGGTCTACACTGTTTGCACTAACTACAGAAATTTCTTTAAAGTATAATAAAAATGATAGTAATAATGATAATAATAACTATCCAGACACCCTGTTATTGAAAATGGACCCGTCCAAAATGTTGTAGTAGGAGATAAACGGGTAAAGATTAGGTTTCAGCTAGGAATTAGCGTCAAGCTTAGGGGTAAAATTAGAGTTGGTTCGGGTTAGGATTTATATGAATATGTTGGGTTTGTGCTAAAAAAAAAGGTAAGAGAAAAGTTCAGGGAGTGCCACAATCACAAACCGCAGCCCTTCCCAGACACCAAGAGAAGAGGAAACCGACAAATCCAACAAGCACAAATCGAACAAACGTATGAAAAGCACTAAGATTAGCTCTCTCTTCCCCAAGCGAGGTAATCGCAATACTAAAAGGCACTGAAAAACACAAGAACAAAATGACACAAGGTAAGACATAAAACAAATCGCCCCGTAGAATAAACCACAAAGCAACAAATAGTAAGACTAACACCGGGACCACCGCCTTAGAACAGTCACTGGAGTAAACCACCGGGGGTTTTAAAGCACTTGTACAGCTAGCCAACTTCACCCTGGGTCCCGATGCAACTCTTAATACAGAAATATATAAAAATTCGGTTCCCTTAAAGACTCCCAACTCAGTCAATGCATCAAAGCGAAAAACATAAAAATCAAATTAATCACTATAATAAACAAAAACGAGTACTCATGGCTAATTCTACTATATGCCAGAGTAAATGAAAACCAATAATTGAACCACGGCGGGATTAGATTAGTGGCTGGCAGATTGTGAATTTGCTTTTAAAACTGATTCTAGATTTTTTTTTCATTTATTTAAGTAATTAATTTATTTCAGTTCGATCAATAAAAGGTACGCACGTATCACGTTTCTTTTGTTTTTCAGTATATTTTGTTCTTCAATACACATACGAAGCATACATGACGTGGATATTGGTACATTTGATATGAACTGGTCATATACAACGTTTGCAAAAAACTACCTTGTAAGTATCTTGATTTTCTAGAATATGTTGCCTGGAAAAAAAAAAAAAAAAAAAAAAAACAACAAAAAAAAAAAAAAAAAAAAAAAAAAACAAGAAAAAAGTGTTTCAAATCAAAAACATGAACAGAACCTTGGAATATATATGTACTTCTTTTGTAGTTTTATCCGCTCGAAAGGATTATTGACTTATTGTCTTACTGCTGTTAAATCGTGCAGATAAATAATATGATTTTGTATAAGAAAGCTCTGGTAAAAGTCTCTTACGGTCAGTTGAATATTCTGGCGAGGTTTTAAATAAACTCAAACTCAATGTAGATGTTTCCGCGGATCTAGCTTGTCTACATATGATTTTCTAGAGCTAATCTTAGTGCTTTTCGTACGTTTGTTCGATTTGCGCTTGTTTGGTTTTGTCTGTTTCCTCTTCCTCTTGGTGTCTGAGAAGGGCTGCGGTTTGTGATTGTGGCACTCCCTGGACTTTTCTTTTATCTTTTTTTTCTACAATTTATAATACATTGTCTCTCATTCTACTTGCCACTCATCCAGCAATCAGACACTTTCTTACAGATGGGTCAGAGATAAACTTGACATAAAGTGCACTAGATTTGCAAAAGACCAGAGATAGGTGTGCACATTACTTTGCCCTATTCTGAGAAACATGTGCACGATACTTTGAGAATCAAGTGCACTAGACTGTTTTGAGCTAGAGATGGAACTAGAGCTAGAGTTGCCCTCTGACTTCAGGTCATGTGCACAAGGAAGTTCACTTTTAGTGTTTCTGTTTACTGTACATGCATGTATCTAAAGCTTGAGTATAATTTCTTACGAGCCAAAATCGTAACAAAATAGAGATGATTAAATGACATTTCTCCTCTATGATTAGTCTCTCTGAAAGAAAATAGGTAAAAATAAAAAAAAGATATTTATTTATTCATTATTCACACATACTCTCTCTCCCTCTCTCTCTCTCACACACACACACATATTTATTTATTTATTTATTTTCCTTTCGTATTTTTTTAGATTTATTTGTTGAAGTGCCAGGTAATTACTCACAGGTATTTATTAAATAACAACCCTTTGAAGGTGATTTGTTTGAATAATGTGGGATGCAAACAAAGTATTAATCAAATAATCATTTCTTTAATTGTCCGCTGACTGAATCTGAATATGATAATTATGAGCAGAACGGGTGAGAAGTGTCATACAATTTCAAAGGTATAAAATGTTAGCAGCACAACTGCTGCTTTTATGTGACTCAGTTGCCTGGTAACGTTAAAAATCATCTCAGTCAGTCAGTCAGTCAGACAGACAACTGCATACTTCATCTTTAACTCTGTTACCTGTTCAAGATGACAGCCCGTCAGAAATCTCTATCAGGTAAGATTACCTTCATAATAATCTCTCTCTCTCTCTCTCTCTCTCTCATTTGCTCACTGTCTCATCTTTTGTTGTACAGTAATGATTAACTTACATATAATTATACATATTTGGAATCTCTCTGTCTCACACATTTATTTATTTATTTATTTTATTTTTTTTATTTATTTTGTCTCAGATGTGGAATCTTATTTATTTTATATTTTACATTGTGTATGTATTTTCTTTCTTTCTTTTTTTTCTCTCTCTCCATCTCTCTCTTGTTTATTAGAGACAGGGTTATTTTATAATTTATTTATTTATCTATTTTGTCTCAGATATGGAATCTCATTTTATATATATATATTTTTCATTGTACACACATTTTAGTACCTTTCTCTCTCTCTCTCTGTTTATTTGAGACAGGGTTATTATATAATTTATTATCTATAATGTTGCTCATGTGCCAAGCGAAATCTAAGCTCAACATGCGCATTCTGGCCTGAGGCTTCATGGGGGGCACATGCGCAATTCTACAGAAAATTGCGTGTCTTGGCTCATTGATTTTTGGGTAGATTGGTGTTTGGCAAACAGTAAAGACCCAGCTCAGACGCCGCAGAACAGTTCTGTGGCGTCTGATCAGGGTCTACACTGTTATACTGGTTTTTCTAGGTACACATGTAATTCTTGAAATTGCTGTGTCCCACTTAATATGTTGAAAAAAGATATACAGTTCACTGTTTTGCTCAAACATGAAGGTTGTGGATACTCGTTAGAACAACCTTAAAGACACGTTGTTTTCCTTCTTTGGCTAGAACCCCTTCTCATAATCAGACCCAATATACAGTCTTGATAAGAGAATCCACATCAAAGACTTATCTTATCTGAAAGATTATGGGGTGATTACGAGGAATGTTCGAAATGAATTGCTTATTGTCCTCTAGCTTGATATCCACGTGGGGCACGATAAAAACCAATACATACCTGTATAGGGTTATTCAATATCTACACAATGGTGTATAAATGTACATGTTAGACTAAGTGTAAGACATAAAATTTGCCATTTGAACACACGCAGTCATTGACCACTGCAGTAAAAATGGTTGGTAGAAGCGTCGACAAAAAAGATGAAATACGGGCTTACATCAAAGCTCGCTCAAAACTTGGTTGTTCTTTGAAAAAGCTGATGACTGAAATTTCTACTGCTTTTGGACCTTCTTGCGTGTCTAATGACACAGTTCGGCGGTGGAAAAAGAAATTTGAGTCTGGTGTAGAGTCCATCAAAAATGCACCGAAATCAGGTAGGCCAAAATCTGCATCTCGTAAAGAACTCGTTTCCAAAATAAAGGAAATCATTGAAGGAGATGCCAGATTTACAGTTCGTGATATTGCATGAAAGGTAGGCATATCACTATCAACGGTTCACCTTATTTTGAAGAAGCATTTGAAAGTCAGAAAGATTTCTGCTAGATGGGTGCCACATCTGTTGACTGACGAGCAAAGAGGCAACGGGTTAAAGTGGCCAAAAAGCTGCTTCAAATGTTTCCAAAATATGACAAAAAGCAGTTTTGCCAATGTCGTCACAGGTGATGAAACCTGGGTCCATTATTTTGAGCCCGTCAGAAAGGTTAGCAATAAGATCTGGGCCACTAAACACAGCAAACGCCAAATAATTACCAAACGTTCTTTGAGTACAAAGAAGGTTTTGTATGCAATCTTCTTCTCTGGTGAAGGAGTCGCAATAAAAGTGCCAGTGAAAAAGGGCAAAAGCATCCCCGGAAAGTACTATAAAGACGTAGTACTGAAGAAACTCAAAAAAGGATTATCAGAAACGACACCCTGCCACTGGTTTTAAACATGTCCGTCTTCTACATGACAATGCCCCAGCTCATACCTCCGCAATAGTTACGGCGTTTTTGACGAAAGAAAAAGTAACTGTTTTGCCTCACCCCCCGTATTCCCCAGACCTTGCCCCATGTGATTTCTTTTTGTTTCCGAAATTGAAAGCATTCCTTGCTGGGCGGAAATACCAGTCCCGACAGGCACTTGGATCTGCCATTCATCAGTACCTTATTACTGTGCCCAAATCAGCGTACCGTGACGCCTTCAAGAAGTGGATACATCGGCTGAAACTTTGCAATTCTAGCCACGGGGAGTGCTTCGAGGGCATGAAATGAGTACTTTTGGGCGAACTTGAAATTTGAAGTCTCCAGATAGAAATAAGCAATTCATTTCGAACATCCCCTCGTATAAGGATGTTAAGTCTCCTCAGCTGGGGCTTATAAGGAGTAATTCATATAATTGAGAAGCATTCAATATGTTACTTTAGAACCAAATAAATTTGCAAATTACGCATTTATTTATTTATTGATTTATCATTATTATTATTATTTTTTGATAGATTTTCCAAACTACAAAAGTGTTGTTTTTTCTTGCATTGTGAAATATATATATGTATTCCTCTGAATACTAATCGTTAACTATTCATATACTATTTTAGCCATTTATCATTTTTGCCACGTAAAGAATGATATCGTGTGATTAGGAACCTTTCGATATAATTTCCTTATCCTTTTGTTCTTTCTGTCAATAATCACCAGTATCAAATACTCCTATATAACGCTTTGTTTTCACATGTTTGTATTAAGTCTGGTGGCAGCTGTTGGCAATAAAATATGAACAGTCTTAACCATGTCATCTAAATATATTTATATAGTAATATATACTCTATATTGACCCAAAAACATTACAAAAACCCGCCTATTAAAGTACATTGAAACTTTCACCACCAAAAACTAAAGTTTTCAGATAGAAGTTTCTGATGTTTTTCATATTTCTGCTCAAAACATAGATAGTGGGTACTCGTTAGAACCGCCTCGCCGAGGTGGTTCTAACGAGTACCAACAATCTGCGTTTTGAACAGAAATAAGAAAAATAATATATACCCCTGTAAACCCCGGTTTTACTATATAAAAGTGGGGTTTAAGGGGGTCAAACTTATATAGGTATGTTTTCGTGATGAAAAATAATTGTATCCAAAAATGTGAATTTATTTTCTACAATTGCACAAACTGAATTTTCTGAAACACAGTTATTTCTACAAACTAGTCTGTATGTTTAGTGAAGATTCAGACCAGCCTGCGCATCTGCGCAGTCTGAGCAGTCTTCACCACCACTGCTTATTTGTCCAAATAGCACAGACTGATCAGGCTGCGGGATGCGCAGGCTGATCCAATTCTTATGCTATTTTGAAATTAATGTGTACCTGCCAAAAACTGTAAAATTCTTTGCCTTTTGTATATTGCATTTTTATGACACAACATGTTTTCGAGTATATTCAAATTAGCAACAATTATTCAGTATTAATAGAAATCTGCAGAAACTAAGAGCAGACAGCAATCTAATTTCTTCATGTCTTGGTGTCTTAAGGATAAAAGCAATTTTACTGTTCAGCAAACAACCCAAAAGAGGCATTTAGACTCATTCTCTCTCTCTCTCTCTCTCTCTCTCTCTCTCTCTCTCTCTGTGTGTGTGTGTGTGTGTGTGTGTGTGTGTGGTTTTTGGTTTTACGGCCACTTCAAGGTTATTTCACTATTTTACGGGTAAAAGCAAATATTGTTCAGCAAATAACTCAAAGGAGGCATTTAGAGACCAAAAAACGGAATGAAAAGATAATTATCTTTTTTTTTTGTGGTTTTGGTTTTACGGCCCCTTCAGGGTTATTTCACTATTTTAAGGATAAAAAAAAATACTGTTCAGCAAATAAACAAAATAGGCATTTTAAGTCCAAAAACAGAATGAAAAGATAATTATCCTTTTTTTTTGTTTTTTTGGTGGTGGTTTTTCGGTTTTACGACCCCTTCAGATGGTAAAAGCAGTTTTGCTGTTCAGGAAATAACCCTAACGAAATTATTTTACTATTTTAAGGGTAAAAAATTACTGTTCAGCAAATAACCGTAAAGAGGCATTTTGAGTCCAAAAACAGAACGAAAGAAATTTATCTTTTTTTTTTTTTGTGGTTTTGGTTTAATGACCCTTTCAAGATTATTTTACTTAGTTCGAGCCGATCATTAATCAGAGGTGGGCGAAACCCGAGGTACCGGAGAAAAACCACCTGACCTTCCGTTGCAGAACTTGGCGTCTCACATGTTGCCCGAGCGAGGCTCGTACCTACAGCGGCGGGAGACCTAATGATTAAAAGTCAGCGTTCTTACCCATTAGGCCACGGGATTCCGAAAAGATATTATTTGACAGATAGAAATAATATGACATATGCGTTTTAGGATTCTAGATGACTTTTTTTGATAAAAAAGAAGAACATTAAATGCCTTCCTTTTATTAAAGTAGCCAAACAAAAATACACTTTTTCGTTTCCCCGCCCAAAAATAGATTGTAAATGATCATTAGAACTGCCTCATTCAGGCGATTCTAACGAACACCCCACAATCTGTTTGGAACAAAAAGAAAAGAAATTCTTATTTGCCCCTGTATAACTCTCTTGTTTGCACTCTGTTGGAAACTAATAAACCGCTTCTTATTTCTTGCCCAAACATTGATTGTTGAGGCTCATCAGAACCGCTCATTGAGGCAATTCTAATGAGCACCTCCGGAAACTCGTGTATACCCCTGTATAACCCTCTTTTACCAGCCCACTCTGTGGGAAGCTAATGAACAATTTCTTATTTCTTGCCCAAATATAAATTTTGGATGCAATTAGAATCGCTTCACTGAGGCGATTCTAACTAGTACCCCAGAATGTGTTGTTTGAGCAGCTTCTGTCTGCTTCCTTATAGCAGAATTGACTGTTTGGCGGCTGACATTTACATTGTCTTCGTGGAGCAGTCTGGAGACAATCTGTACCTAATTTACTCCAGACTGGTAGAACTGTAAGATCCTTTGTCGTAGATATGGAGTAAGTCTCTTTATATTTACAGCACTGGCCATAATTAAAGATAAATATAATTGACCTTAGTTTGATGATGTTAAGGATAATCTAAAAATATTGATGAGACTCAAACCAAATATGTATGTATATACATGCATATTGAGATTGCCCATTAGAATGATAGCTGTTACTGTTAAAACATTGAAGTCATTGTCTAGGTGTGAAAATTTATTGACACAATATTGCCAAGACAACAGTTCAGTTACCTGCAGATTGATTTAACAGGTGGCACTTATAATAACTTCGCGGGAACAAGACCGTGAAATTAATACCAATGTAAATCTCAATTTTAAGAGAAAAGTGTGTTTTACATGGGAAAACATTATTTTCCTTATTTTTGCAAAAAAACATAGATTGTGTGTACTCAATGAAGCGGTTCTAACGAGCGCACACAATCTGTGTTTGATGCAGACATAAGAAAAATATTGAAATAGTTTAGAATGAATGAATGAACAATTTTGAGAATAAAAGAGAGAGAGAGGACAAATAAATGAATAAATAAATAAAGGAAGAAATTAAGAATGAAATAAAATAAAAAGAGAAAGAAGAACTTTTTCCTATATGACAATTATTACCAAGTCAAAACTTTTCTAAAAAAAAAAAAAAAAAAAAAAAAAAAAATGGGGAAAATGAAAATAAATAAGAAAGAATCATAATAAGAAAGAAAAAAAAAGACTATTGGCATTTGTCTTAAAGAAATATTGACTGTTAAAAAGAAAGAAAAGTATATGTAGTCCGCAGAGAGGAAGGCTTATTTTCTTTAATCAGTATTATTTTCCAGTGAATAAGACTACTTTCTAGGTACATGTGTTGAGCTAAATCCGAAGTTCACAATGAACATGAAGTGCACTACAAATCAAGATTGAGCTTCAAGTGCACTAGGGTTTGAGCAGGAGTTGCACTTCATTGCTCAAAGTTAGTGCTGTTATTGTGCACTACAAGTGCAACTGGGTTGCACGAGGGTGTCAAGTTTATCTCTGACCTATCTGTAGTAGTATAATGATCTTGTTATTTCAGAAGTATAAGGTAAAAGGTAAGGCGTACGGATAGTTTAGAGTATTAAAAGCAAAATTTTGAGTCAAAGATGTCGGGGTTCGACTGAACACCACGAATCCCCACTAGATCCGCACTTGGCATAACCTCTGCTGTTTGTACTTTCACCTGTTTTGTATTCATGTGTGAATGTCTGGAGGTGCTTCAAGAGATAACGTTGAGGAGAGATTTCGATCGAGGAGAACTAGTTTAATCCTTTCAACACCGAGTTTCGAAAGTAGACTCTTCCCACTTTGAATTAGGACACATCCATTACAGCAAGTAGGGAAATCAGCCAAACCATTAAACAGAATGGCAAACAATGTAGATCCTGGTGAGACGGCTCGTAACGAACCGTCTCATCGGATCTGCACTGTTTGCATAAATCTGTTTTGTTAAGCCCTCACTACTTTGTTCTGCTGACCGTTCCAAGCCGATTCCTTTATTGCAGTTCTTCTTTGTTTATTGTCGTTCTTCTTTGTTTATTGCCGTTCTTCTTGGTTTATTAACGTTCTTCTTTGTTCATTGTCGTCCTTCTTTGTTTATTGCCGTTTGCTTTGTTTATTGTCGTTCTTCTTTGTTTATTCCGTTCTTCTTTGTTTGCATGTCGATTACTGTTACTGCGTCGTTGTGCCTTGTCTTTGTTTCTCATCTTTTTTTCTTTTAGTGCCCATTAGCAAGGCCATGTCTGGTTCTTTGGCAGAAGTATTTATGCTTGGTATACCGCTAACGTGAGCGAATAGCATAGGTTCTGGCGAGACTGCGCGAACAGCGCAGGCTCGTCTGAACCTTTGCTGTTCGCATGTGCTGTAAGGGCTTTTGCCTAACGCGGCTCATGTATGCATTCTGTCTATATTTTTCCCAGCATATATGGCTTTATATGCCAATGCAGTCTATCAGCATAGCATGTTACATGAACCTCAGGCAATCATAAGTTCCTAATTGTGCGGATGGGCAGCCTAGAAAAACTTTGCGTTTTGCCTTTGTCGTTGTGTTCTGTCTTTGTTTGTTCCTCATCTCATTTTCTTTCTAAACCTTAGAAGTTTGTGCTTCGTGATTGTGGCCGTTCCTGGGTATCTTCATTTTTCGCGCGAATAATGTTAGTTTAAGCCCACAGTAGATTCTACGCGAATGCGCAGACTCGCCTGAACCTTTGCTGTTCGCATTTGCTATAAGGGTTCTTTTACTATGACGCGGCTTATATTTGTGTTGTTTGTCTTAGTTTTTTTTTTCTAGAATATAACGTCACCTTAGCGTAAATGTCAATGACTCCTTATATATTTTAGTGGAGTTATTGACATTTTTTTGTGCTAAGGTGATGATATGGCTACGTTGTTTGTTCATCTGTGGTTTCATATGTGGTGTCAGGTTTTAGAGAAACGCAAAGAGAACCCACAATCTATGTTTTGAGCAGAAATATAAAAAAATATCAGAGTTTTAATCTGAAAATTTTCATTTTTTGGTGGTAAAATTTTCAGTATATTTGAATAGGAATCGTATTGAGTCTACCAGCGTTGCATGTTACATGAACCTCTGGCAATCATTAGTTCTAAATTGTGCGGATGTGGAGACTTTGCTTTGCTTTTTTAGCTCACCTGAGCCGAAGGCTCAAGGTCAGCTTTTGTGATCACTCACCGTCCGTCGTCGTCCGTCTGTCCGTCCGTTCACAATCTTTAAACAACATCTCCTCCTAAACCACTGGATTTTGACCAAACTTCACAGGAATGATCCTTGGTTGGTCCTCTTTCAAAGTTGTTCAAATGGTTCCGGTTCATTGTATATCTAGGTCACAGGAGCTAAAAATAGATATTTAACTAAAAACTTAAAAAATCTTCTCGTCAGAAACCACTGAACCGATTTCTATATAATTTTGCAGAAATGTTCCTTTGGTTATCCTTTACTAAGATTGTTTAAGCCATTTGGATTCGTGGAAAAACATGGCCGCCAGGGGGCGGGGCTTATTTTCCCTATACATTTATATAGAAAACTTTAAAAATCTTCATGTCAGAAACCACTAAATCAATTTCTATATAATTTGCAAAAGTGTTCCTTTCGTGATCCTCTACCAAGATTGTTCAAGCCATTAGGATTCGTCAAAAAACATGGCCGCCAGGGGGCTGGGCTTATTTTCCCTACATATCTGTATAGAAAACTTTCAAAATCTTCTTGTCAGAAACCACTAAACCGATTTCTATATAATTTTGCAGAAATGTTCCTTTGGTGATCCTTTACTAAGATTGTTTAAGCCATTTGGATTCGTGAAAAAACATGGCCGCCAGGGGGCGGGGCTTATTTTCCCTATATATCTGTATAGAAAACTTTAAAAATCTTCTTGTCAGAAACCATTGGACGATTTCAATATAATTTTGCAGATATATTCCTTTAGTAATCCTATTCCAAGATTGTTCAAGCCGTTTGGATTTGTCAAAAAACATGGCCGCCAGGTGGCGGAGCTTAGGGAAAATATCTATATGGAAAAACTTTAAAAATCTTCGTGTCAGAAACCACTAAACCGATTTCAATATAATTTTGCAGAAATGTTCCTTTGGTGATCCTCTACCAAGATTGTTCAAGCGATTTGCATTCGTCAAAAAACATAGTCGCCAGGGGGCGGGGCGTATTTTCCCTATATATCTATATAGAAAAGTCTAAAAAATCTTCTCGTAAGAAACCGCTGGCTCGAGTTCAATGTAACTTGACAGGAATCTTGCTTCGGTGACCCTCTACGAAGATTGTTCAAGCCGTCATGATTCGTCAAAAAACATGGCCGCTAGGGGGTGGGGCTTTTCCCCCCTATATATCTATATAGAAAACTTTAAAAATTTTCATGTCAGAAAGCACTGGACCAATTTCTATATAACTAGACAAAAATGTTTCCTTGGTGATCCTCTACCAAGATTGTTCAAGCCGTCATGATTTGTCAAAAAACATGGCCGCTAGGGGGCGGGGGCTTATTTTCCCTATATATCTATATAGAAAAGTTTAAAAATCTTCTTGTCAGAAACCACTGGACCGATTTCATTAATACTTGGCAGAAATCTTTCCTTGTTGACCCTCTACCAAGATTGTTCAAGTTATCATGATTCGTCAAAAAACATGGCCGCCAGGGGGGGGGGGGGGGGGGTGGGGGGGGGCTTATTTTCCCTATATATCTATATAGAAAAGTTTAAAAATCTTCTTGTCAAAAAACATGGCCGCTAGGGGGCGGGGCATATTTTCCCTATATATCTATATAGAAAACTCTAAAAAATCTTCTCGTAAGAAACCGCTGGCTCGAGTTCAATGTAACTTGACAGGAATCTTGCTTCGGTGACCCTCTACCAAGATTGTTCAAGCCGTCATGATTCGTCAAAAAACATGGCCGCTAGGGGGTGGGGCTTATTTTCCCTATATATCTATATAGAAAACTTTAAAAATGTTCTTTTCAGAAACCACTGGACCGATTTCATTATAACTTGGTAGAAATCTTTCCTTGTTGACCCTCTACCAAGATTGTTCAAGTTCTCATGATTCTTCAAAAAACATGGCCGCCTAGGGGGAGGGGCTTATTTTCCCAATATATCTATATAGAAAAGTTTAAAAATCTTCTTGTCAGAAACCAATGGACTGATTTCAGTATAACCTGGCAGGAATGTTTCTTTAGTGACCCTCTACCAAGAATGTTCAAGCCGTCATGATTCGTCAAAAAACATGGCCGCTAGGGGGCGGGGCATATTTTCCCTATATATCTATACAGAAAACTTTAAAATCTTCTCGTAAGAACCGTTGGATTGAGTTCAATGTACATTGACAGGAATGTTGCTTCGGCGACCTTCTACCAAGATTGCGCCCTCATAATACGTCAAAAAACATGGCCCGTCAGGGCGGGGCTTATTTTCCCTATATATCTAAATAGAAAAATTTAAAAATCTTCTTGTCAGAAACAACTGAACCGATTTCAATATAACTTAGCAGGATTTTTCCTTTGGTGATCCTCTACCAAGTTTTTTTCAAGCTGTCATGATTTGTCAAAAAACATAGTCGTTAGGGGATGGGGCTTAATTTCCCTATATATATAAGACATTTTAAAAATCTTTTTGTCAGAAACTCCTGGACCAATATCAATATAATGGCAGAATTGTTCCTTTGGAGACCCTCTTTCAATATTCAGTTCAAGCCATCATGATGCATGAAAAAAAACATGGCCGCTGGGGTGCAGGGCTATAAAATTTATACAAAAATCTTAGAGCAGTGAACTTGGCTGCAACAGTAAGTATGCAAAGCTGTTTGCTCAGGTGAGCGATATTGGAACACTATGGTCCTCTTGTCTGAAACTCGGGATTTTCAGAATTTTACGAGTATAAATTTATTTTTCCTTTAAGGGAATTCATACACGTGTAGGCAAGAGAACTATCTTTTTTCAATGAATGGCACATAAGAACACGTGTATAATGACATGCCGTACACCGTCAGTGGTGTAGCCAGAATGCAATCATTTTACGCACACCAAGGAAAGCCTCTGCAGACGTCATGTATCGAAAAGACGTTTATTTTATTTATTTATTTTTTTGCTTGACGTTCTACCTTAATGAAAAAATGTTTTGTTCTGACTGACCATATCTTTTCAGAAATCATTTCTGTTTCTGTGTTTTGTGTTCAAACAGTTAGCCTAAAATTACATTTACGGTCAAAATTATGCAAGGACCTCTCACGATAACATAGGCAATCTGCCTATCTTTTAGCGGGCTGTCCCAGCTATAATGCTTGGTATTTTAAGGAAGACGCATGCTCTATAACGGAGCAGAAGTGGCTAATTTTTAAATATTTGGCATACAGAAGCTGCATTTTATTTATATAGGAGGAAGGGGTAACATTTTTAGAAAAGAAAATCCAGATTTGGATTTTTCATGCAAGTGAATGTTTATGCATATCCTTATATAATACTTACTTATATTTGGATATATAGCCAAGTAATTGGCTACAATTGATGGTATAAATGTACATTTTCCACAGAAAAATAAAAACTTGTACCAAATATTTAACACACCCTATAGCAGTGTTAGCATTTATTGCTCAGTGATCCCATTTGTAACCAGGTGCTCCAGGTAAGTCTGTTATCATGGAGACAAATATAAGTACGTTTTTACCATTTTTAAACAAATTAGTAAGTTTTGAAATCACATTAGATCTACAAGACAGTATGGATATTAAGAACCAAGGTATTTTTGTCACAGTAGAATAAGAAATAGAAATACATCTGTCTACTAAACTGGAGCCCTATAGTGTATCCCACATCAACCTGTAGATCCACTTCACTGGCTGTATATACAATATGTGCACATGAATCTTGTGTTGTACAGTTGCCTTCCAAATGCACTTTACTGACTTAGGCTTTAAATCCGTAAGGTACTGAGGCTGCATTTTTCTGCAAAAGAAGTCGTGCAGACGGCTAAATACATAAATCGATTAAATTATAGTGTTTGCTAACATGAACATACTAGGACCTAACAGTTCAGATATTTCAATTTACAACAGTTGTACTTCTTCCCATGCTTACAACTGCTATAGTGAGAGTGAAAAAATATATCTCTATGGTATCGTCCGGCCTCCCCATCCCCCCACCCCCGGTTGCCTCAGGTAGCCACTTACATATGTTGTGTAAAATATGCATATACAAATGCCCGCAAAAAGATTAGCTGAGGCACGGACTGGGGGGGTGGGGGGGGGGATAGTACTTTATATAATTTTTACATTTCAATAGCAAAAACGAACGTTTTTAATAATAATAAAAAAAAAAAAAATAAACACTGATGAAAAACTTTAAATTAATAACATCTCGTCTCAAATTATCTAGCGAATCGATTTATTAGTCATCCTCTCTATATTACGGTAGTATTTTTGTAAGGAAAAGTTGATTCTAGGATGGAATGCAACTTTACAAACCTTAAGCGGTTCTAACGAGTACCCACAATCTATGGTTTTGAGCAGAAATAAGAAAATAAATGTATACCCATTTAAACCCCAGTTTTACTATATAAAGTGGGGTTTAAGGGGTCAAACTGTATAGGTTTGTTTTCGTGATGTAATGTCACCGACTTCACTCTAAGCTGCTCACTCGGTAGAGGTGGTTCATTTTTTGATAACTTTAAACCTCCTGAGTAGGTCCCTTCTTTGTTTGATGACACAAAATTGATTTTCTAAGTTTTTTAAAAGCTGAACTTATGAATAATTTACAGCCATTTTTTTATACTAGTATGTGAATATTCAAAGTATTTGATATTACTACACGTGTAGTACAGCAAATGCCCTGTTTAAGTGAACAGATACCCTTCGGTGACATTCCATCATTTTTGACTAACGTTTTTGACTTCCTGATTGCTTTCCTGTGCACCAATCTCTTTCTGAAAAGAGATCTTCTTAAAAAGGGAAGAAATTGCTCTAAACGGGAGCAAATTCTTTCCTTATAGAGTAGAACCTTTTTCAGAAGGATGGGAGCAAAACATCTTTAAAGAGTCATCTCCCTTGAAAGAATATCAGTTCTCCATAAATCATAACCTAAAGTTGCAGATTTTAGTCATTCAAATAGAGCGACGCACGAAAATCCTACTTCCTGAGAGCTGACGAATAATAACCTGGGCCCAGTTGTTCAAAGCGTCGTTAGCTTAACGAGCTCGTTAAGGGTCATTTCGTTAACTGTTTTAGCAGATTCAGTATACAATATTCTGATATTTTTGGCTGAAAAAAATGTGAGTAGCTTTTGCACTGCAAAAGCTACTCACATTTTTTCAGCAAAAAACTTTCAGCATATTTGCGTATCACTCGATGTAAATTTTAACGAATCGTTAACTAACTGGGCCCAGGAGTGTATAATCCCAGTTTCTGAGAGCTGTCGAAAAATAATTATCAGTAAAAATCCCACTTTCTGGGAGCTTAAGAAAAATAATCGTGAATAAGAATCCCACTTTCTGAGAGTTGACGAAAAATAACCATGAGTGAAAATTCCACTTTCTGAGAGTTGTCGAAAAAACAACAACGACAACAACAACAACAACAACAAAAATACAATTATGGTTAATATGCCTTCATGGGGCTAGGCAGGCGGTTTTCGCATAAGACAATACTTTAAGATATTTCTTCCAACATGGCTCTAATGTTATGTTTCTTTTCAGTCTTAATCACAGAGAAATAGTAGTTGCATAGTTGCATAGAAGGGACGCTTTCAAGAGTAAACCAGAACGATGCTGAAGCTAGGCAATCCTAAACGAAAGTTGAAGAGTCTTATCCTTATCTTCGGAGTGTCTTTCACGTTGTATGCTATATTATCCCATGCGCCCGTTAATGGCTTTCGAAAGACTTCGAGTTTTGCACAACACTCAGAACCCCTGCGAAGAAAACTGTTGTTTAGTGACAATAACACATCAGTTCTGATTTCAGCAAAATACCGGGAACAACACAAAAATACTATCATAGCAAAAATACATCCTGTTGTTCACTTGCTATCAAATACGAAACACCCTATAACAATATATAACAATGCTTATATTATCCAGAATAAAGATATATGCAAGGGAGTGAGGACCCCTTTTTATCTTGTGATTGTACATACAGCCACCATCAATTTTGAGCGAAGAAAATTTCTCCGAAAAACCTGGGCTAATGTCACGATACACCAAGCGTATGCTATGCGACTTGTGTTTCTAATAGGAAAACCTCTTGAAGACTCCCATCAGATGTTAATTAATAAAGAAAATGAGTGCTTTGGTGATATTGTACAGGGGAATTTCGTTGACAGCTATCGTAATCTAACACATAAAGCTGTACTTGGCTTAAGATGGGTTACAGAACATTGCAGACAAGCCAAATTTATTGTTAAGGTCGATGACGATGTGTTCGTGAACGTTTTCAAATTAGTGAATGAAGTACTTTAACCGAACGCAAATGAATCACGGACAATATTTGGTGAAGTGAGGTCTGATGATGCGATACATCGGAAAGGCAAATGGAAGGTTGAGGAAAAAGAGTTTGATAATATGAGATATTGGCCTTTCCCATTTTGTCCGGGTTATTTTATTATCCTAACAGGTGACATAATTCCAGAATTATACGAAGAGGCTAAACATGCCCCTTTCTTGTGGCTGGATGATGTTTACGTGTCTGGCCTTCTTGCCAGCAAGGTCGGTAACATTCAGCATAGAACGTTAACAAATATCACCGAAATGCTGGATAAGACTTTGGTATGTTTCCAATCGACTGGCATACAATGCCCACTTCTAGCAGCGAACGCTCCGTCAGGTTTTGTTATGCATATATTTTGGAACATATTGTTGGAACAGAGGAAAGAACGCGCAAATCTTTCTATCAGGAACGTGACATTCGTTGCCAACACAACTTGCTATTCATAACCACTGGGTTTTCAACGCATCGATATCTGAAAAAGGGGACTGGACAAACTTGGTAGATTTTTGGCCCTTTTCGCCAAGGGAGACAACTTGTTAGACTTTAAATTTGCGTTTCTATACGCCAAGCCCCTTTTGACAAGGATTCTACTCTAAAGGGAAAGAGGAAGGAACGCACAAAATTTTTTATCAAGAAAGTGACGTTGGCTGCAAGCACAACTCGTGGTTATAGAGCAGGCAAGGGCTAAAGACGTTCCTCAGTCTAAATAAATCGGACCTTCGTGGGTTTTATGTTTTTTACTTTTTCACCCTATGATTCTGATGTGGTCGCTTCTAGCTTTGAATTTAGACATTTCCACTGTTGCAAATGGGGTGCTTGTCAAAAAAAATCATCACAAAAATATACCTCCATAATTTTGAACCCCTCAAACCCTACTTTTATAGTAAAACTGGAGTTTACAGGAGTAAACTTTATTTTTCTTATTTCTGCTCAAAACATAGATTATGGGTACTCGTTTCAACCGCCTCAGCAAAGCGGTTCTAACGGTACCACAATCTATGTTTTGAGCAGAAATATGAAAAATTGAGTTTTTAACCGAAAATTTTCAGTTTTTGGTGGTGAAATTTTCTTTATATTCGAATAGGCGTGTTTTCGTAATGTAAACCAAAATACAGAATAGCAAACATTATAGATCCTGATGAGATGGCTCGTATAAATGTCAGACCAAAAATTCTGGTAAATATAAGAAAAAAAAAATAATATGTCGTCTGCTAAAAATACCCAGCATGCTCAGCGTTTTTCCATCTGTTGAATCTGCCCGGATAGTTTTGAAGGTTAACGCAGGTATGAAGTAATCTTGCCAGACTTAATGTAGTGGTGGGGATGTGGGGACAGATTTACATAAAGTTTTTAAGACCTTATATTTTGAAAATCCTGAGACGGATTTTGTTTATATTATGATTATATATACACGTTGGTCTAACATCTTACTGGACACTATCCCCACCCCTGCTTATAACCTAGAGGTCACAGAAATTTTAAGTTAAAGTTTTGTGTCAAAGTTTTTAAGGTCTCTTAATTTCTAAATCCTTGTATGGATTAACTTCATATTTGGTTTAAACAATATTTTATTGTTTCAATTACATGAAAATTAGTTTCACAACATTAATGTGTCAGGATCAGACGGTAAGCTTAAAGCTTATACATGGCATTTCCTGAATCATACAACATGAACAAAACATATGTGAATGGTAGATATTGTTATATATAATGAGAGAGAGAGAGAGAGAGAGAGAGAGAGAGAGAGAGAGAGAGAGAGAGAGGGAGGGAGAGAGAACATTTGAAATTTCAACAATACTAGGTACAAAACACTTAGTAATATGTTTTTGATATGGTAAGATATTTAAATCAAATTTGTTATTACTGATTATAGAAAGTCTCAGTGTGAGGACTTCAACTATAGCAAGTTCTTACCACATATCTCTGAGCAACATATACATCGTGCGCATAACATTATGACATTTTACTTTGAAAAGAGACAGTGCCAATGTTCTATGTAAAAAAAAGAGGAACAAAAAAAAAAAGAAGGGAAGAAAGGATGTTGACCGATCCCAGTTTGTGCTACTCAACGGGTGTTATTATAATAGATAATTTTACTAGAAGCTGGGACTTACAATTGTAGCATGTGATATTATGAGCTATTGCACGAAGCGTTTGGATTTGATAATAAAGTCTTGTACTTTTAAGAAAAGGAGCTCGTTATCATTATCTGGTGCATTTTCTTTTCCAAATAATAAGTCATGAACATTGTGTGTTGGTAATAGATCAGACAGGTATCTGTTCCTGACATCTGCATACTTAGGGCATGTGTAGAAAAAATGGAATGCACTTTCGAATCCACCACAAGAACACGATGGACTAGGCACGATGTTTTTACGGAAGAGATCCGAGTTGAGTGAGCTGCATTCCATGCGAAGTCTGCCCTGAAGTATCTGTCCTATTCTAGATCCAGCATTAAAATATTTGGGTGGCGCCCTTAGATCCCTATTTAGTCTGTATTTGAAGGAGGGAACTACTTAGGTAATCTGGGACCAGGCTATTAACAATTTTATAAAAAATAACTAATTTGTGTTTCTGTCGTCTGTCGGGAAGTGATTACCACCCTAGGTCTGCTAGCATTTTTCAATGCTGCAGAGTTTTGTTGCACCTGATACGATTCTGGCGGCTTCATTATGAATGGATTCTAACTGCCTTTTGCAGTCGTTTGAACAATTGTCCCATACAGAGTCGCTATATTCTAATAAGGGCCGAACGTATGCTGTGTATAACTTTTCAAGAGCTAGCCTACTAATTTTAAATTTAAGCGCTCGTATAATATTTAATCTCTTCCAAGCAGTATCAGTAATATTATTTATATGCTCTGACCAAATACATGAGCTAGAAAAAGTAATACCTAGATGCTTGTGGGTAGAGGCTTCTTTTAATGTAATACTATTCATTTCAAGTGGCGGATGAAGTTGAGGTTGCAGCTTTCTAGTTATAAGAAGGGAGGTTGTCTTTGCAGGATTAAAGTCAACTAACCAGTCAGCTGCCCATTTAATTATAGTATCTAAATCAGTATTCAGAAGATGAGCGGCAGTTACAGGGTTATCGACAACAATATATAAGCTAGTGTCATCAGCAAATAAACGTACATAAGAAGTAATACTGTATCTGTAATTTTGGGGAAGAGACTTATCTTCCTTCTTGTGAATTGGTGTAACATTAGCTTCTTTCCAGGAAGATGGGAAATAACCTTGGCTCAGTGATCTGCTAAAAACAGTGGAGAGAGGGTTCGAAAGAACAGAAGCGCCTTCCTTAAGAAGGCGATGACTCAAGAGGTCATATTTGGCATGATTATATCCCCACCCCTGCTTATGACCTACAGGTCAAGGTCACGGACTTGGAAATTTATGTTTAAGTTTTGCGTCGAAGTTTTTAAGATATCTTAATTTCTAAATCTTTGCATGGATTTACTTTATATTTAGCATGATTATAGATATTGGTCTAAACTTTTATTTGGCACTATCCCAAGCCCTGCTAATGACATAGAGGCAAGGTCACGGACTTAGAAATTTATGTTAAAGTTTTGCGGCCAAGTTTTCAAGATCTTATATTTTCTAGATCCTGAGATGGATTTTGTATATATTTGGTATGTTTTAGATATTTGTCCAAACTTTTATTGGGCACTATCCACACCCCTGTTCATGACCTTGAGGTCAGAGTGAAGGACAAAAATTTTATGTTAAAGTTTTTCGTCAAAACTGTTAAGATCTTTGAACTTCTAAATCCTTGTTTAGATTTGCTTTAAATATGGCATGATTACAGATGTTGGTCCAAAATTATATTCGGCACTATCCCCACCCCTGCTTATGACCTTGAGGTCAAGGTCACGGACTTTATTTTAAAGTTTTGCGCTAAAGTTTTTAAGATCTCTTCATTTCTAAATCTTAAACGGCACAATGGCTCAGATGTAGATCGTTCGCTTTGTAATCGGGAGGTTGTAGGTTCGATCCCCGGTCGGGTCATACCAAATGGTACTAGCTGCCCTTTCGCTTGGCGCTTAGCATTAAGAAAGTAGAGCTAGAACTGGTCAGCTCAGTGTCAGTATAATATGACTGCGTGGAATATAATGTCTTAGTGTCTGGGGCGTGATATTTCAGTGAGGCAGCACTCTAAAAGTGAGCATTGAGCTCCCTGCCACATCCAGACACCGTCGCGATATGACTGAAAGATTGTTGACAGCGACGTTAAGCCCAAATCAAACAAAAACAAATTCTAAATCTTTGCATGGATTTATTTTAATTTGGCATGATTATAGATATTGGTCAAAAAATTTATTCGGCACTATCCTCACCCCTGCTTATGATCTGGAGGTCAAGGACATAGACTTAGAATTTTATGTTAAATTTTTGCGTCAAAGTTTTCAAGATCTCTTCATTTCTCAATCCTTACATGGATTTACTTCATATTTGGCATGGATATAGATATTGGTCCAAAATTTTATCCAAACCCCTGCTTGTAACCTAGAGGGCACGGTCACGGACTTAGAAATTTATTTTAAAGTTTTGCGTTAAAGTTTTTCAGACCTCTTAAATTTTAAATTCTTACATGCAGCGAATGACAAAACCTACAATAAAACTTGTGCGACCAGCGAAGACTCAGATCAGCCTGCGCGTCCGCGCAGTCTGATCAGAGTCTTTGCTGACCGCATGAGTCTCCTACAGTTTCCGGGCTATCCAAAGAGGGACGAGAGAACCCTTGTCATAGATTATATTTATTACATGGATTATATTTATTACATGGATTATATTTATTATATGGATTATATTTATTACATGGAATTTATTTATTACATGGATTATATTTATTATATGGATTATATTTATTACATGGATTATATTTATTACATGGATTATATTTATTACATGGATTATATTTATTATATGGATTATATTTATTATATGGTCCAAACTTTTATTCAGCACTATCCCCGCCCTTTGACCTAAAGATCAAGTCACGGACTTAAAGTTTTACCCCAAAGTTCTTAAGATCTTGTAGTCTCTCAGCTGGTTTTCAAATCATACTATTTATTTAGTTTATATTTGATAAACAGACAGCTATGGAAGATGATCCTGATTCAAAGTTATATCCAGTACAATGTCTCCTCTACCCCTTCCCCAACCCCTCGGGGAGGGGTGGGGGGTAGGGGTGGTAACTTAGGGGTAATTTTGGTACGGGTGTTTCAAAACCTACCCCATTCATATACCTGACCTTTGAAAAAACGGACCCATTCATATACTTGATCAGCCAAAATGTTGACCTATTCATATACTGCCCTTTGACTTTTTTGTACTCATTTTTTTCTGGTTATTACACAAATATCGTAGTCAATTCATGTAATATCAAGAGGATGAGCAGTTCCGAAAAATATTTGAGCGAAAAATATGTGCATATACCAGGATGTCAGAAAAATGTGGCCTTTCACATAGCAATCCAGAAAAATCGGGCCATTCATATACTTTTTGTTGAAAAAAGGGGGCCAATCATATACCTGGCAGCGCTGAAAAAGGGGGCTATTCGGCACGCACATCAGTACTATGCCATATATAGGAAGTAACACCCCCCCCCACTCCCCCGAGCCCAATTCCCTCCACTTGATCTCGATTTTAAGGTCATAGTCTTTTTTTTCATTTGATTGACAAGCGCGAGTTCAGATCTGGCGATAGGTCTTGTTGTTTTTTTTTTTTTGTTGTTGTTTTGTTTTAATCCAGGACTCAGTTTAAAAATAGCCAGGACCTTCTGAGCCTATGTGAGTCAGCGTGCGGTCAGCAATATTTCAGGATAATGTGAGACGCATTCAACCTAAGCAAAAGTGGAATACTCTACGAGACCATCATAACAGTCTTTAAAATTAGGCAAAGTCCTTTAGCTCTGATATGGAAATATTTGCTTTGCCACTTCTCACAATGGGTAGACAGCCCAGCGGACACACAACTTACAGCCCAGCGGACACACAGCTTTGAAGCACTTATGTTGCATTATGTATCAACGTTAAATCGACGTTGTTTCAACGGCATGTGTCTACTGGAAGGGCTGCATTTAACGAACTGTATCTGCTCTTCCGTATACTATGTAGTCAATGTTAAGCGCGAAGAGGGGTCCCTGGTTTTTTGGCGCGTTGTGTTTATTATTCTGTTGTTCTGGCTCTGGCATCTAAAATGACCTAACATTGAAGTTTCTGAGATACACAACAGTTCCTTGCCGCAAGTATTTTCCAAGATGATAGGCCTATTCATTATATAAAACATAATCTGAAATTTGTTTTCAGTTGATGGGATAACTCTATTTATTGATCACAATTTATAAGTGCACAGAGAAGCAATTTTGTAGGCATCAGATTGCAGTCCGTGTGTATATATATGTTTATAGGGATCAAACATGGTTTTTCATGCATTAACATTCGCCAGGTCCCGTGGGAGGTGTTGGAAACCAAGGCCGAAGGCCGCGGTTTTCAACACCTCCCAAGGGACCCGGCGAATGGCCTCGGTTTTCAACACCTCCCACGGGACCTGGCGAATGTTAATGCATTGAAAAACCATATTTGATCGCTATTATTGCATAAAAACTGAAAACATTTGCTACATTTCGCGTTATTTCTTGCACTGTTTTGTTTCGCCTTTTCACCGATGTCTCGCGAACGCAATTTCCACGAACTATGCTCGTTCTAGGGCGGGGCAGTACACATCTCGTAACGGCAGCGAATCTGTGGCCCCTGTACTATCATATTAAAATTTGCGTAGCCGTGCATTAACAGCGCGTGAATTGCCTTGTTAATACACGGCTTTTCGCCGGTTAATGCACGGCTGTTAATAACGTGCGGCACTGCTTTTTATGCAATAATATCTACTTCTTTATAGTAGCATATGTTGTGGGTGTTCATCTGAATTGCCTCGACTCGAAAGATCGAAGCAATTAAAATGAGTACCCACAACATATTCGTTTGGTATATAATAGGTGAAACCTACTGAGCTATCAACCAATTTGTGACTTTCCAAATAATAATAATAAAAAAAAAATGCACTTTTAAGTTTTATCATTCCATTGATCTACATATATTTCTGAATGAAAGAAGAAATGAGGCATTATAACTGTTTGACATTTAACAATACTCATGTATACAAGATTTGTATAACAGTTCATGTATTATTAAAATTAACAAGCCCGGGGAAAGAATATGGTCTGAGGCTTTGCAAAGCAAATTTACTGACATGTATTCCTCAACTTTTTTAATAAATTAAATAATAAAGAAGCATGCATGTATGATTTTATTCATCCAGTATGATCCAAATAACCTTCACAGGGAATTGACATAATACAAAACTTACCTTTTTATTTCATTTTTTACTGTATGTAAAAGACAAAAGACGGCATTTTTCATTCAAGTACATTGAATATGTTCCCCTGAATAAGTTCAGTATAACTCACTGAGCCAAAACAAAACCTTTGGCAATCCATTTGGGTTTTTACCCATTTAACCCTTGTCCTGCTGAAAAAATTGAGAAGCCACACCCATTTCTAATTTTCAGCCAATTAGATTACTTGAAGGTATTTGATATAGATTCACATACTTAATGGCAAACAGTGCAGATCCAGATCAGTTGGCTTCTTCAGAAGCCAACTGATCTGGATCTACACTTTGCAAAGGCAGGGTATATCCGGGTTCAGCAGGACAAGGGTTAATGCAAATTTCATTTCAAGTACAGACGTATCTGTTAATAAATACAGGTATCTGTAGTTTTGTAATTACAGATATCTAATTAAAATGAAGATATCTATAATTGTAATTGAAATAGAGACATCTCTAAATGAAATGCTTATATCTGTATTTTCTTAATACAGATATCTCTATTCCCGATCATATATATTGATATCTGCATTTGAATTAGAGATATCTGCATTTAAAATACAGATATCTGCATTTCAAGTGGAGATATCTCTAATTAAGCTGAAATTCCGACATGTGCTTTTAAAATACATATCTCTTATTCACACCCGGTAATCTCGTAAAAGGGTAGCCAGCTAGGAAATACATTTTTTACATCAAATAAGACGTACTGCAACCTACGTTTACGCTGAAATACATAAGATGCTAAATTTCCAAAGCATTTGTTCCACGGACTGAAAGATTTGTGCCAGATATTACTTACGAGGCCGATTACCCCTTACGCGGGGCATTTACCCTTACGGGGACAAGAAAGCCAAATGTCATGTACTGTCCATATGGGAACATTAGCCATTATCAGAATATCCCACATTTAAAAACGTGCAGACTTGAGACAAACCAGTTTCAAAATAGTCTATTTCCATGTAAACAATCAAACATCATATAAGGTGTTGCAAATGACACATACTGTCTCGTTTGCAAAACCTTTATTGGTGTTCAATTGTTTATACGTAAATGGCATATTTTGAAACTGGTTAGGTCTAAAACCCTGCATGTTTTTAAATGCGGGGCGTTTTGATAATGGCTAATGTTCTGTGTTTATGGTTGAAATATTTACTCCACTTACGGGAAACTGATACTGTCCTCGCCGATTTTTACATGCGTCGTTCCACCGGTTACAAGTACCAATAAGACGGGACGGTCCCCCCCCCCCCCCCCACACACACACACTAATTCAAGATGCCCAGGATTTCACATCACAATCTCTTTACAGTCAAACCTGTCGCTCCTTTCAGAGGAGCACAAAAAGAAAGAGAACGTGTGCAATATTATAAGAATCTTTCAAGGGTGTGCGGGGTAGATAGAAAAAATCTTCCCCGAGAGTCAATGTCTGACATCATAAGGCTTGCAAAGTAATGTCAGCCTGTGATCTCGAACAAAATTTCTATCAACCCATCACGCACGATAGATTCTTCTTCCATTCCTTTCATTTCTGAAGGTGGATTTTCAATAATATGAACACTTCGATTGCTGGCGTCAACCATATTGTGATGATATTACTGTGACGTTGAGTGACGTCATCATACGCCCATTTGAAAAACGGGACGTATAATGTTACGGGGGTATGGCGTCCGTCCGTAAACTTTTCGTTTCCTGCCAAGTATTAGCAGAATTATGCCCTTTGAATTTTTTTTGTCAACTTTTCGTTTCCGGCTAACTCCTCCTACAGCTTACATACGATCAGGTTGAAACTTGATTTATTGTAAGATCATGATGTGGATCAGCGAATATTATTTTCAAGGTTACAGTCCACCAAATATTAGCAGTTATGACACTTTGAAAATTTCTGTAAACTTTTTGTTTCCGGCTAACTCCACCTACAGTTTACATTCGATCATGCTGAAACGTAATTTATAGGTTGACAATGATAAGGAGCAGCGCATTTAGTTTCGAACGTACAGTCCACCAGATATTAGCAAAGTTATGCCCCTTTTGAAAATTTCTTTAAATCTTTCGTTTCTGCCTAACTTCGCCTACAGTTTACATTCAAACAAGTTGAATATTGATAGATAGTTAGACCATGATGTGTAGCAGCGCATATAGTGTCGAGGTTATAGTCCACTAAATATTAGCAGCAGTATGCCCCTTTGAAAATTTCTGTGAACTTTTCGTTTCCAGGTAACTCCCCCTATAGTTTACATTTGCTCATGCTGAAACTTTGTAAATAGTGACACTATGATTTGGAGCAGCGCATATTATTTCGAGATTGCAATACACCAATATTAGCAGAGTTATGCTCCTTGGCAAATTTCCGTAAACTTTTCGTTTCCAGCTAGCTCCTCCTACAGTTTACATCTCATTAAGCTGGAACTTTGGAGATAGTTACACTATGATGTGGAGCAGAACATCTTGTTTTGAGGATATAATCCATCAAATATTAGCAGAGTTATGCCCCTTTGAAAATTTCTGTTAACTTTTAGTTTACGACTGACTCCCTCTACAGTTTACATTCTATCAAGCTGAAACCTGATTTATGATTGGACAATGATGTGGAGCAGCGCATATAGTCTCGAGGGTACAGTCCACCAAATATTAGCATAGTTATGCCCCTTTTGAAAATTTCCTAAAATTGTTCGTTTCTGACTAGGTTCGCCAACAGTTAACATCCAAACAAACTGAATATTAATTAATAGTTAGACCATGATGTGGAGCAGCGCATATAGTATCAAGCTTACCGTCCACTAAATATTAGCAGAGTTATGCCCCTTTCAAAATTTCTGTAAGCTTTTCGTTTCCAGGTAACTTCTGTAGTTTGCATCCAATCAACCTGAAACTCTTTGTAAATAGTTACACTTTGATTTGGAGCAGCGCATATTATTTCGAGATTACAATACACCAATATCAGCAGAGATATGCTTCTTTGAAAAGTTCCGGAAACTTTTCGTTTCCAGCTAACTCCTCCTACAGTTTACATTTCATTAAGCTAAAACTTTGCAGACATTTACTCTACGATGTGGAACGGAACATCTTGTTTCGAGGGTACAGTCCCCCAAATATTATAAGTTATGCCCCTTTGAAAGTTTCCGTAAACATTTTGTTTCTAGCTTACCGTTTATTTCTGGTCAAGCTGGAATAGACAATGATGTGGAGCAGGGCATATTTTCGAGGTAACAGTCCACCAAATATCAGCAGAATAATGCCCTTTTGCAAATTGTAATTTAAGCTCAAACGACCCGAAGGCTCAGGATGAGCTGTTGTGTTCAACCGTCTTCCGTCCGTCTGTTTGTCATCTGTTCACACCTTTGAACGACCTCTTCTAAAAGCCTCTGGCCAATTTTCTTCAGACTTCATGTAGAGCTTTCTGTTTAAGTGGGGTTGAAACTTTATGCAAATGGTCACGGTCCGTTAAGTAAGATGGCAGCCACGCCTATATAAAGTAAAACACACGTTTTCTTCGCCAGAACCAAGAAAGTTTTGAGGTTAAACTTTGGTATGTAGCATCGGGGACTCAAGGTCTGCCAAGTTTGTTCAAATGATGACCCTAGGTTGACATTTGACCAATTTACGGCAAGGTCAAATTTGCGTCCCTATGCATTTGTATTGGAAAAATATTGACAGTCATTTTCTCAAAATGTGTTAAAGACTAATGGTTGCAACTTACCGTGTATGATCAAAGTAGCAAACCCTTGTAGTCACAATCAAAATTTTGTCCTCCGGGGTTTTCTGCCTTTATCCCTGGGCTATACTGTTCCCATACTTTTGTATGGGGAAAATGTTGAAAAATTATTTTCTCAAAATGTATTAAAGACAAAGGGTTGACATTTACAATGTATGGTTGAAGTATTATAACTTTTTACTTACAAACAAAATTTGGTTTTCCGAGAGTCATCTGCTCTTGACCATTGGCTATATACAGGTATTAAATCTTGAAACGTCTTCTTTTTTTGAAACCGCTTAAACAATTTTCACCAGATTTCACATGGGGCCTTCTGTCGAAGGGATATTGACAATTTGTTCAAATGGGCCCACCAAGGTGACCGCCATGCCCATATATGGTAAAACACTTGAAAAAAAACTTCTTTTTAAAGAATTTTTGTGTATAGCATCAGAGACTTAAAGTCTTTTAAGTTTGTTCAAATGATGATTGTGGGATGACATTTGACCCATTAACGGCAGGGTCAAATTTGCGTTTCTCAAAATGTTTTAAAGACAAATAGCTGAAACTTACAATGTATGATTATGTAGTGAAACCTTTTAGTTATAATCAAAATGTCCCCTGGGAGCTATCTGTTCTTGCCTCTGAGCTATATGCATGTGGAAATCGTGTAATCTTTTGGTGTCTTCCTCTCTAACTAAAAAAGAGTCAAAACTGTACAACAAAAGCTTAGTTATACGAGCCTAAACTAGTATTAAATTTCAAAGTTCTTAGAATATCCACAAAAAACTCAAAAGATCAAACAGAAAAATATAAGCTGCACTGTGATGATTACGGGGAGACATTTTACAGCTGCCACAACACTAGCTGCAGTGAAGAGGGCCTTAATGGACCTATGGCGTATGGCAGAACAAAAAGCAACCATGGCAGTAATTTTGGATTTTCAGTCAGACCTATTTTGGTTTGTTTTGATCTACACGTCTACGCAAAACTTCCAATCAGGTTTTAAGTAAATTGGCCGTTCCGTTAAGGAGAAGTACTTCAAAATAGATTCTCAAGATGGCAGCCCTGACAGCCATTATGGATTTCCAATTGGAACGATTTAATCTACTTTTGATCTACAAGTCACCCATACACAACCTACCAAGTATCCAGTCAATTGGCCTTTCGGTTCAGGAGATGAAGCGATAAATAGATTTTTAAAATGGCGGATCTTGCATTTCCGATCTGAACAATTTAATTTATTTTTAATTTGCATATCACCTCCACGCTTCCTACCAAGTTTCAAATCAGCTGACCTTTCCGTTCTGGAGAAGAAGCAAAAGATAGATTTTTAAGACGGCAGCTATGGCAGCGGAATCAATTCTAGTTATTTTTTTTAAATCTACAAGTCACCTTGCTGCTTACTACGAAGTTTCAAGTCAACTAGCCTTTCAGTTCAGTAGAAGAAGCTAAAATTAGATTTTCAAGATGGCTGTGGTGACCATCTTGGATTGCCAATCGGAATTATTTTAGCACTCCAATGCATCCTACCAAGTTTCAAGTCAGTTGGCCTTTCAGTTAAGACGACGAAGAAAAAAAATAGTTTTTCAAGATGGCTGGCATGTTGGTTTTCCCATTAAAACAACTTAGCGATCTTTGTCCTAGTTTTAAGCATTTCGGCCTTTAGTTCAGGAAAAGAAGCGAAAAAACAAACAAAAAAAAAAACAAAAACAAAACAAAAACAACAACAACAAACAAACAAAAAAAAACAAACAAAAAAAAAACAAAAAAAAACAACAAACAAACAAAAAAACAAACAATCAGATTTTTAAGATGGCCGCAATGGTGGCCATCCTGGATTTTCGATTGGAATGATTTTAGCTACTTTTGAACTATGAGTCATCCAGATGCTTCCTAGCAAGTTTTAAGCCAGTTGGCCGTTCGGTTCAGGAAAAGAAGCAAAAAATAGATTTTCAAGATGGCGGCAATGACGGCCATCTTGAATTTTGGATCGGATCCATTTTAGCTATTTTTGATCTACAAGTCACCCACATGCTTCCCACCAAGTTTCAAGTCAACTGGACGTTCGATTCAGGAGAAGAAGCAAAAATATATTTTCAAGATTGCGCCCGCTATGGGTTACAAAGAGTTAGAGCAACTTTCTGTTTGCCTGTCTGTCTAAAAACGGTTTTGTCCTACATCGGTGTATCAATAAGATGTAAACAGTAAAACAAACAGTGCTGACCCTGACTAAGTTATTCCAAATTATCTGTTAACTCATACCCATAGCTCCGGACATGGCGTTTCCCTCAGCCAAAAAATATTGATACCTTCCCCACCTCCAAACGAAAACACATGCCGCAAACCATTACGAAAACATGGCCTATTCAAATATACTGAAAATTTTACCACTAAAAATGAAAATTTTCAGATAAAAATTTCTGATATTTTTCATATTTCTGCTCAAAACATAGATTGTGGGTACTCGTTAGAGCCGCCTCGCCGAGGCGGTTCTAAAGAGTACCCACAATCAATGTTTTTGAGTAGAAATAAGAAAAATAATGTATACCTCTGTAAACCCCAGTTTTACTATATAAAAGTGGGGTTTAAGGAGGTCGAAATTACATAGGTATGTTTTTGTGATGATGGGCCAGAAGTACCTGGTCGAGGCGCCTCAAATGAGCATGCACAACCGCAACACATCCCCCGCAATGCGTCATCAAGGACCGTGTCCAAACGAGACAGGTGGAAAGGTAAATATGAATCTGTATTGCCTGCCTTAAGACCTGTCTAACTTAGGGCCACTATAATACTACATATATTCATAATTGTACTCTACCACTACAGTACTACATGTTCATTTATTGCACTCGTTACCACTTATTTAAAAACTCAAATATGCATCATAAATTGATACTCGTAAGAGTTCAACTCTTAACACCATGTCCGACGATTGTATAGCCAATCACCACTCCATTCAAAGTATGCAACTTTATTACACAATCAAATAAATAACCACTGCTCTGTGTAATAGTCGATTAGTCGATTCACTTATCATGATCATTATAAACATACATCTAGCCGCTTAACTGGTAATGTTAAAAGCCGGGAGTCGTGGTAAAAGGACGTTTCAGCACAAACCAGCTTCCGCTCTTTTAATTGACCTCATTAAAAGCAAAAAATTATCTGTGCCGAAACCATCAAAATTTTCCAAGAATTCATCACCAAAAATCATATGTATTTGGTTCGAAACATAGTAGAACCATCTTCTTTAACATTATCCGATTCCCAGGTTTTACTCCCAACAACTATAGTAACACTTTTTATCCGTCGTCCGTCCGTGCGTCCGTTAACATTTTCAAACTTCTTCTCTGAAACCGCTGAGCCAAGTTGCTCAAATTTCATACGGAGCCTTTCAGGTTTTGGGAACGAAATATTGCTAAATGGTCGCGGTTCATTGATTAGGATGGCCGCCTTGATCATAAATGGTAAAAACCTTTAAAACAATTCTCCTCCAGAACCGAGAGTGCCTTGGGGCTGAATCTTTGCACAAGTCATTGGGGACGAAAAGTCTACTAAAGTTGCCAAAATGATGGTCGTATATTGACTTTTGACCCTTTTACAGCGAGGTCAAGTTTGCTTCCCTATGCATTTGATTGGACCCCATACATTTGTATGGGAAAATGTTGAGAATTTCAAACGACCTCCTATGAAGCCTCGGGCCAAAATAGCTGAAATTTTAAGTGGAACTTCCTTGGGGAAGGGGAACGAAAATGGTCGCGGTCGATTGACCAAGGTGGTCGCCATGTTTATATATGGTAAAGCCTTTTTAGAATGTTTTTCTCCAGAACCTAATAAGCTCTGGGGCCTGATCTTTGCACAGATCATCGGGGAAGGAAAGTCTACCAAAATTGCTAAAATGATGGTACTACGTTGACCTTTGACGTTTTATGGCAAGGTCAAGTTTGCTTTTCCATCTATTTGTATGGGCCCTGTACATTCGTATGGATAAAATGTAGAGAAATCGTATTTTGGACACCTCCTCTAAAGTTTATAATCCAGTTTAGTTGTAATTTGATGAGGCGTATCGGGGCGCCTAGTAGACACAAAATAGCAAAAAAAGAACAGATCGAAAATCTAAAATCAATTTTCGACATCTCTTTCCAGACCTTTGGTCAATTTGAGCCGAAACTTGCTCTGTAGCTACAGGACAACTTCAGGATCGGAATGAGCTAAAATCGTGTCTGTCGAAGATGCTAATTTTTTTTAAAGAGGGCAATGATAAACATTTCTGTGATTCTTTTTCTAAATCTGGCTAGTGATTTAGGAGGAGATGTCATTTAAAGCAAATGTGACAGACTACGCCCTTTTTTATTTTTAACTCTGACAGCCACCTTGTTCAGTGGAGCGGAACAAAAATAACAATTTTAAAAAAAATGATAAAATGAACATTTCCATGAAATTATTTTGAAAACTGAACAGTGGTTTAGGAGGAGATGTCATTTTAAACAATTGTTGACAGACGACGCCGACGACGACGACGACGGACGGTTTACGATCCTAATAGCTCGCCATGAGTACTTCGTGCTCAGGTGAGCTAAAATTTGCTTCTTCTTCTTAACCGAAAAAAAAGTTGACTTGAATTATGGTAGGAAGCATCGTGGTGGCTTGTATATCACAAATAGCTAAAATCGTTCCGATCGAAATTCCAAGATGGTCGCCATGGCCGCCATCTTTTAGATCTAGTTTTTACTTCTCCTGAACCGAAAGGCCAGTTGAATTGACACTTAATAGGAAGCACCAAGTGACCTGTAGATAAAAACAGCTAAAAGGGTTCCGATCGGTAATCAAAGATGGCCGCCATGGCCGCTATCTTGGAAATCTATTTTGCGCATCTTCTGAACCAAAAGGCTAATTGATTTAAAACTTAGTAGAAAGCATCAGAGTGAATTGAAGATCAAAAAAGATGACTGCTATATTGAAAATCAGTTTTTCAATTCTTCTCCAGAACTGAAAGGCAAACTGACTTGAAAAATTGTAGGAAGCATTGGGATGAGTTATTGATTAAAAAAAACTAAGATCGTCCCGATCGAAAATCCGAAATGGCCGCCGTTGCCACCATCTTGAAAATCAATTTTTTGCTTTTTCTCCTCAACCGAAAGGCCAACTGACTTTAAACTTTGTAGGAAGCATCGGGATGACTTGTACAGCGGGACCCAGGGTGAAACTGGCTAGCTGTAAAAGTGTTTTAATCCCCTCCCCCCAGTGGTTTATTCTACTGACCGTTCTAAGGCGGCAGTCCCGGTGTTAGTCTTACTCTTTGTTTTTTTATGGTTTATTCTACGAGGCGATTTGTTTTATGTCCTACCTTGTGTTATTTTGTTCTTGTGTTTTTCAGTCCTTTTAGCATTGCGACTACCTCGCTTGGGGAAGAGAGAGCTAATCTTAGTGCTTTTCGTACGGTTGTTCGATTTGCGCTTGTTAGGTTTTGCCTGTTTTCTCTTCCTCTTGGTGTCTGGGAAGGGCTGTGGTTTGTGATTGTGGCACTCCCTTTACTTTTCTCATACCTTTTTGTAATTCAAAACTAGCTAAAATCGTTCCGATTGGAAATCCAAGATAGCCGCTATATTAATTTTTTTTTTATATTTTCGCTTCTTGAACCGAAAGGCCAATTGGTTTGAAACTTCCAAGGAAGCATCGGGTTGACTTCTAGTTCAGAGATAGCTAAAATTTTTCCAATCGGAAATCCAAGATGGCCGTTATCTTTAAAATCTATTTTTAGCTTCTTATTCTGAATTGAAATGCCAATTGACATGGACATTGGTAGGAAGCATCAGGGTGTTTAGTAGATCAAAAATAGCAAATGTCCTTCCGATCAGAAATGCAAGATTGTCGCCATCTTGAAAATGTTTTTGCTTCTCCTGAACCGAAAGGCCAGTTGACTTGAAACTTGGTAGGAAACATCAAGGCGATGTGTAGATGAAAAAATAGCAAAAATCGTTCCGATCTAAAGTCTAAGATGGCCACCATGGCCGCTGATTTGGAAAATATTTTGCGCTTCTTCTGAACCGAAAGGTCAATTGAGTTGAAACTTGGTAGGAAGCATCGGGGTGACTTCGAAAATTGTCGGAAAATCTAACTTCGGAGCAATTCAGAAAATAAATTAAACGTTATAAAAAATTGCTATAGCCTGGAATTAAACGATAGACTGCATGCCTAGTTATCAACCCAACCATTGTTGATGGCTATGCTTCACTCTTTAATTGCGCGACGGCGGTTCGGGCCTCAGACTCAATGACGGCCTCTTCGTAAAACTTTAACCAGTGGGTTGGGGCTTGACGATATGTCTTTGGTTTGGCCCGCTGTGCTTAACTATTTGTTTTCTTTTACTCTGGTACACAGTAAAATTTGCCATGAGTACTCGTCTTTGTTTATCATTGTGATTAATTTGATTTTTATGCTTTCGCTTTGATGCATTGACTGAGTTGGGAGCCTTGATGCGAACCGACTTTTTATGTATTTTTGTATTAAGAGAAGCATCGAGACCCAAGATGAAGTTGGCCGACTGTTGAAATGCTTCAAGCCCACTACTCCCACCCGGTGGTTTATTCTACTAAGGTGGTGGTCCCGGTATTAGTTTTACTCTTTGTTGCTTTGTGGTTTATGCTACGAGGCGATTTGTTTTAAGTCTTGCCTTGTGTTATTTTGTTCTTGTGTTTTTCAGTCCTTGTAGCGTTGCGATTACATCGCTTGGGGAGGAGAGAGCTAATCTTAATGCTTGTCGTACGTTTGTTTGATTTGCGCTTGTTTGGTTTGTCTGTTTTCTCTTTCTCTTGGTGTCTGGGAAGGGCTGTGGCTTGTGATTATGGCACTCCCTTGACCTTTTTCTAACTTTTTTTTTCAAGACCAAAAATAGATCAGAAATCCAAAATGGCCGCAATCTCGAAAACCTATTTTGGCTCTTCCTGAACTAAAAAGCCAATTGTCTTGAAACTTTGTAGGAAGCATCGGGGAGACTTCTAGTTCAAAAATAGCTAAAATCTTACCGATCAGAAATCCAAGATGGCCGCCATCTCGATGTTTTTTTTGGCTTCTCCTGAACCGAAAGGCCAATTGACTTCAAACTTGGTTGGAAGCATCAGGGTGACTAACAACGCGTTCCGATCGGAAATCTAAGATAGCCGCCATCTTAAAAATCTGTTTTGCGCCTCTTTTCCTGAACCGAAAAGCCAGATGACTCAGTAAAAAGTATCAGGGTGACTTTTGGGTGACTCGTCGATCAAAAATAGCTAAAATCGTACCAATGGGAAATTTAAGATGGCCGCTATTCCCGCCATCGTGGAAATCTGTTTTGCGCATCTCCTCCTGAATAGAAAGGCCAATTTACTCGAAACTTGGTAGGAAGTATCTGGGTGACTTATAGATCTAAAATAGCTAAATTTGTTCTGATCGGAAATCCAAGATGGCTGCCATGGCTGCCATCTTGAAGTCTACTTTGCGCGCCTTCTCCTAAACCGAAAGACCAATTGACTCGACACTAGATAGGAAGTATCGAGGTAACTTGTAGATAAAAAAATGCTAAAACCATTCTGATCGGAAATCCAAGATAGTCGCCATAGCAACTATGTTGAAAATCTATTTTAAACTTTTTTTTTATCCTGAACGAAAAGGCCAACTGACTCGCATCACGAAAACACGCCTATATAATTTTGACCCCTTTCAACCCCACTTTTATATAGTATAACTGAGGTTTACAGGGGTATATATATATTTTTCTTATTTCTGCTCAAAAACATAGATTGTGGGTACTCGTTAGAACCCCCTCATCGAGGCGGTTCTAACGAGTACTCACAATCTATGTTTTGAGCAGAAATTTGAAAAATATCAGAATTTTTTATCTGAAAATTTTCATTATTTTGTGGTAACATTTTCAGTATATTTGAATAGGCGTGTTTTCGCAATAAACCTTCAATGGAAGTATCGCGGTGACTCGTAGATCAAAAGTAGTTTAAATATTTCTGAATTGAAATCCAAGAAGGCTACCATCTGATAATCTGTATTGAACTTCTTCCCTTGCAACGAAAGGTCAATTGACTTGAAACTTATATGGTAATCAGGTAAGTGATACAGGGCCATTTTGGCATTCTTTTGTTTTTTCTTATCTTATCTCGAGCTCTGAAAACCTCTTTTAATGTGGAGTACACGTTTCTTTAACAATTTTATTGTTCAGGTCTTGTCATCTGCATGCCAATAATCACCAAAATATTCCAAGCGGTTTACAGGTCAAGATATTTCTCTTATTTTGAGCTATCATAGAATCAAAAGGTGAGGCAAAGGAAGATCCTCGAGAAAACCACCTGACCATCGACAAAAGCATTTAGCTTATCTAATGTCACTCAGTAGAGAACCGAGGCTTAGCAGAATATTCTGTTACAGTAGTATGCTTTGGTTTAATAAACGTCTGTTTGCTTTTATTGTGGACTGCATCAATTGACACGTTCTGATTGTTTTGATTTGTAGAAGCTAAATACCATTGTTGCTTCGATGTTTGGTGCCGAATGGTGTTATGACGTTTTGATGCCGGTAACCTGACGTCATGACGTCGTGACAACGTTGTTCATAACAAAACTATTCAAAGCTAATGCTTGCAGACCCATACTGACCTTTAAAATGCGAGACTTTGCATTTGTTACATGCTATGCACACACTTCGGTATGTGTTGAGCAAAAACTCTGATAGGATATTCCCTCAGAGTAAATACTTTTGTTTGTGCTGAGAAAATCTGATAATGATCCAAAATACGAAACATCAATTACATATAACGCCTGCGACGGTCAAACAGTTGATTAAACTTTTAAGGGCAGTAAAAAGTGCATTTGGTGTGTGCTGCGCACATTCTGATATTGTCCAAAAACTTGCAAGAACCAAAATGCTGATGCACACACTTTCCGAGGCATTCAAACACTTGATTTAACATTCAGATGCAGTGCTCTATGCATTTGCTATGTGCTGCGCACATATTTAAGTTGATGTGTGCTGCACACAATTTTTATGTACCGTAAACGTGTTGTAGTTCTTTCTTCGGTATGTGTTGCGCAAATGCTCTGGTATAATATGTGTGCAGCGCGAGCTGTTCAGAAACTGATGATGTGTTAGAACCTTTATTTCGATCAAATACATATATACCGCTTGTGGCGGTCACCCACTTGATAAACATTTAAAAATCAGTAATAATTGCATTTCGTATGCACAGCGCACATCCTGGTTAAGCCGAAAACTTACAAGAACCAAAATTTATACAACTGACCATTCAAAGGCAGTGCCTTACATTTCGTATGTACTGCGCACAAATTCTGGTATGTGCAGTGCACTTATTTTGGTATGTCGTGCGCACATTCTGGTATGTGCTGCATACATAATCTGGTATGTGCTGCGCACATATTCTGGTACGTGCTGCGTACATATTCTGTTATGTGTTTTGCACATATTCTGGTATGTGCTGTGCATATATTCTGGTATGTACTATGCACATATTCTGGTATATGCTGCGCACATATTCTGGTAAGTGCTTTGCTCAGATTTCAGTATGTACTGCGTACATAATCTGGAATGTACTGCGCACATATATTCTGTCATGTCCTGCGCATATATTCTGTTATTTGCTGTGCACATATTCTGGTATGTGCTGCGTACATATTTTGATATATGCTGCGCACATATTCTGGTATGTGCTGAGCACATTTTCTTGTAAGTGCTGCGCACACATTCTGGTATGTGGCGTCCTCCCAGGAGTTTTTGGGAACAAGGCCATTTATTTCAGGGAAACAAAAATCATAAAGTGAAGGGAACAGGGGAACTGCATACATAATCATACATAATCTGGTATAATCTGCTGCATATATATATATGCGTACATAATCTGTTTTGTGCTGTGCACATTTTCTGGTATGTGTTGTGCACATATTCCGGTATGTGCTATGTATATATTCTGGTATGTGCTATGCACTTATGCTGGTATGTGCTGCGCACATATTCTTGTAAGTGCTGCGCACACATTCTGGTATGTGGCGTCCTCCTAGGAGTTTTGGGGAACAAGGCCATTTATTTCAGGGGAACAAAAGTGAAGGTAACAGGGTAACAAAGGCAATTTCGGGGAACAAGGATTAGAGAATGAGATGGCAGACAACCCTTCCTAAAAATGTCAGTGAAGGGGCCTCAGCTACAGAAGCTGGTAAAAATTTCATAGAGGTACAGTTCTGGGGGGAAAGCAGACTTCATCACGAAAACACGCCTATATAATTTTGACCCCTTAAACCCCCCCTTTTATGTAGTAAAACCGGGTTATAGGGGTATACATTATTTTTCTTATTTTGGAAAAAAAAACAACATAGATTAAGTATACACATTAGAACCGCCTTGCCGAGGCGGTTCAAACGAGTACCCACAATCTATGTTTTGGGCAGTAATATGAAAAAAAAAAAAAAAAAAAAAAAAAAATCAGAATTTTTTATCTGAAAATTTTCCATTTTGGGTCGTAAAATTTTCAATATATTTAAATAGGCGTGTTTTCATAATGTAAATGAATCTGTAGAAGATTGTCGGAACCTTTTTTGTATGTGCAGATCTGGTGTTGCCTGTAGCTTGAAACAAGTAGTCTGATGCCTGTATATCGACTAGTCCGAACACAACTTTATAGAAGAGTGTCAGCTAGATCACGGATCTTCTTGATTCCAGGGACTCCCACGGTAATTGAAGTATTGAGGTCACATTGCGGGTATTCCTGTATGTGTAATATACCTAGTAGCACATCCCTATACTATATCAATCCTTTCTGTTCTTTTTGATAGGGATTCCATACAGCAGTAATACTCCATATTTGACCTAACCATGCTGAAGTAGGCAGTGGACTGCTTCTTCACTAGAAGCCTTCAGATGTCGACGCAGGAACCCCAATGTGCTGATCGCTTTCTTGGAAACAGGGTCTATGTGGTTTTCCAAGAAAGAGATGTCTAAACATCAACTCCTAAACATTTGGAACTATCTTGAGTTGTAGGATATATCCATTTTTAGTATGTATGGATGCTGGAATGGCAAACGAGCGCTTGATACTCTCAGAACATATCTGCGGATGAAACTCCATTTCCCATTTCTTTTCGCATTTCATAATATACAGAGGTCTTCCTGTAGTGCCCTGCAATGTTTAGAGTCCCTTATAGGTCTATATGCGCTACAATCTTCGGCAAAAGGTCTGCCTTTGGTGTTCAGCTTATCATGGAGGTCATTAACAAACAGTCAAAAGAGCAACGGTCCAAGGACGGACCCTTGAGGAATCCCGCTGATAACTGGTATACTGTTTGATGTAGCTCCTTCAGCAATCACTCTGAGAACGACCTGTAAGAAATGATGTGATCCAGTGGTGGACATTACGTCTGACGCCATACTGGCAAAACTTCTTCAAGAGTCGTTGATGCGGAACACGATCAAATTCCTTTGAGAAGTCTAGAATGATGATGTCCGTCTAAGAGCCCTTATCATATGAGGTAGCCTATTCGTAGTCTAATATGACAAGATGTTTTCAGAATTCCTTCTAGCTCTAAAACCATGCTGACAATCAGATAGGACCTAGTACTGGTCCCTGTGTTTTATGGTGTTGCTAATGATGACATGTTCCATTATCAGACAAGTCAGTTAAAGTGGTCGATAGTTGGCTTAGTCGTATCGATGGCCTTTTTTAAAACCCGCCGAGATGTTTGCTTGCTTCCAGTCTGGAGGCACAGCACCCCTCTCTCTCTCTCTCTCTCTCTCTCTCTCTCTCTCTCTCTCTCTCTATATATATATATATATATATATATATATATAGTTGATGTAACAATGCAACAGGATATGTTATTACTCTTTTTTATAGGACTTCATCATAAAGTACGGATTTCAACAACTATTTCTGGTCCTCTTATTAGACAGTCGTTTCAAAATGACTGCAATACTGCCGACCAAGTCGTTTCCCTCAATGGATTACTCAGCATGTCAGTACTTATAAATGGAAATATACTTAATGATGTGTGTCACGCAGATACCACTTTTTCACACATGAAATTTTGTCTTTGAGGTGTTCCCTTATAAATGACGGCTGAACAAAACATTTTTGTTTAATTTAGCAATATGTCAGTGAAAGAATATTGCTTAATATGTGTTATATTTGTTACATATGTTAAATAATGCAAAAAATGCAGGACGATTTTAAATTGAATCATGTCCAATAAAAAAACTCATTGCATTAATGTCTTTACAATTTTGTTTTATTTTGTTTTGTTTTAACGTTTTGTATATGTACATTGCAAAGCTATCCATTTCGAGGCTGTTTGGCATATTCTTATGGCTGTTACACTGCATAGTTGATACGCTAACGACATAAATAAATAATAAAGATGATTGAAACTACAGCAAAGAACAATAATTTTATTTAAAATGACAAGCTTTTGCAGTGTTTCCTCAGACATAATCTCTTTGAACCAAGATATTAAATCAGATTGTATTGTTTTGTTACATACGTTACCTTCCTACGGATATTTTGTTAAATGCGCAATCGATATTTGAAACATTTTTTTGTATTCTGTTCATATTAACAGGTGCTGGTCATATTAACAGGTGCAACCAGAACTTAACGCAACACAAATTGGCTGTAATGGATTTATAACCAATTCTGTTAAGAAAACATCTTCATCTTTTTGCTGTTTATAACAGTTACTGTGTGTTAACTTGATTAACGGAATATTACAGTCATACTAAAGCAAATAGATTATTTTGTTTTTCATCTGAAAGAAATTGGAAAATCTATAAACTTCAATTATATTAAATGATATAAAATGTATGTTGTCCAGGGAAGGCCTTAAATCTGATAATGTTGTGTAACTTTGCAATTTTTGGAGAAAATCTTTATTCGCTAGCGTCAATTATTTTCTGGGAGACTGCGGTTTGCCATCCGAAGATTGCCTTTTTTAGCTTTTGTAATATATGCATTTTTACCATTTAACCCTTAAGATGCCAAGAAAAACTGCATCTGAAAATGTCATCTCTTTATGTCGTCTGCTGCATCTTCTTGTTAACTTTTCAAACATACTTTTTGCATACAGGCAAACAGTATGGACCCAGGTCAGACTGCTCCTAGAGGAGCAGTCTGATCTGGGTCCACACTGTTTGCAGCAATAACTTTTAAGAGTAACCGGCAGAAGACAAAGCAAACCACTATTGTTGTGTTTGGCATCTTAAGGGTCAAGAAAGCTAAACGCTTCATCTTAGGTAAAAACTGACTCTTCTACCATTGAATTTAGTAATAGACTGTTACACACACAGCCACCAGATACAGAGTGCAAACGAATTTTATGTAAACTGCAAACATTATTCTTTAAGATAAGACATGTCTGCAAAATTCCCTAGGTTTTGGGAGGTTATCGATATCTGGCTAGAAGTTTAATAGCATACGAATGCCAAAATTTTCTTAAGATAATTGTTCACATGATTGTCATTGACCAATATAACCTAACCGCGCGTTCGACGTAATCCAGGTGACAGTGTAACGAGGGGTATCTGTAAAAGCTGGACTGGAAAATTCTCAAACACTGCAGACCGTGATCAGACGCTGCAGAGCAAAGTCTTTCCTTTTACAGTGGACACCTCCTCAGAAGTGGTTTGGTGTGCTGGATAATCAAACAGGAATTTCTAAAAGTTGTCGCCTTTGTAATAACATTGGCGGAAAACTGTTATATACTCTTAACCTAGTTTGCTAATAGTCGAACCTCGTTATCTCAAACTCGCTTATTTCGAATTACCGCTTATCTCGAAGTGAAAATCTGGTCCCTGTTTTAACATGACTATGACAACAGGTAACAAAATAATGTGTCTTTTCCACATTATTGTATATATATTTCTAACTTCAGGAGTCAAATTACATATTCATTTGTTAAATGTGGTTGTTCAATTTATTGTTTTCCTCACTCTATCAATTCTGATATGTCGAGATACGGATATGTCGAAGTATTTCAGTGAGTCCCTTGGAATTCGAGATAACGAGAGTCGACTGAAGTCGTTTTTCTGTCTAGTTGCTGGACATAGTTTAGAATATCATGGTTAACCACTTAGAAGACTAAGCCTGCCAAGTAAATGTGTGGTTAGGTAAACTGACCGCGCTCGACATGACCCCATTGGGTTGACTGGGCCGTAAAACCTCAACACAAACAAACAATATCATATTTACCCTAAGTATTCGGGCACGTACATTCCTTAGCATACTTGTTCTTAAATTTGAACAAGTTCATTTGCTACCTGCTCGTGTGTCTGAACACTTGATGAGTCGCAAGCAGTGTAGACCCTGATCATACGCCGCCTTCTACAGTGCTTGTGCAGACGACTCTTCAAATATTTAAGACGGATGCGGTATAATTTTCAGATCTAATTTCGGTTTCGAATTAATTGCGCTATAAGTTAATAAATCAGCAGTTTTGACCTGCTTTGACTCCCACACTCCTAAATGTTAAATAACAATGACAAGAATGCTAATTCGTGCAATAACTGACATACCACATCGTATTTCACCGGATGAAAGCCGCGTAAATAAGCTAGAAGTGCTAAAATGGGAGTTCATGTCCATGACTTTTATATAACGTCTAATCTTTTCAAACGATCTGCTTATCAGAGTATTTAAATAATGCTGATTTTTGTCATGCATTTTGCGCTAATTTTCTCCTTGTATCAAATAATATAATAATTGCAGCTTAAAATGACCACAGCTGTTATTATGAGAATTATCATTCCAGGCTTGTTTAAGTCACAAATCGTTTTATGACATTAGCACCTAGCGAAGAATCAAATCAAATTGTTTTTCGCGCAGTCTGATCAGTGTCTTTGGTGTCCACCTTAAATAACTTAATGCTCAGCGCAGACTTTGATCAGGCTATGCATAAGTTTGACTAACATGAGTCTTCACTTGGTGAACTTGTCTCAAAGTTCGATTTCTCACGCAGCGGCGCGTTTCGAATATATGTTCATGCAAATATATGTTGTATGGTCTCCCGGGGTCAAAGGGGAAACGACACGAAAACATACTTTCTGGTAGAGATTTGATCTCCGATAATCCTTGTTACAGGATCTTCGTTGAGACAATTATAACCAAATCATATTGCGTTCTCGACACTAGAAAAGCTTAACTATCTCACCTTTATGTCGTAAAAACACTAGTAAATCAGACTATTTACATGAAATGACAGACTTCTTTTCTCTAAAAAAAGAGAAATATTGTCTGCTGCAGTTATGATTTGCGCTTTTAGAATTAAAAAGCTAACCGACAGCTACTTTTTTGGAGGATCTAATTAAACCTTTAATCCCTGCAAACCAATATACATACCTTTGCAAACAGTGCAGATTCAGATTAGATAACTCGTAACGAGTCATCTCATCAGGATCTACACTGTTTGCTTGTCTTACTGGGTTTTGACTCGAACCTCTATTTGTTACAATTGGATGTGTCCAAATTCAGAGATGGAATAGGCCATTTCAGAAGTCCAGGGGTAAAAGAGCTAATAAAATAAGAAGAAAGACAACAATCATACAGGTTAGTCATATGACAATATATCAAATAAAGTATCGGATTATCTCTTTCAGCCGGACACTATTCTTTTCCCTCTTTCACATTTGGAGAATGGCGCGGCAATCACGAATGTAACAGAACATTACTTGGGCAAGTACACCTGTGTTGGTATCCACCATTTTAAGGCGGCTGCAAGAACAAGATACTTACCCGATAACATAAACGCTTGTACATCTCATGATTTTCTTTTTTGTATTGACAAAATAAAAACGCAAGGAGAAAATGAAGCTCGTTTTAACTCGCCTGGACTATGTCCTTAGAGAGCTTATGTTGTTACCCAGTCGTTGGCGTCGGCGTCTGTCGGCGTCCGCGTTAGCACAATGTTTTTCAAAGGTGTGCATAGCATTAAATATTTAAGGTACTGCTTTCATATATGGCCTGCACCTACCTTAGGGTAAGACTTTAAATGGCATACACCCCCATTCCCAAGTTATACCCTCTATATGAAAATTTCTGTGAAATAATTTTGAGTTTGGACCTTTGGCTTAGGAGGAGATGTCGTTTAATGTTTTTCTTTTCTATTTTTAGCTCTGGCGGCCATCTTATTTAGTAGAGCGGAAAGAAAAAAAAAAAAACTTTAAAAGAGGGCAATAAGATAAATATTTCTGTTAAATTATTTTGCAATCTGGCCAGTGGTTTAGGAGCTGTCATTTCAAGCAGTTGTTGACAGACTATGCCTTTTTTCTATTTTTAGCTCTGGCTGCCATCTTGTTTAGTTGGGCGGAATGAAAAAAAAAAAAAAAAAAAAAAAAAAAAAAAAGACAAAAAACAAAAAAAAAAAAAAACAAAAAAAAAACAAAAAAAAAAAAAAAACAACAAAAAACAAAAAAAAAAAAAACAAACAAAAAAAAACAAAAAAAAAAACAATTTTTTAAAGAGGGCAATAAGATGAACATTTTTGTGAAATTATTTGAAATTCTGACCAGTGGTTTAAGAGTTGTCATTTAAAACAACTGTGGACAGACTACGTCCTTTTTCTATTCTTAGCTATTGCGGCCATCTCGGTCAGTGGAGCAGAATGATAAAAAAAAAAAAAAAAAAAATTAAAGAGGACAACGAGATGAACATTTTTGTGAAATTATTTTGAAATCTTGACAGGGATTTAGAACGTGTCATTTAAAGCAACTGTTGACAGACTGGCGGCCATCTCTTTCAGTGGAGGGGAACGAAAATAACAATTTTAAAAAGAAGGCAATAAGATAAAAATTTCTTTGAAATTATTTTCAAAGCTGTCCAGTGGTTCAGGAGGAGCTGCCATTTTAAGCAATTGTTGACAGACGACGCCCTTTTTCTTTTCCTTTCTTTCTTCCTGGTGTTAGAGCTCTGGTGGCCATCTTGTTCATTGAAGCGGAACAAGCAATTTTTAAAGAGGGCAGTAAGATGAACATTTCTATAAGATTATTTTGAAATCTGGCCAGTGGTTTAGGAGATATCATTAAAAGCAACTGTTGACATACTACGCACGTTCTTCTATTTTTAGCTCTGGCAACCATCATGTTCAGTGGAGCGGAACGAAAATTACACTTTTAAAGAGGACAATAAGATAAACATTTCTGTGAAATTATTTTGAAATCTGGCCAGTGGTTTAAGAGGAGCTGCCATTTTAAGCAGTTGTTGACGGACGACGCCCTTTTTCTGTTTCTAGCTCTGGTGGCCATCAGTGAAGCGGCCATCTGGTGGCCATTCAGTGAAGTGGAACGAAAATTGCAATTTTTAAAGATTGAAATGAGATGAACTTTTTTTTGTGAAATTATTTTATAATCTGGCTGGTGGTTTAGGAGGAGATATCATTCAAAGCAATTGTTGCTAGACTACACCCTTTTTTTTTAGCTCATCTGAGCTTTGCTCAGGATGAGCTATAGTGACACTTTTTATCCGTCGTCCGTCCGTGCGTCCGTTTACATTTTCTAACGTCTTCTTCTCTGAAACTGCTGAGCCATTTGGAGCCTTTTCAGGTTGCTAAAATGGTCGCGGTCCGTTGACTAAGATGGCCGCCATGCCCATATGTGGTAAAATTCTTATAAAAAAACCCCTTTTTTTCCAGAACCGATAGTGTCTTGAAGCTGAATCTTTGCACAAGTCAGCGGGGACGGAAGGTCTACCAAAGTTGCTAAAAAATAGTCGTTTATTGACGTTTGATCTTTTTACGGTGAGGTCAAGTTTGCTTCCCTTTGCATTTGTATGGGCCCCGTACATTTGTATGGGAAAATGTTGAGAATTTCAAACGTCTTCTTTATGAAGCCTCTAGGCCAAAGTTGCTCAGAGTTTAAGAGGAACCTCATTGGGTCTGAGGAACGAAAGATGAATAAAATGGTCTCGGTCAATTGACCAAGATGGCCATCATGCCCATATATGGTAAAAACGTTTTAAACTTTTTTTTTTCTCCAGAACCAAATAAGCTCTGGGCCCTTATCTTTGCACCAATCATTGGGGAAGGAAGGTGTACCAAAATTGCCTAAATGATGGTCCTACGTTGACCTTTGACCTTTTTATGGCAAGGTCAGATTTGCTTTTCCATCCATTTAAATGGGCTTTGTATATTTATATAGATAAAATGTAGAGAAATCATATTTTGGACATCTCCTCTAAAGAGCATGATCCAGTTGAGTTGTAATTTGATGAGGAAAATCGGTCGCCTAGTAGACACAAAATAGCTAAGAAGAACCGATCGAAAATCCAAGATGGCCACCATATCTTGAAAATCAATTTTCGACATCTCTTCCCAAACCTTTGGTCAATTTGAGCCGAAACTTGTTCTGTAGCTACAGGGCAACTTCTGAATCGAAATGAGCTAAAATCGTATCAATCGAAGATGCTAAGTTTTAAAGCAGCAATGATGAACATTTCTGTGATTTTATTTTTTTAATCCGGCCAGTGGATTAGGAGGAGATGGCATTCAAAGCAATTGTCGACAGACTACGCCCTTGTTTTATGAGCTCACGAAGTGAGCTATTGTGGTCAGTCAATGTCCGTCGTCCGACGTGAGTCGTGCGTCGTCCTTCGTGCGGCGTCAACAGTTACTTTAAAAGCCTACTCCTCTTACACCCCTGGGCCAATTGTTTCGATACTTGGTAGGAAGCATCGGGGTGACTTGTAGATCAAAAGTAGCTAAAATTGTTTCGATCAAAAATCCAAGATGGCCGCCATGGCCGCCATCTTGAAAAAATATTTTTCGCTTATTCTTCTGAACCGAAAGGCCAATTGACTCCAAACTTGCTAGGAAGCATCGGGGTTACTTGTAGATAAAAAATAGCTAAAATCGTGCTGATCGGAAATTCAAGATGGCCGCCATGGCAGCCATCTTGAAAATCTATTTTTTGCTTCTTCTCCAGAACCGAAAGGCCAATTGATTCCAAACTTGCTAGGAAGCATTGGAGTGACTTGTAGATCAAAAATAGCTAAATTCGTGCTGATTGGAAATCCAAGATGGCCGCCATGGCAGCCATCATTAAAATCTATTTTTCGCTTCTGCTCCTAACCAAAAAGCCAATTGATTCCAAACTTGCTTGGAAGTACTGGGGTGACTTATAGATCAAAAAAGTTACAATCGTTCCGATCGGAAATCCAAGATGGCCGCCATGGCAGCCATCTTGAAAATCTATTTTTTGCTTCTTCTCCGGAACCGAAAGGCTTCTTCTCCTAAACCCAAAAGCAAGTTGATTCCAAACTTGGTAGGAAGCATTTGGGTGACATATAGATCTAAAATAGCTAAAATCGTCCCTATCAGAAATCAAAGATGAAAATCTTTTTTTTTCGCTTCTTCTTCTGAACTGAAAGGCCAATTGACTCGAAATTTGGTAGGAACCATTTATAGATCAAAAATAGCTAAAATCGTCCCGACCGGAAATCCAAGATGGCTGCCTTGGTGGCAATCTTAAAAATCTATTCTTCGCTTCTTCTCCTAAACACAAAAAGCCAACTGACTCGAAACTTCATAGAAAGCATCAGGCTGACTAGGTCAAAAATAGCTAAAATCTTTCTGATCAGAAATCCAAGATGTCTGCCATGGCGGCCATCTTGAAAATCTAATTTTCGCTTCTCCGGAATCGAAAGGCTTATTGACTTTAAACTAGGTAGGAAGCATCGGGGTGACTTGTAGATCAAAAACAGCTAAAAATCATCCCTATTGGAAATCAAAGATGGCCGCCATCTTGTTATATATATACTTATATAGGGAAAACCTTTAAAAATCTTTTTGTCTGAAACCAGAAGGCCCTGGCCTTTGATATTTGGTTACATAGCTTCATCTAGTTCACATGCCTATTCCACAATAAGGCACAATGCGATCGTGCTTCTGTCCAGCACCCCCAGCCTTTCATCCGAAAACATTCTTTTCAACAAATTTTAAACATACATAGACCTGAGGAGAAATCATAGTCTTTTAGAATACACTAGAGACAATGACACTCAGCTCAGCGAATTAGGGCCCTCTGGGCGCTCTTGTTTTTAACTCCGGCGGCCATCTTGTTCAGTCGATCGAAACGAAAATAGCGATTTTTAGAGCGATAAGATAAACATTTCTGTGAAATTATTTTGAAATCTGTCCAGTAGTTTAGGAGATGTCATTTAAAGCAGCTGTTGACAGACGATGCCGACAACACCGACGACGACGACAGACGGACCGCAGACGATTTACGATCCTAACAGCTCACCATAAGCACTTCGTGTTCAGATGAGCTAAAATACAGAATGTAGCTAAAATCCTCCCAACATGAAATCCAAGATAGCTACCATCTTTAAAACCTATTTTTCACTTCTTAAGGGGACTTGTAGATCAAAAATAGCTAAAGAGTTCCGACTGGAAATCCAAGATGGCCACCAGTGCCACTATCTTGGAAATCTTTTTTGCGCTTCTTCTAAACCGAAAAGTCAATTGACCGGAAATCGGTAGAAAGCATTAGGGTAAACTGTAGATCAAAAACAGCTAAAATCATCCTGATCGGAAATCCAAGATGGCTGCCATGTTGAAAATCTATAATTTGCTTCTTCTCCTGGACCGAAAAACAAATTGCCTTGAATTATGGTAGGAAGCATCGCAGTGGCTTGTAGATCACAAATAGCTAAAATCGTTCCTATCGGAAATTAAAGATGGTCGCCATAGCCGCCATCTTCAAAATCTAGTTGTAGCTTCTTTTTCTGAACCGAAAGGCCAATTGAATTGACACTTAGTAGGAAGCACCAGGGTAACTTGTAGGTAAAATAGCTAAAATGGTTCCGATCGGTGATAAAAGACTGCGCCATGGCTGCTATCTTGATAATCTATTTTGCGCTTCTTCTCCTGAACCGAAAAGCTGACTGATGTGAATCTTGGTAGAAAGCATCAGGGTGAATTGTAGATTAAAATTAGAGAAACTCTCGTTTCAAGCAGAAATACAAGATGGCCGCTATATTTTTCATTTCTTCTCCGGAACTGAAAGGCAATTTGACTTGAAAATTGGTAGGAAGCATCGGGATGAGTTATAGATTAAAGAAAAAACTAAAATCGTTCCGATCGGAAATCCAAAATGGCCGCCGTTGCCGCCATCTTAAAAATCTATTTTTCGCTTCTTCTCCTGAAACGAAAGGCCAGTTAGAGTTGTCTTCTGCGACATCAGGAAAGCATTTGATCGTGTATGGCACGCAGGGCTTTTACGCAAACTTAAGGCAGCAGTTTTCAGGGAGAACTTCTCAAATGGTTTACAAATTATTTAGCTGAAAGAAAACAACGCGTTATACTTCCTGGTGTCGCGTCAGACTGGACGTATATTCTTGCTGGAGTGCTGCAAGGCTCCATACTCGGGCCAATACTTTACTTAATCTACATTAATGACATAGTCGCTGAAATTGGCTCCAACATTCGCCTGTTCGCTGACGATACTAGCCTCTACATTATTGTTGAAAATGCTATTCCATCTGCTGTTTGCCTTAACTCAGACCTTTCAAAAATTTCTATCTGGCCAAACAACTGGTTAGCTGACTTCAATCCGATCAAAACCGAATCAATGCTGATATCTCGGAAACTAAACAAGCCTGTTAACCCATCCCTGTTTATGCAAGAAGCACAAATAGCTGAAGTGTCATCTCATAAATACCTAGGCTTGATTCTGTACAACGACTGCACTTGGCAACAACATATTGATTACATAACTAAAAAAGCATGGAACAGGATTAATATTCAAGTTTAAGTTGGAAGGAGTTCTCTAGAAATAATATTTACAACTTTTATAAGGCCCTTACTTGAATACGGGGATATAGTATGGGACAACTGCACACAATTTGAAAAACAAGAAATTGAGAAAATCCAAATCGAAGCCGCACGAATTGCCACTGGAACAACCAAACTTGTATCTCTCAATGCTCTGTACCAAGAAACTGGCTGGGTTACACTAGAAAAGAGATGGGAAAACCATAAACTCGCCATGTTCTACAAAATGTAAAACGACTTAACTCCGTCTTATCTTTCTTCTTTGGTACCACAGTCAATAAACAATCTATCCCAATACAGCCTCCGTAATGCAGATAACCTACAAACTATTCACGCTAGAACTAATCTATATTTTCAGTCTTTTCTACCATCTGTGGTAAGAAAATGGAACAAGTTTTCCGATGAAGCAAAACGTTCCAGTTCGGTTACTTCTTTCAAAAATTATTTAAACCGCAACAGAATGTCAATTCCAAAATATTTCTATACAGGCAATAGGAAAACACAGATCTTGCATACACGTCTCCGAACAAAATGTAGCAGCTTAAACAGCGATCTCTACTCCACAAATATAACTGAATCTCCATTTTGCCGCTGTGGACAGATAGAAAATTCGCACCATTATCTACTTTGTTGTCCGTTTTACACCGCACAGAGAAACGAACTCTTTAACGCTGTATCAGAGTATCAGACAATATCGCTTAATCTTCTACTATATGGAGATGCCTCTTTACCATACACAACAAATGTTCTTATATTTGAAAAAGTCCAAAAGTATATAAGCGACACAAAACGCTTTTAACTGTTGAAGCCATTTAAATAAAATGTTCTGCACATGCAACTCTCTATTGGAAAGGTAGTAGATTCTGTGGGATACTTACCAGGGAAGCGCTGTCCTTATCCCCCCATTTGTTTTTATTAAAATCCCTAAGGTCTTGTGATATATTAAAGCGACTTCTACGACTGATATTATCAGCCTTAGAAGTGGCATTAGTATGAACCAGTTAACAGTTATGGCTCTTTGATTGATATTCTGACCTTACTGTCATTTCCAGTATATTTGTTTTTTTGCTTTCGTTATCTTATCATTGCTCTTTATATTAATTTTTTTTATATTTGTTTGTTTGTGTTTTTTTTTCTTCTTTTAATTCTGCATCTTTAATTCACATTCACAAATTGAGATCCATATTGTTTAACATTTTTCCGTCACTATTTGTACAACTGTAATTGTTAAGGAGAAGAACTAAATAAGTAGTCATACTTTCGTTCTGATCCTATTTCTTATGTGCTACAATGTATAGTGTTATGTAATATTTGGATAACAAAATATGTTTAAACCAAAGGCCATCTGACTTTAAACTGTGTAGGAAGCATCGGGGTGACTTGAAAATCAAAACTAGCTAAAATCGTTCCGATCGGAAATCCAAGATGGCCGCTATATTGGAAAAATATTTTTGGCTTCCTGAACCGAAAGGCCAGTTGATTTGAAATTTGCAAGGAAGCAGCGGGGTGATTTTTAACTGAGATAGCTATAATTGTTCCAATCAGAAATCCAAGATGGCCGCCATCTTGAAAATCAATTTTTAGCTTCTTATCCTGAACCGAAAGGTCAATTGACATGAAAAATGTTTGGAAGCATCAGGGTGACTAGTAGCTCAAAAATAGCAAACGTCGTTCCGATCGGAAATGCAAGATGGCCGACATCTTGAAAAACTAGTTTAGCTTCTCCTCCTGAACCGAAAGGCCAATGGACTTGAAACTTGGTAGGAAACATCAAGGTGACTTGTAGATCAAAAAGAACAAAAATCGTTCGATCTGAAATCCAAGATGACCACCATGTCCGCTATATTGAAAAATATTTTGCGCTTCTTCTGAACCAAATGGCCAACTGATTTGAAACTTAGTAGGAAGCATCGGGATGACTTCTAAAATTGTGGGAAAATCTAACTTTCCGGAGCAATTCAGAAAACTAATAAACCATTATGAAAGAACTGACTATATCCTGGATATTATATGGCAGACTGCATGTGTAGTTTTCAACTCAGTCATTGTTGATGGCTTTGCTTCACTCTTTAATTGCGCGACGGCGGTTCGGGCCTTAGACTCAATGTCGGCCTTTTCATAAACCACTGGGTGGGCGCCGTGGTTCAACTACTGGTTTTCATTTACTCTGCCACACAGTAGAATTTGCCATGAATTCTCGTCTTTGATTATCATAGCGATTAATTTGATTTTTATGTTTTCGTTTTGATGCATTGACTGGGTTGGGAGCTTTTATGCGAGCCGATGTTTTTGTATTTCTGTATTAAGAGTAGCATCGGGACCCAGGGTAAAGTTGGCCGGCTGTAAAAGTGCTTTAAACCCGCCGGCGGTTTATTCTATTGACCGTTCTAAGGTGGGGGTTCCGGTGTTAGTCTTCCTCTTTGTTGCTTGATGGTTTATTCTACGAGGCATTTTTTTTTTAAATCGTGCCTTGTGTTATTTTGTTCTTGTGTTTTTCAGTCTTTTTAGCATTACGATTACCTCGCATGGGGAGAAGAGAGCTAATCTTAGTGCTTTTCGTACGTTTGTTCGCTTTGCGCTTGTTTGGTTTTGTCTGTTTACTTCTTGTTTGGTTTTGTCTGTTTTCTCTTGGTGTCTGGGAAGGGCTGCGGCTTGTGATTGTGGCACTTCCTGGATTTTTCTCTAACTTTTTTTCTAGATCGAAAATACCTAAAATATTTCCGACCAGAAATCCAAAATGGCCGCAATCTTGAAACCCTATTTTGGTTCTACCTGAACTGAAAAGCAAATTGTCTTGAAACTTTGTAGGAAGCATCTGGCTGATTCTAGTTCAAATATAGCTAAAATCTTTTCGATCAGAAATCCATGATGGCCGCAATATTGAAAATCTGCGTTTGTTTCTCCTGAACCGAAAGGCCATTTGACTTCAAACTTAGTTTGAAGCATCAGGGTGACTAGTACATCAAAACTATCTAAACATTCCGGTCAAAAATCCAAGATGGCCGCCATCTTAAAAATCTATTTTGCGCTTCTTCTCCTGAACCGAAAAGCCAGTTGATTTGGTAAAAAGCGTCAGCCTGAGGGTGAATTGTCGGGTGATTTGTCGATCAAAAGTAGCTGAAATCGTTCCAGTGGGAAATCTAAGATGGTCGCCATGCCCGCAAACTTGAAAATCTATTTTGCGCTTCTTCTACTGAAAAAAAGGCGAAGTTACTTGAAACTTGGTAGGACGTATCTGGGTGACTTATAAATCTTAAATATCTAAATTTGTTCTGATCGGAAATCTAAGATTGCTGCCTTGGCCGCCATCTTGAAAATCTACTGTGCGCGTCTTCTCCTAAACCGAAAGGCCAACTGACTCGAAACTTGATAGGAAGTATCGAGTTTACTTGTAGATCAAAAAAGGCTAAAACCATTCTGATCGGAAATCCAAGACGGTCGCCCTAGCAAACGTGTTGAAAATCTATTTTGAACTTTTTTTCATCCTTAGCCAAAAGGCTAATAGACTCGAACCTTCATTGGAAGCATCGCGGTGACTAAAGATCAAAAGTAGCTTAAATCATTTTGATTGGAAATCCACCATCTTAAAAATTTATATTAAACTTTTTTCCCTTGAACCGAAAGGCCAATTGACTCGAAACTTTTCTGGTAATCAGGTAAGCGATCCAGGGCCATATTGGCTTCTTTTTTTTTATCTTACCTAGAGCCCTGAAAACCTCTTTTTATGTGGAGTACACATTATTTTAACAGTTTCATTGTTTAGTGGTGCCATCTGCATGCCAACAATAATCAAAATATTTCTCGAGAAAACCACCTGACCATTCACAAGAGAATTTAGCTTGTCAAAGTTAGTATACGCTACTACTACTAATTTATCTTCAAAAAAATATATGCGGTAGCTCTATCTTATTTCCAGCATTCAATAAGTAATAAATTCATATAGAAAATGTTAAAAATATTTTGATTTCATGTGGTTTCAGTGGCTTTAGGGATATGCATTCATTTCCAAACAGGAACTGGTTGATAAAAGCAACGAAAAAAAAAAACTAATAGATTTATTTTTGAATGAATGGAAATTTCAAATAGAAAATAATACATCTTGTTATAATTACCGAAATATCTTGTGAATGTACCGGCCAAATTTAGAAACATTTTAGTAAAATTTGGAACCAGAAATCATATGTCGAGATCGGACGTTGGAGGCGAATACCTAGAGAGAATAGACTATGTCATTATGTCATTTGAATATTGGCGATGAGTATCACTACTTATTAACATGTAACTACTTTAATAATCTTAGACGGCAGTATATAGTCAGGACATTTTTATACGGCCTAATATCATAAAGTTTACAATGCTTCTAAATACAAAAAATCCTGCTAAGTTACGAAAACTTTGTATCTTTATTAAAAGTATTTTTGAAAGTTTGTAACCTACCCTCCCATGAAAAGTATATATGTATGTATGCAGGTATGTATGTATGTATGTATACAGAGAATATATATATATATATATATATATATATATATATATATATATATATATATATATATATATATATATATATATATATATATGTGTGTGTGTGTGTGTGTGTGTGTGTGTATGTGTGTATACATGTATGTATATATGTGTGTATGTATATGTTTAAGTATATGTATATTGAACAGTAATAATATATGACATATTTAAATGTGTAACTCGAATGCTGAATGTTTATTAGATGTGTAGATTGTGCAATATGCCTCGTATCATGATGTTTTTCAATGTACCTCATGTTGCCTTTGTAAAAAGGATTGAGTGATATGTAATAAGCTGTAGACTGTAAACTAAAAAATGACACTCAGTCGTGAACTGATGCTTAGCAGAATATTTTATTACAGTTGTATATTTTGGTTTAATTGGCTTACGACTGTTTGCGTTTATTGTAGACTGCATCAATTTACACGTTCTGATTGTTTTAATTTGTAGCTGCCTAAATACCACTATTGCTTCGATGTTTGGCGCCGAATGGTGTTATGACGTTTTGATGCCGGGAATCCGATGTCATGACGTCGTGACAACGTTGTTCATAACAAAACTATTCAAAGTGGTGGGCATCAGCAAGTAAGTAAGAAAGTAAGTAAGTAATTTTTTTATTTTGAGAGGATAACCCAATTGGCTGGTAGCCAATCTTCCTTGGGGCCCTCTATTGCAACAAATACACAAACAGTACAAGCGTAAACAAATATGCATGGGCATAATATATAAAAATACATTAAATTGAGGTGTGAAGATTAACATACATATATGCATATTTACAAAGATAAAAATCATTGGAGAAATGAATCAATAACAATTGAAAGAATTCATGGCAAAAAACAGCAATAAGAGAGAGACAGAGAGAGAGAGAGAGAGAGAGAGAGAGGGCGTGACAGAGAGACAGACAGAGACGTGCAATATCAATATTTAATTATGGCGGTGGAGATATATATTATGTTAAATTGCAAATATTGTAGAAAATATATATATTAATGTTTAATCCAATAAGTACACCTTTTTACAAAAATATCTAACGACTGTGAGTTCTTTATATTAGCAGGAATACTGTTCCAGACAATTACGCCAGAGAATGAAAGACTACCCTTGAATAAGTTGCATTTAGCCTGTGGTAATATATAATTCTTCCTAGACACTGATCGTAAGTTCGATGCAGTGTTGTCATGTTTAACGTCTCTCATTTGGAAAAGCTCTTGCAAATAAGTGGGCGCTAGATTGTTATAAACTTTATACATAATTTTTGCTTTATTTAGGAAAACAATTTGATCAAAAGACAAAATATCAAGACGTTTTAAAGATTCTTGCAGACCATTATATTCCTGTGCCAGTATTAATTTACATGCGCGTTCGTTGCAATGTATTGAACTTGTTTATGTTACTACTTGATATGTTACTCCAGATTACACTACAATACTCAAAATAAGGTTTAATATAAGCTTTGTAGAATAACAATCTATGTTCAATGGATAAAAATGATCTTATTTTGCTCAACAGCCATAAATATGAGGATACCTTTTTATATACTTGCTGACATTGGCTATTCCAAATAAGATTTTCATCTGCTTGTATACCCAGAATCTTATCACAAGTTGTCGATGTCATTATAACGTAGAGCTAACGTTGGATTTTGTAAGCAATTTCGCTTCTGTTTGCTTGTTATTAGCATAACTTTAGTCTTGTCAGCATTTAGAACCATACCCTTTTGTTTGCAGCATTTGTACAGTGATTCTGGCGAAGACTGTAGATTGTTTTTAAGTTGGTTAATGTCATTTTGGAAGTCATAAAAAAGTTGTATCATCCGCATATAAATCAACAACAGAGGAACTTTGAAGAAATAATGGAAGATCATTTATGAAAACTAAAAATAATAATGGACCTAAAATAGAACCTTGTGGAACGCCACATGACACACTTGCAGGCTTAGACAGATTATTACCCAAGGAAACTCTGTATTCTGTTTGTTAAATAAGATTCAAACCATTTAAGACAGGGCTTCGTTGCACTTGTAGCATTCTAATTTCTTCAGAAGAATATTTTGATCTACCAGATCAAACGCTTTGCGAAAATCAACTAATACACAGCCTATAACTTTTCCAACATTTACAGCTCTTAACCATGAATCGATCATATGTATAAGTGCAGTTTCCGTGAAGTGCTTAGGTCTAAACCCACTTTGAGATTTGTGAAGCAAATTGAAATTATTCAAATATACCGAAAATTGACTGTCATCCCATTTTTCGATGAGTTTAGATACCGTTGGGAGAATAGAGATAGGTCGGTAATTATTAATGTCATCTTTGGCACCTGATTTAAAAAGAGGTTTTAACTGTTGCTTCTTTCCAATAACTAGGAAATTCGCCAGATAATATGCTTTTGTTAACTATAAACGTAAGGCTTGGCGTTAAAACTTTAGTAGCTAATTTAAGGATTTTTGGGCCTATATTGTCTAATCCAGTTCATTTATTTACATTCAAGTTTGTCAAAAATTTCCGTACAAAAGTTTCATTAGTAAATGAAATATTAAACTTGGTGTTTGTGGGAACCTTAGACGTGACGAATGTTCTGAGTGTTTCGAAGTCCGATGGAATAATTGGTTCTTTAAGATTAGTTGCTATATTGACAAAATACGAGTTAAACAATTCTGTCATTTCAGATTCTTTTTGTACCAATTTGTCATCTTTTTTAATATTAATATTAAGCTCGCTGTTACTTCCCTTTCCATTTGCACCAAGTTCTTCAGCACTATGAAGGCATTGTAGCACTGAAAGAAAAGAACTTTGTTGGTAGAGGCTTTAATTAGCCGAAACGCCGAGTATTATGTGATGAATAAACTGTGAAAAATAAATATTGTTTGTTTGTTTGTGCTGAGGTTTTACGGCCCAGTCAACCCAATGGGGTCATATCGAGCGCGGTCAGTTTACCTAACCACACGTTTACTGGGCAGGCGTAGTCATCTAAGCGGTTAACCAGTATTGTGTACATTCCTTTGTCAGAAACTGACAAGGGAGAGAATCACCGTAGAAAATATTTCATGATCAATCTCCACGAAAGAATGTCGCCGACCTCGGCGGGGGTTGAACCCGCGACCTCCTGGTCTCCAGTCGGACGGCGCATCCAACTGAGCCACCGAGGACGGCATGAAAAAAACATATATCACAAAGATTGTGCGTTAATGTGTTAATGAGATACATGAAATTTAAACATGCGATCTGGCAAAATTTTATGATATCTTGCAAGTTGAATCTTGTAACATAAGAAACGCGCTGGTTTGAAGCCAAAATTTGCTTCAGGAATTCAGACACTTAAACTGTGCTGTTAATTATGTACGTCAACGCTAATGCTGGCAGATCCATACTGACCTTTAAAATGCGGGACTTCATTACTGCCTATGAAGAGTCTCAATAAAACCGAGAATCACATGTCCTTATCCGTAGTATTTTCTTTGTTTCTAAAGGCAGTCTTTTTGACGTATATTAAATCGGTTAAAAATCAAACTTAACAACAGAGTTTAGACATTATGCTCAGCGTACAGATAATGAGATTTGGCTGTATATAATAAAAACTATGATATAATTTTTCATTTTTTTTTTTGTTCGTTCTAGAAAAGTTTAATTTGGTGATAAACTATAAACTGATTACCGAATGGGCTATAAAATCATTTTCTTGTATTCAGTCGGGAATTATAAACTAAAAAATACAAATTTTAGACCCTCGCAACGCATTTAAAAAAAAATCTGAACGCTAAAAATCCGGATAAATTATTCATCTCTACGTTTGTAAACATCACGAAAACGTGTATGTGTAAGTTTGACCCCCTTAAACCCCACTTTTATATAGTAAAACTGGGGTTTACAAGAGTATACATTATTTTTCTTATTTCTACTAAAACATACAGTCGACTCTCGTTATCTCGAATTCCAAGGGACTCTCTGAAATACTTCGAGATGTCCGTAGTTCGACATATCAGGTTTGCAGAATTGAGGAAAAAATAATTTGATTAACCACATTTAACAAACTGATAGGTAATTGGACTTTTGAAGTTAGAGATCTATTGAAAATATTGTGGAAAAGAGGAGAAATTGCTCCTTAGGAGCAATTTCTCCTCTTTTCTACAATATTTTCCATCTGTTGTTAGGTTTTCATGTATAGGCAGGGACCAGATTTTCACTTCGAGATAAGCGGTTATTCGAGATAAGCGAGGTCGAGATAACGAGAGTCAACTGTAGATTGTGGGTACGCGTAGAACCGCCTCGCCGAGGGGGTTCTAACGAGTACCTACAATCTATGTTTTTTAGCAGACGTATGAAGAATATCAGAATATTTTATCTGAAAAGTTTCAGCATACAGTCGACTCTCGTTATCTCGAATTCCAAGGGACTCTATGAAATACTACGAGATATCCGTACTTCGACATATCAGATTTTCAGAGCTGAGGAATCAATAACTCGAACAACCACATTTAACAAATATACGTAACTGGACTCTTGAAGTTAGAGATATATTGAAAATATTGTGGAAAAGAGGAAAAATTGCTCCTTAGGAGCAATTTCTCCTCTTTTCCACAATATTTTTTACCTGTTATTAGATTTTCATGTTTAGGCAGGGACTAGATTTTCACTTCGAGATAAGCGGTTATTCGAGATAAGCGAGGTCGAGATAACGAGAGTCGACTGTATTTGACTAGGCATGTTTTCGTAATGGGTTCCATCAAGACTGAACGAAAACTATGATACGTTTTTTGAGGGTACCATTTTGAGGGTCCAAAAGATTCCTGTCGAGAGACAAAAGGTTACTAATCACAGTAAGCTTTTAATGTCGAAGTGACAGGGGCATGAAACATCAATGATTCCGTTTTTAGGGGAATCTACCCTAAATATTCATATATTGATTTTTTTTTACCGTTTATACTATTGAATTTCATGTAAGAATGCGACAAGTGTAAACTAAAATATTTAACACTTATCACTCTGGATAAAATATTCAACAGGCGACATACCGAAATATTTTTCTTGTTTTTCGCTAGAAATACAGGTTTTGACATTTAATGCAAATTGTCTCTACTTGTCAAAACTTATTTTCAAGGACGAAAGGGAGAAAAATATCATCAATATGATGTCTGCTGAATTCGCCAAGAGATTCGTAACGGTTAGTCAATATTCGTGGCTATAATTGTTAACTACTGCAATAGGCTTTTGTTCGAGTCGTATATTTCTGTTCTGTCTAAAAACTAGTATGGAGAGCTGATAAAAAATACCTGTTTGCTATACAGTCCTCCAACATCGCTTACTCAGGTAAGATGCGTTTTACTGTTTGCAGCATATCAAAATATTATGTGTAAAATGTATACTGCTTAAGCCGGCCCCGAGTTTATAAAACTTTTTTCATGCTTAAGTCAGCTGAGCACTGCAATTTTCTCTGCTGATAAATATGAAAATGCCAACAATAGATGGCATTTTCATATTTGTTAGCAGAGTAAATTTCATGCTCAATTATGTTTAGCAAGATAATAATAAAAAAAACAACAAACACACACACACACACACACACACACACACACACACACACAAAAAAAAAAAAAAAAAACGCAATTGTTAGTAATTTGCGATTTATTAGCAAGACAAATTTCATGATCAGCTGAGTTGAGCATGAAAAAAGTTTTATAACCTCGGGCAATGGCTCTGGATACCACACGTTATTAACCAAAATTATTGATGTTTGTTTCTTATTTTTTCTATGAAACGCTTCAAATGAGTACTACAACAAATGTTTTGTATAGAAACTAGTAAGTTTTAATCTTAGTACACTATATCACGAAAACATGCCTATATAATTTTGACCCCCTTAAACCCCACTTTTATATAGTAAAACTGGGGTTTACAGGGGTATACATTATTTTTCTTATTTCTGCTCAAAACATAGATTGTGGGTACTCGGAAGAACCGCCTCGCGGTTCTAACGAGTACTTACGATCTATGTTTTGAGCAGAAATATGAAAAATATCAAACACTTTTATCTGAAAATTTTCATTTTTTGGTGGTAAAATTTTCAATATACATGTGTATTTGAATAGGCGTGTTTTCGTAATGTCGTATTTAGAGCCACAAAAAAGCCATGCTATTTTATCATATAATAAGGGAAATGAGGACTACTTTGGTTATTAATCAAATTCAGACAGATTTATTTTGGTTTGGAGTTTTACAGCCCAGACAACACTTTCAAGGTCATGTCGAACCGGTCAGTTTACCTAACCACACCTTTCTTGGGCAGTTTTAGTCCTCTAAGCGGTCAGTCAGTACATAGTGTGTACAGATTCTTTCGCCAGAAACTGACAACAGCTCTTCTTGAATCAGTGGAAGAGAGAGAATGAGCGTAGAAAATATTCTATAATCAATCTCCACGAAATTTTGCCGGACCCAGCGGGTTGTAGGATCCTATTTTTCACTTACAAAATTAATGTTTATCTTTTAACAATTATGTAAAGTACAAAAGTAAACTCAGAACGTGATACAATCAGATCCACATCAAGATCTCAGCATCGAAAGGAAAGACAGCCAAATACAATAGCCATAAAAAGAACAGATGGCAAGCAGAGTTGGCAGCCTTTTCCCAAAACGATGGCAACTCTCTTACCCAAAACTTAACTAAATATATTTGTAAGTGAAAAACTACAGAACGTTAAACGAAAAGTACCACAATGGAAATCTTTTTTGACTGTTTGATTGTTTTGTCTGTTTTCCCCTTTGCATTACGAAAACAAGCCTATTCAAATTTATAGAGAGTTTCACCTCCAAAAACTGAAAATTTTCAGATAAAAACTCGGATTTTTTTCATATTTCTACTCAAAACATAGATTGTTGGTACTCGTTCTGCGAGGCGGTTCTAACGAGTGTTTTAAGCAGTAAAGCCGTAGCGATTCTAACGGGTACCCATAATCTATGTTTTGAGCAGTAATAAGAAAAATAATGTATACTCTTGTAAACCCTAGTTTTACTATATGATAAAATTTTTGATATTTTTCATATTTCTGCTCAAAACATACATTGTGGGTACTCGTTAGAACCGCCTCGCCGAAGCGGTTCTAACGAATACCCACAATCTGTGTTTTGAGCAGAAATAAGAAAAATAATGTATACCCCTGTAAACCCCAGTTTTACTATATAAAAGTGGGGTTTAAGGGGTCAAAATTATATAGACGTGTTTTCGTGATGGATAATGAGACTTGATGTGGATCTGACTGTATTGGTTGCTGAGTTAATTTATTTACTTATAAAGAGAAGTTTGGTGATAATTCTGGGATAATGTATCTTATTTCTCCAGGAAATCCTATGTCGGTATCCATTAGAAGTACCTCGACGAGGCGCCCCAATGCGTATTAACATCACAGATTTTTTATAAACTAGATAAAAAATTGTCCAAGAATTAGCAACAAATACTCCTTCTTTACAAGACCTCGGATACTTATTTTTGTTATTTTGTTGTTTTCGGGATACAGGTACTAATAGAATGGGTTTGTTAAGTAGTTGTGGTCATGGTAGCCAAGCCATAATCCAAAATCATAAATTCATAAACGAATAACGAATCAGGATGTTCAGACCAACACAGAATGTCAGAATAAAGGGTGTAATCAGGCGTCCGCGGATAGTAAGCATTACTTGGTAAGCAAGCTTCGCCCACCATGCCCATAGGTCTGAACATAGGAAATATTGGGAGAAGCGTATGTCCGGGATTTTGGAAGTCTATTTATGGCTCGTCGTTGGCAAAAACATCAGAGACAATTCTTGAAACTGCAATCTGATACATTTGGTAGATTTTCGGCCAAGTTTGAAAGGTTCGTGACATCATTGTGGTTATGTTTGTGGTTTTCTAGTGTTTTATGCATTTCTATATTAAGAGTAGCATCGGAACCCAGGGTGAAGTTTGTCGACTGTAAAAGCGCTTTAAATCCCCGGTAGTTTATATTACTGATCGTTCTAAGGCGGTCGGCCCAGTGTTGCTCATACTCTGTGTAGCTTGGTGGCTTATTCTACGAGGCGATTTATATAAAGTCTTGTCTTGTGTTGCGTCCTTGTGTTTTTCAGTCATTTTAGCATTGCGATTATCGCTTGGGGAAGAGAGAGCTGGTCTGTGTGATTTTTGTGCGTTTGTTTTGCGTATGTAGGTTTGTGTCTCTTTCCTTTTCTTATTGGTGCCAGATATTTGTTACGACTTGTGATTGTGGCACTCCCTGGACTTTTCTTTTTACCTTTTTTCTGGTCGCCATTGTGCCGTTTGCTTTGTTCATCAAAGTTTTCTTTTTTTTTTTTTTGATAACATGTTTTTAACTGTGACGTTTCATAATTAATAATGAGGTTTCGCGCGAACAAAACCGGTTTAAACCCCCTCCCCGCATCCCCGCACCAACCAATCTAGTTGTTTTTCAGTTGCAGCTCTTCTTTGTGCGTCGACGGTGTCATATGTGGCGTTTGTTTTGCGTTTCTGCACAGGAAGTCCTTTCTGAAAAGAAATCTCTTTCGCTGCCAAATTTCAGATAACATTTGTCGTCTGTTTTTCTTTTTTTTTTTAACAAACTATTGCTTGGAAAGAAGTTTATATGTAAAGTTGAAAGACTGAACATCACAGCGTAGATCCAGATGAGACGGCTCATTATGCTGTTTGAAAAGCCTATTATTATCGCTTATGGCAATGAAGGAGAGAAAAAAGAAATTTGATACAAAAGTCCAAGTGCAGTCAAACCCATCACAAAAACATGCCTATATAATTTTGACCCCCTTAAACCCCACTTTTATATAGGAAAACTAAGATTTACAAGTGTATAAATTATTTTTCTTATTTCTGCTCGAACACATAGATTGTGGATACTCTGTAGAACCGCCTTGCCGTGGCGGTTCTAACGAGTACCCACAATCTATGTTATGAGCAGAAATGTGAAAAATATAAGAATTTTCATCAGAAAACTTTCAGTTTTTGGTGGTAAATTTGCCAACATATTTGAACAGGCGTATTTGCGTAATGCCTGTGTTATAAAATCTCCTGTGGGAAAGCAAACAAGAAACACAATTAAATTCCCTCTTTTTTTACCTCTAGTTAGATCAGAAATAGTATTTCAGGGTAGATTACTGCTCAGTACAGGCGGTCTTTATTACTGCTCAGTACAGGCGGTCTTTAAGACAGGCTTGACTGTACACTACACATTATGTTCTGTGCATTTTTGAACTGGGTTTCAATCAAGTCCAAACAAATGATCCCAGTCAGCATTCTACGTAAATCTATATCGGGCCGTCATCGGCCCGTCAGGGTAGCTGACGGGCCGATGACGGCCCGATGTAGATTTACGTAGAATGCTATCTGGGATGACGTCCAGGGATAACCAATGTGTCTGAACTCGTCATAAATTTTGATTATATTAATTACTAATACGTTGTTGTTTTTCATTTTCAGTAAGTATCGCAAAAGACGAACGCAGCAGTCTGATTGAGAAGGATTTAATACTTATAATGAAACTGTTGATTGCGATCTCTAGGCTTCGTCAACAGAAAAAAATCTTACTTGCTGCTTTTGGAATTTCTTTAATGGTATATATCATACTCGTTTACAAATTAGGAATTATCTCAAATTCTGTGAGAAGTCCAAATCTGTTCAAACCGAATAATACAATTGCTGAAAGTGGAGACAGTTTTATTGAACATGTAACTACACGCCGGCATAGTCTGTTTAAACCGAATATTACAATTCCTAAACGCGGGGACAGCTTTGCTGAACATGTAACTACACAACGACAGAATGCTGGAAAAAATGTTGTACTCCAAAATATCAGCTATCCTCTTACAATATATAACAATTCCTTCATTATACCAAACAGAAACATATGTCAAGGGGTGAAGAACCTCTTGTATCTGGTGGTAGTACATTCATCCACTATACACTTTGAACGAAGGAAGTCTTTCAGAGAAACCTGGGCTAATATCGACAAGAAGTATACGATATATAATACAAGGCTTGTTTTTCTACTGGGTAAGCCACAAAATGACTCCACCCAGAAGACTATCAGGAAAGAGAATGAATGTTTTGGTGATATTGTGCAGGGGAACTTTATGGACTCCTATCATAATCTAACTCATAAAGCTGTACTTGGCTTAAGGTGGGTTACGGAGAACTGCAGACAGGCCAGATTCATTGTAAAGGTCGATGACGATGTTTTTGTGAACGTTTTCAAATTAATTAGCATAATTACAGAGAATGCAAATAAATCACGGACAATATTTTGCGATGTGAGACCAAAGGGAAAGATAAATCGGGGTGGTAAATGGAAAGTTGATAAACGTGAATTTGCCGGCTTGAAATATTGGCCTTATCCATTTTGCGCAGGCTTCTTTGTTATTCTTACATCTGATGTTATACCGGAGTTATATGAAAAAGCTAAAATAAGTTCATTTTTATGGTTGGATGACGTTTATTTGTTTGGTCTTCTGGCCAGTAAGATTGGAAACGTTACGCACATCAAGTTAAATGATATAACCTTGGAAAGAAAGGATTCCTTGTTATGTTTCAATTCAAAGGGTAAAAATTGTCCACTTTTAGCAGCAAACACACAGTCTAGAAAAGATATGCAGCGGTTCTGGGCCATAAGCCTTAACCAGAGAAATCAGTATCCAAATATAACTATAAACACTGTGACCTCAGTTGTCAATAAAACTTGTTATTCATGATAAAGCAATCCATAGATATGAGTCGCCTCTCTCTTCTCCCTCATATATATATATATATATATATATATATATATATATATATATATATATATATATATATATATATATATATATATATATACAAATTTGAAATGTCAAAGCCTATTTGCTGGAAAAAAGTAAGCATAAGTTAGTTTTATTCAGTTACAATTTACATTTTATGATAGAGTTAAATCTTGCTATTTAGCCGACCTTGGGACTGCCTTAACACTTGTCATGCTGAATAAATTGAGGCCACGCCCATTTCTAATTTTCAGCCAAACAGATTACTTGATCCAGATTCTTGATATAAATTCACATACTTAATACCAAACAGTACAGATCCAGATAAGTTGGCTTCAGAAGCCAACTGATCTGGATCTACACTGTTTGCAAAGGAAGGGTATATCCGGGTTCAGCAGGACCAGGGTTAAAGCTTTCTTAGTTGGCTGGTCTTAATATTGATAAAACCAATAAGAAAGAACCATTATGGAATAGCAAAAGCTGCGGAGTGATCTTCCCGTTTGTTCTTTATCCGCATTCGTTATGAAAACACGCCTATATAATTTTGACTCCCTTAAATCCCACTTTTATGTATTAAAACTGGTGTTTACAGGAGTATACATTAGTATAAGCCTTAACCAGAGAAATCAGTATCCAAATATAACTATAAACACTGTGACCTCAGTTGTCAATAAAAAAAGCTTATTAAGCCTCCTTTCGTCTGCATTTTTTTTAAGTTTTTAGAAGTTTTTGCAACGTTGCATCCGTTGTGCTTTTTGCTCTTTGGGCAAAAGATGGTGTATCCACCTTGCTCGATACTTTCAAATGTTTAGTCGGTAAATTTCATGTGCACTTCCCGATGCCCACTGGTGTAGCTTTTTGGGAAACTATATGTCTGTTGAGTCTTCTACTATCATGGCTACTACAGCAGCAATAACATCCTTTTATAACATTGCTGCTTTAGCAGCCATGATAGTAGAAGACTCAAGAGACATAGTTTCCCAAAAAGTTTAAGGGTGCCCTACTTAAGAGAGCTCTTGGAAGAACTGTTTATCTGGAGTCTCTCACAACCATGTCTACTACAGCAGCAATGTTATGAGAGGATATTAAAGTTTTAGGGTGCCCTCCTCGAGAGAGCTCTAGGAAGAACTGTTTATCTGGAGTCTCTCACAACCATGTCTGCTACAGCAGCAATGTTATAAGAGGATGTTAAAGTTTTAGGGTGCCCTACTTAAGAGAGCTCTAGGAAGAACTGTTTATCTGGAGTCTCTCACAACCATGTCTGCTACAGCAGCTATGTTATAAGAGGATGTTAAAGTTTTAGGGTGCCCTACTCGAGAGAGCTCTAGGAAGAACTGTTTATCTGGAGTCTCTCACAACCATGTCTGCTACAGCAGCAATGTTATAAGAGGATGTTAAAGTTTTAAGGTGCCCTCTTCGAGAGAGCTCTAGGAAGAACTGTTTATCTCGAGTCTCTCACAACCATGTCTGCTACAGCAGCAATGTTATAAGAGGATGTTAAAGTTTTAGGGCCCCCTACTCGAGAGAGCTCTAGGAAGAACTGTTTATCTGGAGTCTCTCACAACCATATCTGCCACAGCAGCAATGTTATAAGAGGATGTTAAAGTTTTAGGGTGCCCTACTCGAGAGGGCTCTAGGAAGAACTGTTTATCTGGAGTCTCTCACAACCATGTCTGCTACAGCAGCAATGTTATAAGAGGATGTTAAAGTTTTAGGGTACCCTACTCGAGAGAGCTCTAGGAAGAACTGCTTATCTCGAGTCTCTCACAACCATATCTGCTACAGCAGCAATGTTATAAGAGGATGTTAAAGTTTTAGTGTGCCCTAATCGAGAGAGCTCTAGGAAGAACTGCTTATCTCGAGTCTCTCACAACCATGTCTGCTACAGCAGCTATGTTATTAGACATCACGAAAACATGCCTATATAATTTTGACCCCCTTACACCCCACTTTTATATAGTAAAACTGGGGTTTAAAGGGGTTTACATTATTTTTCTTATTTCTGTTCAAAACATAGATTGTGTGTACTCGTTAGAACCGCTTCGCCGAGGCGGTTCTTACCCACAATCTATGTTTTGAGCAGAAATACGAAAAATATTGGTGTTTTTTATCTGAAAAGTTTAGGTTTTTTGGAGGTAAAATTTTCTATATATTTGAATAGGCGTGTTTTCGTAATGGGATGTTGAAATTTTAGCGCACTCTACACGAGGTAGCTCTTGGACTCTAGATCACCCTTATCAATTACCCTTACCTATCTGTTAACAGTGGCTTTTGATCAGGAACATTCACCATGAGTTTGCCTTTCTGGTAGATAGTTTGTGTTGAGGTTTTACGGCCCTGTCAACCTATGGGGTCATGTGGAGCGCGGTCAGTTTACCTAACCACACTTTTACTGGGCAGGCTTAGTCCTCTAAGCGGTGAACCAGTATTATGCACATTCTTTCGCCAGAAACTGACAAATGCCCTTCTGGAATCAGCGGAAGGGAGAGAATGGCCTTAGAAAATATTTCATGATAAATCTCCGCGAAAGAATGTTGCCGACCCGGCGGGGGTCGAACCTCCTGATCACCAGTCGGACGCGCTTCCAACTGAGAAACCGAGGAATTCTTGTAGAATCTGCTTGGATAGTATATTCATAGAATCGCGCATTTTATAAAGAGCCTCCATTCTTACGATAAAATATCATCAGTAGATACGAGTGCAGTGTGTTAAACCGCTTGTAACTCCACTATAACAAAGCCAATTGTGTTTGAATGTTCAATGTACATGGCTATTGAAACTCCATAGAAGTCCATTTATAAGTCGTCCCGATACCCGTAACAGTTTCTTTAGAAGCGTGTTACTCTAAAAATGTTTTAAATTCACCTCGTAATATATCATAAGGATGAATGTTTTCTGACCTACTTCAAATGAAAATTTGTATGAAAGTCAAACAATCTCTGAACCGTCTTCTTATGTTATCAAATTGACACTATATTATTTAATACCAACATATGGACAGATAAACAGACGATAGTGACAAAAATAATATATCTTCCAGATTGGAAGACATAATAGGACCCTTTTCACTAATGGTAAAATTATCTCGATCTAACAAAATAATTGTATGTTGAGTGTACTCAGTCAAATCGCTTCGATGATGTGGATTCTACCGAGTACACACAAATAAAAGCTTCAAGATGAAATAAGGAAATTTGCCGAAAGTGTCCCGAATATTTATTTTCCTGGTCAATCGAAGCATTTCCTAGCGACTCAAAAACGAGTTCGTGTCAGCCATCGTAAACGAGAAATCGGTGTTCGGGTCATTAAAGTTTTTCTGTATAGCACGTCACAATAAAGCCATTATTCCACTTGAATACCTCTGTGCCAAGACCAGCCTTCGATCCCCGCGATCAGTTATTGAAATTTATTTCTCATTACGAAAACACGCCTATTTAAATATATTGAGAATTTTGCCACCAAAAAATGAATTTTTTCAGATAAAAAAAATCTGATATTTTGAGTATTTCTGATCAAAACATAAATTGTAGGTACTCGTTAGAACCACCTCGACGAGGCGGTTTATAACGAGTACCACAATATATGTTTTTGAGCAGAAATAAGACAGATAATGTATACCCCTGTAAACCCCAGTTTTACTATATAAAAGTGGGGTTTACGGGGGTCAAACTATATAGGCCTGTTTTCGTGATGTATCTACAGTGTGCAAATAAGACACAACGTAAGAATGCAATTTACGACAAGTGTGCCCACATCAGCCTCTACATCCACACAATCTGGGCCCAGTTGTTTAAAACTAACGATGTCGTTAGTTAACGATTCGTTAAAATTTACATCGAGTGATACGCAAATATGCTGAAATGTTTTGCTGAAAAAAAATGTGAGTAACTTTTACTCACATTTTTTCAGCATAAAAATATCAGAATATTGTATATTGAATCCGCTACAGTAAACGAAATTACCCCTAACGAGCTCATTAAGCTAACGACGCTTTAAACAGCTGGGCCCTGTTTGATTCCTACCAGCGAATAGCGAATATTCTGATGCACAGGCCGATAAGAGTCTACGGTGGTTATAAACCGGTAAGTTAATAACTTTAATGAAAACTGTTCCGAAGTTGTTATTTCAATCAGATATTTCAATTTAGGGATTTTGTTTTGAAGTTCCCATTGTGTACCATAATGGTAACTTTAAAACAGAATCCAAAATTAAGCCTGTGTAAAAAGTACAAAGAAAATGCGGTTTTAAAACGGCAAACGTCTGAAAATCCTTCTAATAATGTAGACCTCTGAATAACCCTGTTTTTACTATATATTATAGAAGAAACATTGGCGTACACATTGCCCAGTAAGCATTCTTTATAAACCTATAGCGGGTCGTTATCGGCCCGTCAGGGTAGCTGGGTAGCTGACGGACCGATAATGGCCCGCTATAGATTTATAAAGAGTGCTAACTGGGTACTGACAGTAGTAGTTTTGGGTGTCGCGAGAGACACCCTAAAACTACTACTGACTTGTAAGCCAAAAAATTGCCGAAAAGCGATCTTCACAAATAGTGTAAATGGAGATAAGATATCTTAACCCTTTAATGCGTAGCCTCCTCCGAAAAGGAACAGTTGCAAACTGTGTAAACCTAGATGAGATGCACTGACTGATCAGGGTCTATACGTCTATGCTTCACTTCACATGAACAATCTTGCAATAACTCTATGCAAATGTGACTATTTCTGTGCCACATTCCTTCAAGGTGAATGGATACACTTTTAGGGGAGGCAATTCTGTTAGAATATATTTGCCTCCCTTCTGAAGATGGGTCAACTCTAAAAGGAAAGAATTCGCTCCTCTTAAGCACATTTCCAGATTGTGAACAAATCATTTTCTCTTGGAAGCATATTCTTTCCTTTTAGAATAGACGCATTTTCGTATCTCTCATTTTAAAGCAGAAAAAATTTCAGAAGCGGCTTTGTGTGTAGCATCACGAAAACATACCTATATATTTTTGACCCCTTTAAACCCCACTTTTATATAGCAAAACTTGGGTTTACAAGGATATACATTATTTTTTTTCATTTCTGCTCAAAAACATAGATTGTGGGTACTCGTTAGAACCGCTTCGGCGAAGCGGTTCTAACGAGTACCCACAATCTATGTTTTTAGCAGAAATATATGAAAAATATCAGAATATGAAAAATATCAGATTTTTTTTTTTTATCTGAAACTTTTCAGTTTTCGTGGTGAAATTTTCATTATATTTGAAAAGTTGTGTTTTCGTATTGGAAAACAGGAAAAAGCGTCTCTCTTGGTCAAGTATATGTATATCAAATCGTGTTAAACAGACAATTATACATCTAAATTACATGTAATAAGATATAAAATCTATTTTCTGATTTTAAAAATCTAAAGGTCAAACAAATTCAAAATAATGTAGGTTCAATAGAAGCATATCAAGTTCCCAATAAATTAATATTGCCTTAAAATACGAGGGCAAGTCAGTAAGTCACCAGGCTCCGAGGTTATAAAACTTTTTTCATGCTCAACTCAGCTGAGCATGGACTTTATCTGCTAATAAATCTCAGTTACTAACAAATGCAATGTTTTCTTGCTAAAAATTGCTGAGCATGAACATTTCTCTGCTAATAAATATGAATGCCAACCATTGTTGGCATTTTCATATTTATTAGCAGAGAAAATTTCATGCTCAGCTGAGGAGCATGAACAAGGTTTTATAACTTCGGGGCCTGCTTAACGGCTTTGAGTCGGGGTCACAGCATTTCTTACAAGATTGCATGTGCGCCCAGCGAAGACTGAATCAGTTCTGGGATAGTGGCACTGGTGGGTATTACATACAAAAGGAAAAAGCCTACCTGTAAAAAAAGTAAGGTTGGCTGGTTACTTATTGATTCGCCCTCGTATCCATACAAAAAAAAAAAAAAACAATCTAAATCAAATATACTTTGTTACGGGTACATGTGTGCCCAGCGGCGATCGATATTTGTTCTACTTGAGTTTTACTAACCGTTCAGCACTGTTAAGCTCATGTCGGGCCGGTAAACGAGGACCAATGACACTGCATATCCACAAAGCCTGATCGCAGCATTTGATCCGAATGTGGCAGATACACTGCCTGATCATCACGAAAACATAACTTTTTTTATTTTGACCCCCTTAAAACCTACTTTTATATGGTAAAACTGCGGTTTACCGGGGTATACATTATTTTTCTTATTTCTGCTGAAAAAACATAGATTGTGAGTACTCGTTAGAACCGCCTCCGCGAGGCGGTTCTAACGAGTTTCCACAGTCTATCTCTTAAGCATTAATATGAAAAATATCACAATTTTTATCTTAAAACTTTCAGTTTTTGGTGGTGAAATTTTCAATATATTTGAATAGGCGTGTTTTCATTATGTTAGCACTGATCACAGAAGGTACATTTACGCAATCTTAAAACTTTTTTATCGCTTAGCACGCTGAGTAAATTTTCAGCAGACGACATCCTGAAATATTTTCTTTTTTCATATTTTGCCTTAAACACAGGTTTTGAAATTTCATGCAAATTGTCTCCCAATTGTTTCATGGAGACAGTTTGTATAAAATGTCAAATCCTGTTTTCTGAGAATGTTACCCTTGTCCTGCTGAACCCGGATATACCCTGCCTTTGCAAACAGTGTAGAGCCAGATCAGTCGGCTTCTGAAGAAGCCAACTGATCTGGATCTGCAGTTTGTCATTCAGTATGAGAATTTATATCAACAACCTGGATCAAGTAATCTGATTGGCTGAAAGTTGGAAGTAGGCTTGGCATCTAAATTTATTCAGCATGACAAGGGTTAAGAAAAATATCTGTTGGTCGTCTGCTAAATTAGTTCAGAGTGTAAAAAAGGTTACGCTACTCCTAAAATCGATAAACGACAAATATGAGTCGGACAGGCAACAAACAAAGAAATTTGTATAAAAAGGAGTTACACGTTTCAATAGAAAAACATATTTAGGTCAGAAAGTAAGAAAAAAAAAAAAAAAAAAATTAAATGACTGTTTTTATTTTAAGTAGGTTAAAGCTTTTAGTTTTTGAACCTCTCCTATATGTCTGGTATCACAAATAGACGAAAAGATGATCCTATATTGCCAGCATAAGCATTAACACATAGCACTTTGGGTAAACTTTTTAGCAGACGACATACAGAAATAACAGCTACTTTACCATTACGAAAACACGCCTATTCAAATATATAGAAAATTTCTCGTCCAAAAACTGAAAATTTTTAGATAAAAAAATGTGATATTTTTTTCATATTTCTGCTCAAAACATAGATTGTGGGTACTCGTTAGAACCGCCTCGACGAGGCGGTTCTAACGGGTACCCACAATCTATGTTTTTGAGCAGAAATATGAAAAATAATGTATACCCCTGTAAACCCCAGTTTTACTATATGAAAGTGGGGTTTAAGGGGATCAAAACTATATAGGCATGATTTCGCGATGTGAATCCCGAAAGTGTTATTCTACAATACATTTACCTCTCTACAACAACCATTGGTCCCAGCGGGCACACAGCGTCAAAACAGCGTCGATTCAACGTTGATTCAACCGTCTTGACGTTGAATCAAGTTGAATCCACGTTATTTCAACGTTGTGTGCCTGCTGGACAGATTCCTGGGCCGTCTTTCAATGTCTGTACGTGACTTTTAACCCTTGTCCTGCTGAAACCTGATATGCCCTGGCTGCAAACAGTGTAGATCCAGATCAGTTGGCTTTCAATGTCTTTATGTGACTTTTAACCCTTGTCCTGATATGCCCTGGCTGCAAACAGTGTAGATCCAGATCAGTTGGCTTCTGAAGCCAACTGATCTAGATCTGCACTGTTTACCATTCAGCGTTTGAATTCGTATCAACAACCTGGATCAAGTAATCTGATTGACTGAAAATTAGAAATGGGCGTGGCATTTTAATTTATTCAACATGACAAGGGTTAAGCGCTGTCGCTCTATAAGTTAAATTATGAAAATTACTGATACGTTTTTTTTTTCACAGAAAATATAACTTCACTCGTCGTTCAGATTGTTGCTTTCGGAGATGTTTTGAAAGAAATGCAGAATCTTATTTACTGTGAAAAATAAAAAAAAATAAAATAAGATAAAAAACAACAACAACAACAACACACACACACACACACACACACACACACACACACACACACACACACACACACACACACACACACACACACACACACACACACACACACAAAACCATTAATTGATAAGTAAAAAAAAAATAAAATATAATAATGTATTTTTTTAATGTTGTCTGCCTTTGATTATAGTCAACAGGTTACGTTTTATTTAAAGTCAGTAGGTCAAAACTTTTAACTTCGAAACCTCTGTATTTAAATTTATCAACGTCTAACAGCATCACAAAGGAGCGCCGGGGGGAGGCGGGGGGCGGGGGGGGGGTGGGGAGGGGGGTTAGGGGGCGGGGGGAAATCCGGAATTATTTAATAAGATGTTCATAATTTTCAAAATGGGAGTAGAATTGATCAAGTTACCCTACATTCCTAGTTAATGAAACGATATTGTTGAAAGTTTAGAAGTATAAGGTAAAATGTAAGGCGTGCTAATATTTTAGAGTAAATATGGTACTGAAACCGAACGTCGCCATTAAAGTTGTGGGGGTTCGCCTTAACCCCGCGACCCCCTCCCCCCTCCCCTCCGCTCTGGGTCAGCACTTGATTTTAATTTCATGATAAAGTTTATGACAAGCGGAATGACTTTGATTTTGATATTGTTGTTTTTTTTTCACATTAACTCTTTAGCTGCCGAATTTCAGACGACATTTGTCGTCTGCTGTTCTATTAAACAAACTATAGATTGGAAAGAAGTTTATATGTATTTGTTTGTGTTGAGGTTTTACGGCCCAGTCAACCCAATGGGGTCATGTCGAGCGCGGTCAGTTTACCTAACCACACGTTTACTGGGCAGGCTTAGTCCTCTAAGCGGTTAACCAGTATTGTGCACATTCTTTCGCCAGAAACTGACAACTGCCCTTCTTGAATCAGCGGAAGGGAAAGAATGACCGTAGAAAATATTTCATGATCAATCTCCACGAAAGAATGTTGCCGACCTCGGCGGGGGTTGAACCCGCTATCTCCTGGTCTCCAGTCGGACGGCGCATCCAACTGAGCCACCGAGGCCGGCAAGTTTATATGTAAAGTTGAAGAAACTGAATGACAAACAGCGTAGATCCAGATGAGACGGCTCATTATGATCTATGTTGTTTGCAAAAGCCTATTATTATCGCCTGTGGCAGTGAAATAGTTAAGATCATAACGTCCCTCGCGATAAACCCTAGAGCACCCAGGGGAGGACCCAGGATGATTTCTGAAGGGTTCGATTTGATCAAATTACCATTTTTAGTCTATGTATTCAGACAGACAGACCTGAGGAAACAGTGTAGACCTAGATCAGGGGTCTGATCAGGGTCTACATTGTTTGCTACTCACCCAACAATTTTAAACACATTCACACGTAGTAAAGTGAACTTGTTGAGGAGACAAACAGTAAAACCTCAATGACTCGAACACTGATGGCTGGTTTACCATGGCTAATTCGCTCGTTTTTGAGTCCCTACGAAATTCTTCCGATTGCTCAATGAAACCAATATTTAGTGAATTTTCTTATTTTATCATGAAATTGAATGTTGTGTGTACTCATTACAAGGCGATTCTAATGAGTACACTCAACATACAATTATTGTGTAGAAAAAAAAAAAACTCTCTAAATTATTGCTATTTGCTTCCTGACCTGGCATGTTGATTTACGCTTAGTGGCTCGAACTACCCATGTCTCGAATAAATTTCTATGGTCCCAAAGGTGTTCGAGCCATCGAGGTTTTACTATATAAGGTAACAGAAAAGGATGTGAATATTTAGGGTAAATATGTTATCACAAGTTCCTTTTTTCATTTTATCCAAATTTCCCACGAAAATGAAATTGGAGTCGAATTGGAGTCGAATGGGTTAGACTGAACCCTCCAACCGCCTTTGAATCCGCCCCTGGCATCTGGTAAAGTCAGTAACTTAAACTTTGAATTGATATGACGTTGGCTTGAAAACACTTCTGCAGGAATAGCTGTCGAACGTTATAGCAACCTACCATTCAGTTAATTCGTTATGCTAGAGCCTGCTCTGAGTATAAGGGTCCAGTTGTTCAAAGCGTCGCTAGCTTAACCAACTCGTTAAGGGTCATTTCGTTAACTGTTTTAGCGGATTCAATATACAATATTCTGATATTTTTTGCTGAACAAATGTGAGTAGCTTTTGCACTGCAAAAGCTACTCAAATTTTTTCAGCAAAAAAAATCAGGATATTTGTGTATCACTCGATGTAAATTTTAACGAATCGTTAACTAATGACATCGTTAGCTTTGAACAACCGGGTCCAGAGCTTTAGAGGGCATAAGCCGTGTTGCAAACTTAGTTACTGCTTACGAAGTTACGAAGAGTCTCAATAAAACCGATGTTCCCATTTTCTACCTGTAATGTGTTCTTTGTTTCCAAAGGCAACCTCTTAGATTTTTATTTTATCGAACGAGGAAGACTGCGCACTACCAGATTGTTGAGTCAGGGGTGCCAAAGAACTAAACTGGTGACAACACTTAAGAAGTTCCATGAGAGGCATCGTAGCCTTGTCAATTTCTACAATTTGGCTGCTTCAAGACTTATGTCTGATGTTTTTGCCACATCCAAGCCATAAACAGACTGTCTAAACCCCGGACATTACTATTTTTTGTGTTTTCCTAAATGTCAGGTATGGTGGGCGAAACATAATTACTAAAAAATGCCTACTTTCCATAGACTCCTGATTACATTCCATTTATTTTAGGTCCATTTTAGGTGCATTCTGTCTGTGACAGTGACTGGCCATTCCTAATTTTGTCTGTGTGTATCGACTTTATGAATTTCCGAAATACGATTTTGGTATGTTGACCTCAGACACATTACATTACGAAAACACGCCCATTCAAATATACTGAAAATTTTACCACCAAAAAATGAAAATTTTTAGATAGAAAATTCTGATATTTTTCATATTTCTGCCCAAAAAATAGATTGTGGGTACTGGTTAGAACCGCCTCGCCGAGGCGGTTCTAACGAGTACCCACAACCAATGTTTTTGAGCAGAAATAAGAAAAATAATGTATACCCCTGTAAACCCCAGTTTTACTATATAAAAATGGGATTTAAAGGTGTCAAAATTATATAGGCATGTTTTCGTGATTTTCTTTAACTACAGAAGAATTGTTGGTAATAGCGTTTTTCTACGGGGAAAATTTGAAGAAAAAATAGACAGTCGGTTGTTACAAAAAATATGTTATATGACAGACGGCATGCATGGTTATTAATTAAGCCATTTATGGTCGATAACTTTACTTCTTTCATTTCTCGACGATGTATTGAGCCTCAGACTAAATGACGGCTCCTTTCTCAGTCTGTATCAGAAGGCTGCCGCCTGAATATTGCTATCTATGGCGGGCCCTATCACGGTCCTATTAAAGTGCTTTACATCCCCGGTGGTTTACTCTACTGACCGTTCTAAGGCGGTGGTCCCGGTGTTAGTCTTACTCTTTGGTGCTTTGTGGTTTATTCTGCGAGGCGATTTGTTGTATGTCTTACCTTGTGCCATTTTGTTCTTGTGTTTTTCAGTCCTTTTAGCATTGCGATTACCTCGCTTGGGGAAGAGAGAGCTAATCTTAGTGCTTTTCGTATGATTGATCGATTTGTGGTTTGGATTTGTCGCTATTCTCTTCCTCTTGATGTCTGGGAAGGGCTGCGGTTTATGATTGTGGCACTCCCTGGACTTTTCTCTTAGCGTTTTTTCATCAGCTCCTAATTGAACCTTCTTCGTTTATTTGCAGTTTTAGAATTATTTATGTTTTACTGTAATATTTTAATGATGAGGCAAAGGACACACATATTTGATGCGCACCGTGGAAAAAAGGTCCGTATGCTATATGCGAACAGCGAAGATTCAGATGAGCGTGCGCATCCATGCAGTCTGATCTGGACACTCTCCATTCGTCGACATATACTACAGTACCCATTGATTCTATATGCGGACAACAAAGGCCCAGATCAGCCTGCGCTTATGCGCAGGCTGATCAGGGCCTGCATTGCACGCAAATGGCATAAGGACCCTTTCAGTGCGTTGCGCATCATTTGAAATTTTGAGTTGTGTCTGAGATTTTTTTAAAGCCTTCTGACCGTTTTTAACCGATCGAAGAGTGGAGACGCCTAAACGGGTAACTGGCAAACGGTGAAGACCCAGATCAGAAGTCGCAGAACGCGGCGTCTGATCAGGGTCTCCACTGTTTGACCATTTTTCCTGTAGGAATATCTTTATAATATATCCTGACATACCTAAAATCGAAAAAGGACTCTTCTAATATATAGCGTGGGAGAGTTTATTCAGTCTTTATTGGGTTAAATGCCGTTCCTCTGTTGCAGTTTGTCGGTTATTGCAACTGTGTTGCTGTGCCGCTGTGTCGTCATTGCTTATCTTCGAGAACATTGTGCGGTGTGATTGCGTCTTTTCCTGGAGAGCTTCATTTATATCTTTTCATTGATGAGGTGAAAGACCCTAGGCAGTCCGATGACATATTTGTTATTTTGAGCTGCATCAGATTTTAAGAGAACGTAGTTTAACCCTTCTCTTGCTGAACACGACATGCCCTGTCTTAGCAAACAGTGTAGATCCAGATCAGTTAGCTTCTGAAGAAGCCAATTGATCTGGATCTGCACTGTTTGCCAGTTAGTATGTGAATTTGTATCAACAATCTTGATCAAGTAATCTCAGTGGCTGAAAATTAGAAATGGGCGAGACATCTTAATTTATCAAGCAGGACAATCTAGATCTGCACTGTTTGTCATTAAATATGTGAATTTCTATCAAAAACCCGGATCAAGTAATCTGTTTGGCTGGAAATTAGAAGTGGGCATGGCATCTTAAATTTATTCAGCAAGGCAAGGGTTAAGTATCCTCTCTTCCGAGTGGCGTATACTGCTGTCCGTTCCAAGCGGATATTCTGATAACGATCACAGTTCCTAGAAGATCTAGCACTGTGGTAGCCCGCTGCATGGCTGCGCACTTTACTTTATGTTTTGTTTCTATGTGTGAATGTGCGGCGCCATGTGAAAACTTGTCTTCTGGCATATGCGGACAGCGGAGGCCAAAATTAGCCTGCGCATCCGCGCAGTCTAATCAAGGCATTCGATGTACGCTAACATAATCATTGGATAATATAGAATGTATGAATGGAGGGCAAAGGCACGGCTGGTGCTTTGCGCATGTGCAGGATGATTTAAACCCAGTCATTTTTGCGCATGCTCGAAGGCACTTTTTCGCTTGACGCGGTCCATATGTGGCCAACTTCTTCGATGGGAATCCTTTCTGCATTTTTTTCCTTCTGTTTGTACTTTCATCTGTTTTATGTTCCTGTGTAAATGTCTAGAGCTGCTCGTAACAAAACTTTGACTGCCAAGCTTCTCCAACATTGGTATTGGTATCATGACTTAGGAAAGCTTTTTTGTAAGTTTTATTATCGACACTACGAATTCGTTTCTAAATACGATACCGGTCTAAAAACACTTCTGTATTTAATGGTGACTTAGTGTGTAAGTTTAGCAACTTGTAAGATAATCAGAATTTTCTGAACGCTTTAGTAGAATTGTCATATGTTATAAACGAATAGGGTATAACATTGATGTCATAAAACAACGATTAAGCCAATTACGGTTGACCACTTTGCTAACCGCTTTAATTGCACTCCGGCAGACTCTATGATGGCCACGACTTAAAAATTATTCATTAGATGGTCTAGGCCGGAACATTTTATGTCTGTTTCTCGGCTAACCTGGGTTCAACTGATGGTTTTCTTGTGCTTCAGTATCCCAGCGGTGTTATTTGACAACCCAGAGATCTCCAAATGTCTCAATACGTTGGGTCTGTTGAGCCCCACATCTTTGCTTCATTATAGGCTTTACATCACTAAAACATGCCTATATAATTTTGACCCTCTTAAACCCCACTTTTATATAGTAAAACTGGGGTTTACAGGGGTATACATTAATTTTCTTATTTCTGCTCAAAACATAGATTGTGGGTACTCGTTAGAACCGCCTCGTCGAGGCGGTTCTTACGATTACCCACAATCTATGTTTTGAGCAGAAACATGAAAAATTTAGAATTTTTCATCTGAAAACTTTCATTTTTTTGGTGGTAAAATTTTCAGTATATTTGAATAGGCTTGTTCTCGTAATGTCTGTGATTTATTTGTTGCCCGTAATGATTCATGGATGGATCAGAAGACCTCCACATGGAACGAAAAAATAATGTTTTACTACTATGAAAGCTGAGAGCGAGTATTTGGATCCCGAAAAGTTAGCGTAAGCCCCCCACCCTCCCCACATTACTGACCGTTCCACGGCGGTACTTTCATTGTGTTTTTCTGTTTGCTAATTGATGTGTAGTGTTTGACTTTCTAATGTTTTTCTTTTAACAATTATGTAAACTTAAGATATATTCAGTTAAGTTTGAGTAACAGAGTTGCCACCTTTTTGGGAAAGAGTTGCCAACTCTGCCTGCCATCTGTTCATTTTGTGGCTGCTTAACTGTGTTTGTCTGTCTTTCCTTTTGGTGTTGGGGGCTTGTTGTGGTTCTGATTGTATCAGTTCCTGACTTCACTTACAGTTGACTCTCGTTATCTCGATCTCGCTTATCTCGAATAACCGCTTATCTCGAAGTGAAAATCTGGTCCCTGCCTAAACATGAAAATCTAATAACAGGTAACAAAATATTGTGGTAAAGAGGAGAAATTGCTCCTGAGGAGCAATTTCTCCTCTTTTCCACAATATTTTCAACATATCTCTACTTTAAAGTCCAATTACATATACATTTGTTAAATGCGATTGTTCGATTTATTTTTTCCTCAAGTCTGCAAATCTGATATGTCGAAGTACGGATATCTCGAAATATTTTAGAGAGTCCCATGGAATTCGAGATAATGAGAGTCGACTGTATTTACTTTACAAGAGATAAAGGTGAGGTGAGTTTTCGATCGAGTAGAACCCTGAGTTTCCAAACTGGACACATCCATTACTGCAAGTAGAGAAATCTACCAAACAAAATAAAACGGAATGACAAACAGTGTAGATCCTGATGAGACGGCTCGTGACGTAACTTCATGTTGAAATTTCAGTCAGTAATATTTTTTCGATTCCATTTCCTGTTTTCAATGGATGACGAAGTAAATATTGAAATGCATAAATATGACCACGGAGCACCTAAGAAAGTCTGATTTTCCAAAGAAAATATTTGGTTTTGTCTATGGACTACTAAATAGTAAATACACGTTTTGGTGACTCGTTTGTTCATCTAGCGTTAAATAATACATGTACAATGTAGCAGATAATGTACACAAGTGGATATACTTTATGTGTGGTTCTTTGACAAAAGTTTTTTACCGTTGGTCTAACACTTACGTGAGCAAACAGCTATGGTTCTGGTGAGATTGCGAGAATGCACAGGCTAGCTTTATCCTTTGGTGTATTGCCACATGCTATAAGGGATCTTTTCCCACTCATGACGCGGTTCATATGTATGATGTCTGTCTTATTTTTTCTAGAATATCACGTCACCTTGGCGCAAAACGTCAATAACTCCTTATATACGAGTTTTGTCTACAATGTACGTCGAGGGTTGAGCGCAAGACTGAAGTAACTCAAACATATTTTTGAAACCCTTGCTTTGGGGCAACTTTGACCCCTTTGTAAACAATGCAAATTTAGGTGCCATTGCTCGTATGAGCAATGGCACCTCAATTTCCATTGTTTACAGAAAGAAATGTTGTAATCTTCACAACACCTTCATGGTGAGGAGATTAAGTATTGGAAAAAAAAAAAAAAAAAAAAAAAAAAAAAAAAAAAAAAAACATCTGACTTGCTACAGTCTTGCGATCAACCCTTGACGTGGTCTGCATATAAAATAGCACTTCCTGTTGTTGAAATTTTATGAAAATTGACCATAAGTGAAATTCGAGTCTGGGGACTTTTCAAATATAATCAGTTTTATCAAAAAAGCTCAGAAAGTGTTTATGAACAACATAGCAACATAAGGTGTCGACCACGGAGCACTTTAAAAATGTATGATTAACCAAACAACATCACGAAAACATACCTATATAATATTGACCCCATTAAGCCCCACTTTTATATAGTAAAACTGGGGTTTACAGGGGTATACTTAATTTTTCTTATTTCTGCTCAAAAAATTAGATTGTGGGTACTCGTTAGAACCGCCTCGGCGCTATTTTGATAAAACTGATTATATTTGAAAAGTCCCTAGACCCGAATTTCACTTATGGCCAATTTTCAAAAAATTTCAACAACGAGTACCCACCATGTATGTTTTGAGCAGAAACATGAAAAATATCAGAGTTTTTATCTGAAGATTTTCAGTTTTTGGAGGTGAAATTTTCCATATATTTAAATAGGCGTGTTTTCGTAATGAAATGCTTCTTTTCAGTTCTCTGTATTTAGTTGTCTCATGATATTGAAACGTCTTAATTCAAAACAAGAGTCCCCGTACGCTATGGGGCCGTTCAAAAAGTTCTCAGCCCTGTTCTTAGCCCTACCAAATTCTAAACAGTTTAGAAGACATTTGAATTGTTGATTCTATGAAGACCAATAATCACCAAATTTTAAGAATTCATCTCCAGTTTTAATTTGCTAAGACTATACTTTTTACACTCTTTACACTTATCAACCATACTCCATAGCGTGCGTGTTTGACCACCCACAGCTTATGTATAATCAAATGTTTGCATTAGTTCTTTTGCCATGATATAGACAAAGGCATCTCTGTAAGCGATAATATATTTATTTGTACATTTAGGTATTTCAAAAATTGTAGGAACAAATTTAAATGCCAATAATGGTGAAGTTTTAATAATTTCAGCAGAGAGTGCACACTCCGAAACCGTGCTGTGAATGCCCAGGAATTTATAATATCAAAGTCTTTATGGCAAAGTTTATCTTTGTAGCACATCACGAAAACATACCTATATAATTTTGACCACCTTAAACCCCACTTTTATATAGTAAAACTAGGGTTTAAAGGGCTATACATTATTTTTCTTATTTCTGCTCAGAAACATAGATTGTGGGTAACGAGTACCCACAATCTATGTTTTGAGCAGAAATATGAAGAATATCAAAACTTTTTATCTGAAAATTTTCATTTTTTTGGTGATAAAATTTTCTGTATATTTGAATAGGCATGTTTTCGTAATGAACTGTCATGGATTTATGCAGAGAATTTCCAATAAACGCATACTTATGTTAGTTTTAAATTTCAAGGCTGCATAATTTAAGGGTTTGTGGTAGTGCTGATACGTACTTGTCAAGGTCATTACGAAAACACGCCTATTCAAATATACTGAACATTTTAACCACCAAAAAATGAAAAAAAAATCAGATAAAAATTCGGATATTTCTCATACTTCTGTTCAAAACATAGATTGTGGGTACTCGTTAGAACCGCCTCGGCGAGGCGGTTCTAACGAGTACCCACAATCTATGTTTCTGGGCAGAAATAAGAAAAATAATGTATACCCCTGTAAACGCCAGTTTTACTATATAAAAGTGGGGTTTAAGGGGGTCAATATTATATAGGCATGTTTTCGTGATGTAGTTTTCAATAGATTTTCATTAACGATTCCGAACCCATCTGAACCCTGACGCCACAAAATACTTCAAACTGATCCGTGGTTTGTTGATATTGCATGCAAAGATATGATTTATAATAGCGTATGTTGTAGGTACTTATCTGAATTGCCTCGACAAGTCGGGCCAATTCAAATGAGTACCCACAACATATGCTTTAATAAAGAAAAGAAAAAAAAAAAAGAAAAAAGAAAAAAAAAAAAAAAAAAAACAGCACAAGGACATTGTATAACCATCATTTGATAAGTCTTTTGCTTTTTTAAAATGTTTCTTTAGTATACGTAGGTATATATTGTACCACAAGTCTTCCGAGTATTTTTGCGGTACTTAGGTCAAATACGGTACATATATTATTCGTACAGAATCTAGAGAAAACAAGAGGGCCAAGATGGCCTTATATATCTTGGCCCGGTATTGCTTACCAGATCATCACGAAAACGTGCCTATATAATTTTGACCCCCTTAAACCCCACTTTTATATAGTAAAACTGGGGTTTACAGGGGTATACATTATTTTTCTTATTTCTGCTCAAAACATAGATTGTGGGTACTCGTTAGAACCGCCTCGCTGAGGCGGTTCTAACGAGTACCCACAATCTATGTTTTGAGCAGAAATATGAAAAATATCCGAGATTTTTATCCGAAAATTTTCATTTTATTGGTGGTAAAATGTTCAATATATTTGAATAGGCTTGTTTCCGTAATGTTACCAGACAAGTTTTGAGTCAATTTGCCTTTCGATTTAACAGAAGCTCAATATAGATTTTTAAGATGGCAGTCATCTTGGATTTCCAATCAGAACGATTCTAGTTACTTTTGATCTAGAAGTCACGTTAATACTTCCAGTGGAGTTTCGAGTCAATTGGGTTTTTGGTTCAGGAGAAAAAGTTCAAAATAGATTTTCAATATGGCTGCTTGGATCTTGGATTTCTGATCAGAACGATTATAGGTCCCTTTGATCTACCAGTCATCCCAATACCTCCTATCAAGTTTCGATTTAGTTGGGCTTTCCGGTTAGGAGAAAAGTTCAAAATAGATTATCAAGATGACGACTGTTGTGGCTATACTGGATTTCCAATCACAACATGTTTAACTATTTTTGACATTAGGAAAACACGCCAATTCAAATAAATAGAAAATTTCACCTCAAAAAAACTAAAAATTTTCAGATAAAAAAGTCTGATAGTTTTCGTATTTCTGCTCAATACACAGATTATGGGTACCCGTTAGAACCGCCTCGAAAATGAAACTTTAATCAAAGAGGAGTTCGACTGAGCCTCTCGAACCCCCTATGGATCCGCCCCTGAGTTGTTATTTTTAGCGGGTCACTTTCTACGGATACATGTATTAAGACGTTTTTATGAGGAAAAATATTGATAAATCCAAATCAATGTAATTCCGCTGATAGTTTATTAGGTGCAATTTACAAATGAGCTCAGGACAACATTTTTATGCCAACATCATATCTCGTAACCAGACTGCGCATGCGCACACGACGTCCTCAAAATCTTGCTGAAGGACACATGCGAACTGCCCGTACCCCGACCGTCTGGGTACGGCATGCAAAGTGGGCAAAAACAGTTCAGCAAACATTTTAAAATATTTTTCTTACTTTTCCGAGATCATAGGGTTTTAGGTTTCATACAAATTTTCTCCTAAAAAGATATTTTACTTGAAACAGTAAATACTTGATCAAATAAATTACGTCTGCTGAAATCGCTTAGAGAATGTGAAAGGTTGAGAACCACATATTCTGAAGGCGAATGTATATGTGCACCTTTCTGTCTTGCTATGCACTGTTTGCGCATGCCATAAGCATTCCCACTCTCTGGGCAAATTCAGCAGACGACATTTTGAAATAATTTTCTTATTTTTCCTATAAAACAGACTTTGACCATTTCATGCAAATTGTCTACTAACTCACTTTGCATAAAATGCCAAAGCCTTTATTCTGGGAAAATTAAGAAAACTATTTAAAATGTCGTCTGCTGAATTTGCCCAGAGAGTGGGAATGCTTATGGCATGCGCAAACAGTGCAATGTCGTCTGCTGAAATTTCTACCAAGTATGCTTAACGTGAAGACCAGCTCCCTTGAAGCGACTCGAATAAATTTGAGGTTTACGATTCTTTGATTAATATCGACAGACAAAATTTCGATTTGTTATTATTTAACGTAAAAAAAGTCGCTTTTTTGCGAACAGAAAAAAAAAATGAAGAATGTCTCTCATTTGTTACATATAGTATGCTGGATAAAACTTTCAAAAAAAAAAAAAAAAACCCAGAAAACCCGGAAAATATGATTTGATGTAAAAAAGATATAAAGATATCATGCCATTTTATTGTTTCCAAGAAAATGGGCTTTCATAGTTCATGTAGACCATTTGCATGAAATATCAAAGCCTGTTTTTGGAAATATTAAGAAAACAAATTGGTTTGTCGTCTGCTGATTTTGCCCAGACAGTCAGGGTAAAAAATTAATGTCTGTAATAGTTTTACTGGGGTCAAAATAAATAATACGTTTTCTTATATTCTCTATCGAAGGCGCAGATCAGACTGCGCATCCAGGGCCTTTGCTGTCCTCTGTCCGCTAACAAAACCATTGAGCACTATAGAATGTATCAATGGAGAGCAAAGTCCCGGATGAGATTGCGGATGAGTCCCGGATGAGATTGTGAATTTGAATTAGTGCATTTTGCACATGTTCGAAGACACCCTTTACCCTACATTTGATGCTTTATCGACGTAGTCGTTTAAGCTCATCGTCTTGAGCAGCTGTATGAAATCACAAACATGCCATACAATTGAAAAAGACTCTGCACAACGACCTTTTCTGTTATTACCGTAAAAGGGCACGCCATCTTAGTCATTGTACATTATGCTTTGAAAAGTGTTTTCAAGATCACGGTAAAACTGCGAGGTTAGGACAAACCTAAACCGTAAAGTACTAAAAAATAGAAACAGGATACTTATAATTCTTTTCGAACGATACTGCACTCTTTATCCTTCCATACGCACATTATTGAGTTATGTTCATTTTTGCTGTAGAAAAATGTAGCTGCTTAGCAATATATAATTAGTTTTCGGGCGGCACGAAAACAGCCCCCATAGCTCAGTCGGGAGAGGGTTCGAAACCCAGGATTTTTTTTTATGAATCTGTCCCGTTCCCTTTTTTCATTGTTATAAGTATGTAAATATACTTTCGTTCCTACGTCGCGTATCTGTTTTTTTACAGATATCACTTGGTTTCCTTGTAATAAGAGCTAGACAGTCTGTTTGAATTGTTTCCTCTCAATCGAATGAAATTCCTGAAAGTAAATAATAATACGATGTGGTCTGATGAGTTAACTCTTAACATGTTGAGTATTAAACCTGCCAACGTTATTAGGACAGTTTGCTTCTTATTTCTCCCCGGAAAGAACGTTTGGCATTTCTCTCTTATTGTCTCCTCAGTAGAAAGTCTGCACGAGTAAAAAAAATGTGACGCTGCGAAAATTGATTCCTAAGAAAACAATTTGCATGAAGCTTCAAACTGTTTTCCTGGTAATAATAAAAATTAAAGAAACACATCATCAATGTATCGTCTGCTAAATTTGCCTAGAGACTGCGAAAACGAAAATTAATAATAATGTTCATAAGTCTGTTGAATATTATTCTTATTTCCTAAAAATAAGATTCACGACAGGAAGTCGTTCTTCACGTGACAGTGTGACGTCATTTGTTTTGCTGCAATATGCCCTCGTCACGGGAAAATGTTTCAGATGGTCTTTTCCGTCGTCCGGGTCCGAACGCTCCAAAGAGATTGTGTCTTGCTGAAAAAAAGATAAAAATAGAATGTGTCTCAGTGCCACGTGCATGTATATGTAAAAATATATTCGGAAAGCACATCTGAAGGCCAGTTTGAAAATTCAAAAAGGGATTGTTTACACTTTATAGATTTCTGCCAATTTTACAAGGGAGACAACTTTTGTGAATTCCCATTTTGCTTTCCCGCAAGCTAAACCCCTTCTTAAAAGGGTTCTACTCTAAACGGAAATAATTTGGTCCTAGGAATCTACTCTAAAAGAAAATAATTTGCTCCAGAGTAGCTTTAAGAGTAGAACCCTCTTTTAGAGTAGATTCCTAGGGGTTTTACCTTTAACGGAAAGAATTTTCTCCCAAGAATCTACTCTAAAAGGAAAGAATTTCCTCCCAGAGATGAACGAATTCTTTCCGTTCAGAGTAGATTTCTTGGAGCAAATTCTTTCCGTTTAGAGTAAAACCCTTTTGTTGAAAAGGATTCTACTCTAAACGGAAAGAATTTGCTCCCAGAGATCTAGAATTTGCTCCCAGCAGAAGCAAATTCTTTCCGTATAGAATAAAACCCTTTTCAGAAGGGAGGTAAAACAATGTTAATAAAGTTACCCTATGTAATCGCTTTCTTTCGACTCAGTGCGAAGTGTCAAAATAGGATTTTGAATATCAAAACAGCATTTCTGGATTCAGTGCCAATGTCAACTGGATTTTATCTATCAAAATAGCATCTTTTCGACTCAGTTTGAATGTCAAAATAGCACTTTTTGAAACAGCGTGAATGTCAAAATAAGTTTTTGTAGATCAAAATAGCTTTTCTTGACGTGGTGCGAATGTCAAAATAGGATAACGAATGTCAAAATAGCCTTTTTTTCGACTAAGTGCGAATATCAAAATATGATTTTGAAAATTAAAATAGCATTTTTGTCTCACTGAATGTCAAACTAACCTTTTCCGGGTGCAAATGTCAAAATAGTATTACGAATGTCAAAATCGCATTTTTCGACTCAGTGCGAATGTCAAAATAGGATTTTGAACATCAAAAGAGCATTTTTCGACTCAATGCGAATGTCAAAATAGTTTTGCGTACAATTTGATGAAGATCGAAAAACGAAAGTGGAAAAAAAAAAACAAAAAAAAAAAAAACAAAAAAAAAAACAAAAAAAAAAAAAACGAAAATCAAAATACGAACAACGAAAAATGAAATGCGATAAACGAAAATCAATCCAACTTCACCTTGCTTTGAACATGTTTATTTATCTTTGTTACTTTTTCAATGCACCATATTTAAACAGACTATTCAGCATTACGAAAACACGCCTATTCAAATATGCTGAAAATTTTACCACCAAAAAAATGAAAAAAATTCAGATAAAAAAATCAGATATTTTTCATATTTCTGATCAAAACATAGATTGTGGGTACTCGTTTGAACCGCCTCGCCGAGGCGGTTCTAACGAGTACCCACAATCTATGTTTTTGAGCAGAAATAAGAAAATTGATGAACACCCCTGTAAACCCCAGTTTTACTATATAACAGTGGGGTTTAAGGGAGTCAAAATTATATAGGCGTGTTCTCGTGATGGACAGACGGGGCGCAACAAACAGCGTAGACCCAAATCATACATGCAGAGCACGGATTCGTCCGATCACGGTCTAAATTGCCTTGGTATTGTGTAGATAAGCATCAGAAAATGCTCCATATTTGAACAGAATATTCGGAAAGACGGGGATCCAACAAACAGCTGGGCCACAAACAACAGCATAGATCAAACTCATACGCCTCAAAACGCGGGTTAGTCAATATCTACACTGCCACTCATCCAATAATACACTGCCATCTAATAATATGCTGCCATAGCGAGGTTTTACTAGTAGCCTCCAAGTTTGAAATGTATCAAATACTAGGATGGAAACTTTCATTATGTAAAACTCCCTTTTCAATATGGTACTAGAATATTTCCGGTGAATTCATTCACGTTAACCCTTAAAGCGCCAAGAAAACCTGCATCTGAAAATGTCGTCTGTTTATGTCGTCTGCTGAATATTCTTGCAAACTTTTCAAACCTATTTTTGCATACAGGCAAACAGTGTGGACCCAGATCAGACTGCTCCTAAAAGAGCAGTCTGATCTGGGTCCACACTGTTTGCAGAAGTGACTTTTAAAGTAACCAGCAGAAGACAAAGCAGACGACAATAGTTGTGATCGGCGCTTTAAGGGTTAAGGATACTGAGTACATTTCTTACATTTTCTGTCAGTTTTCATGAGGAGGGTAACTTTTTTGACTACTGCTTTCTCTCCTGCGCGCGCAAAGCCCCTTCTGAAAAAGGGGCCTACCCTAAAGAGAAAGAATTGGCTCAGAATGGAGTAAAACTAATTTGATCAGAGTTACCACCCCTCAAAGGAAAAAAAGTTTGCTCTTAAGCAGATTAAAAAAAATTTGACAGAGTTATCGCCTCTGAAATTGTATTCATCCCCCTTACCCATTTTAGTCTGGAGATCTCATAAAGGATAATTAGAAAACAGTGCAGACCCAGATCAGACGCCTCGGAATGCGGCGTCTGATCTGGGTATCCACTGTTTGCAAATACTTTAACCATTCAGCTCTAGGAATATCTAAATCACATAACCTGACATACCTAAATTGAAATTAGACTCTTCCAATATAGAGTGTAGGGGAGGTGGTTATACAGTCTAAAATGAGTCGAAGATGACCAGATACACCTCAAATAGACAGTTTTCTGAGCTGAAAGTGTTTGCCGTCCGTTTCAAAGCGGAACCTCTCTAACAGAAAATATTTTGTTTCCTGGTAAAGTTATTCCTCTTTATACTGACACTTGATACAACGACAAATTTTGTTATAATGGAAATTCGATTGGCACGAAACCTTTGCAGAATAGGTGACAATAAATCAGAAGCTATGCAAGAACATTGTATTTATAACTTCAAGACACATGGGTTTTATATATTTCTTTTTTTTTTTCAAATCAACTTATCAACTTTTTCAAAAAAAAGAAAAAATCTTTCAGACGTACAACCAGACTGTTAAACAGTTTGGATCCAGATCAGGCCTGACGTTTTTTCGGGCCTGATCTGGGTCCAGCCTGTTTGCAAAGGTTATCAGCAGACAACAAAAGTCGCCACTAGCGGGGAAAGAGTCAATGTTAAATACCTTAACAGAAAGGCAAACGCAATTTGACTGGGTTGCCACATAAGAATTAACCATTCGTTCATTGGAGATTTTTTTTTTTCATTTTAATGATGTTAACACCACCCAATTTCAAATTAATATTTTGTAAGGAAACGGCGAAGGCTCTGATCAGGCTGGGCGCACGCGTTGGTTGATCTGGGCCTTCTTTGTTCATATATGCGTTGCTTATGCAACTCTGGTTTACTCACCGACAAAAGCATTTGCCATTTTTGAAGCTGCTCCTATTCTGGACCCATATCCAGCGTCTGTCATGTGGCGATGATTTCTTCGAACCCTGAAATATAACCGTAAAGAATACAACAACTGAAGATATACAGGAAATGCCACAATACACGAAGGCCCGTTTTCCTGAGGCACCAGAAGAAAGAGAGATGGACGGGGAACAAAAAATGACAAAACAAACGCCACATATGAAATACCTGACGCACAAACAACGAGGAAGAAACGCAAAAGAATTCGGCTGGGCATACAGACACTGGACGCTTCTATAAGAACTCACTGCTGAAGAAAGTGAAAAGGTTTTACAATAAGAAGCATCTAAGCAAAGGCTGGTCAGGGGTCTATCTGATTAAACCTAGTCCTGCTGAACCCGGATATACCCTGTATTTGCAAGCAGTCTGGATCCAGATCAGCTGACTTCTTCAGAAGCCAACTGATCTGGATCTGCACTGTTTGCAATTAAGTATGTGAATGTATAGCAATAATCTGAATCAAGGAATCTAATTGGCTGACAATTAGAAGTGGGCGTGGCATCTCAATTTATTCAGCATGACAAGAATTAATAGAAACGCTTCCTCTCACAAGTGCAAAGGTGTTAGGGCATTCTTGGAGTCTGAAAACGTGAATGTTGAAAGCAATATGCCTTACTCTTCGGACCTCAGACCCTGCGACTGTTTTATTTCCAAGGTTTAAGAAGTATTTTCTGGGAAGAAATGTTTTTACAAATTTTCACTTGGCAGTACTATATACCAGTGTCTCTAACAGGTACAAGAAGACTATATCTAACTGCTTTTTACGACTGGGTAAAATGATACCAAAATGTGTTTCGATAAAAGGGGAGTACCATGGAGATTTGCAATATTTCTTACACAATATTCAATTAACAAATTTGTTCGCAGAAACACAACTTATCAGTTCCAACGTTTCGGCTCTAGGCCTTTTCAAGGACGTTTCGCCTCAGATGTCTCATAAACACAACTTATCATTTGCAACGTTTCGGCCGCTAGGCCTTCTTCAAGAAATTTTACCTTGAACGTGAAAGTCTTTTAGAAGGCCTAGCGATCGAAACGTTGAAACTGTTTATGCAAAATAAATGCAATACAATAATGTTAATAAAATGCACTTCAGAAATCCATCCGCAATGGCAAAACACCCATTAGAAAAATTAATAAAATGCATGAAAAATGAGGGAGATGTTTTGGCCACATGGTTCGCCTAGAATTAACAGATAAAGGACAATAGCTTAGGCAACAGAACCTCGAAATATGATGAGGAACTCCAGTCAGTGAGAGGAATTTCTGGAAAGTGTCATAAAGTCGGGCGAATAAATAAATGAGCCTCAACTTCAGGAACTGTATCTTCGGATAGAATCGCCCAGCGAAGATTCAGATCAGCCTGCGCATTTTGGATAGCCAAGGATGCAAAGTTATTTCATGCGAATAACGAAGACTGAGCAGACAGCGCGGATGCCTGCATCAGACTGAGCGGATGCGCAGGCTGAATTAAGTCTTCCATTTCGAAAACACGCCTATTCAAATATATAGAAAATTTCTCCTTCAAAAATTAAAAATTTTCAGATAAAAAAATTGTGATATTTTTCATATTTCTGCTCAAAACATAGATTGTGGGTACTCGTTAGAACCGGCTGGGCGAGGCGGTTCTAACGAGTACCCACAATCCATGTTTTGAGCAGAAATAAGAAAAGTAACTTATAACCCTGCAAACCCCAATTTTACTATATAAAAGTGGGGTTTAAGGGGGTCAAAATTATATAGGTATGTTTTCGTGATGGTTCGGCGCACTTGTTAGAAGATATGAATTCTCACGTAGCGGTTTGCATGAAGAACGACCATAAGATTTGTCTATGAAGAACGTAGTCAGACAGATGGACAAGACCAGTTCCTAACAGTCTCAATCCACAATGTCCTGGGGGCAACGACTTAGAACCGCTTGTTAAACAATGTCCAGTTAGGGAGTAGCAGAAACTCGCATATTTGCCTATCCTTTGGATAACATCTAAAGTTTGATTCATCGTTTTTGTGGACATACATTTCAGGTTTTTGTGCAAATATGATGATGTTCTTATTAACAAATGTACCAATTTTTTAAATATTGTACCCTATTTTTTTTTCATAGGTTTAAAGATGGCAATGGTTAGACAATCGCCAAACTACTTTTAGATAGCATTTTAATGTTGAAGTCTTATTAAACGCCATGTTTTAATTTACAGCTATATCAGCTCCAGCAGTGATAAATCATAGTTTGAAGGTCTGTTGTGAAGGAGATCAAATCACGAACGCGCAACGCGTGTGATTTATCTACTTGCAACTGACCGACAAATTATGATTTATTACCGAACAAATCACGCACGAGCTGATCTATTTCAATCCTAACATACAGAAAACGGCGAAAAAGTAAAAAAAAAACAAAAAAAAAAAAAAACAAAAAAAAAAACGACGTGACACCGTCTAACGTCATGGAAATGAAGACTGACGTCAGCAATGTGTAAATTGACGTCGGAACGCGCCAGATAGCGCCGCGCACTTCTGCCCAATGATTTGTTGCAGGATAAAACACGGTTTTTCTCCGTTGCTTATTTAGGCGCTTATTTAGACTTTCAAATAACGGCATATTAGCCTAACGCCGATGACGTTATAGGTGATCAGTGACGTAATTCAATTACTTGAAATAATTTATTAGTAAAATAATACAAAACAAATATAGAAAACATTTTTTTTTTTTTTTTTTTTTTTTTGTCAATTTAGATAGAACTTCTAGTTTGTGTGAATCAAGACTCAACCAGACTATACTGATTCTGCCAGCGAACATCTAAGATCCTGAGTGGACTGCACAGTTCGTATATGACATGAGATTTGACTTGAAATCACTTACCGTGTTAAAGATTTGAATAATTCATTGAGTATCTGTTTTCGAGAAATGCGTCGCAAAGCTTGATGATGAAGGACATGTGGTATTCTGGAAAAGACAAAACAAGGGTAGTTGAAAAGACAAGCCATGGTAACTACTGAAGCATTGATATACACTTGGTGATTTTTTTTTTTTTTTTTTTTTTTTTTTTTTTTTTGTGCTTTTTTTTTCCAGCTATTTTTTTGCAGAAGAGACTTGACAGCTTTATTTATCACTTCATGTTTGTTTTCCTGCAACCAAGCCCCTTCTGAAAAGGGTCCATTCCATCCCAAGCTGAGCAAAGTCTTCTCTTTTAGGATAAATCCGTTTTCAGAAGGGTAGCAAAACGCTTTGACAGCGTTATCTCCCCTGAAAATGCATCGAATTCCTTAATTGAAAAGGTATATGCAGGACAACAAACCGTGTAGGATAGCGACTGCACGCTGGTGCAATCAGTTCACAATAATGATTCTGATTCACTCTATATTGTAGGAGAGCATGGGATACATACTACATAGACCTGTTAACGTATATGAGTCGTAAGTAAGGATCTGGTGCCTCCACACTGTTTGCTCTGACCTAGCTGTCTTAATACTTGGGGTAAATGCCGTAACAAAGTCTAATATTTAGCCACCAATGTTTAACTCATTGTAGTCTGGGTAAGAAGCAAACAGTGCAGAACAAGATCAGACGCCGCAGAACGCGGCGTCTGATCAGGGTCTCCACTGTTTGCAAATAATTCAGCAATTTTCTCTTTAGGAATAACTACATCATATAGCCTGACATACCTAAAAGCGAAATAGGAATCTTCCAATATATAGTGCTATAAAACAGTTCATTCAGTCTACAATGGGTTAAAATAAAAACACCGCAAGCATAATACCCCGCCATAGCAATTATTTGTTTATGTATTAAAGTTATCTTTGCGAAAATGTCTGGAAAGAAAATGACGGAGGGACAGATGACAATCCTAAACCAGATCTTGATAATATCAATGCATATAGCAAGTTTGGTTAAAAGGCCTTGTTATTTACTCAAGTTATCATCCAGAAATGAAAATATGGGCGTGTCTCGGGCAGATAACTCCGTAAAAATTTGACGAAATTTGCCATTAGCAATCACAAACCAGATCTCCTTAATGTCAATGCATATAGCAAGTTTGGTGAAAATCCCTTGTTATTTACTCAAGTTATAGTCCGGAAACGAAAATATGGGCGTGTCTCGGGCAGATAACTCCGTAAAAAAATTGACGAAATTTGCCCATTAGCAATCCCAAACCAGATCTCCACAATATCAAAGCACATACCAAATTTGGGGAAAATCCATTGATGTTTACTCGTTATCATCCAGAAACGAAAAACGGACGGACAGACGTACAACGGACGGACACACGGACGACCAACGTGAAACCATAATACCCCGCCACTATTGTGTGGCGGGGTATAAAAATGGAACATGACAGTGAGGAGATCAAGGCTACGTTAAGAAGTGCAAAGTGATTGCAAACGTTTTGCACCGGATCTCTCTGCCTAACGACGAACGCCAACAGGAGCAGGGATGCAGGGCATAACGTTCGCAAGCGTCTTGCGCTTCTGTAATATAGTCATCGGCTTGGTTTAAACATATTTTATTTCATATACAGTCGAACCTCGTTATCTCGAACTCGCTTATTTCGAATTACCGCTTATCTCGAAGTGAAAATCAGGTCCCTGTTTTAACATGAAACTATAACAACAGGTAACAAAATACTGTGGAAAAGAGGAGAAATTGCTCCTAAGGAGCAATTTCTCTTCCTTTCCACATTATTTTATATATATATTTCTAACTTCAGGAGTCAAATTACATATTCATTTGTTAAATGTGGTTGTTCAATTTATTGTTTTCCTCACTCTCTCAACTCTGATATGTCAAGGTACGGATATCTCGAAGTATTTCAGTGAGCCCCTTGGAATTCGAGATAACGAGAGTCGACTGTATTTCTCAATACATCACTACATCTACATAGACATTACATGAGTATGTAAAATATATAAAAGGGATTCGAAAAAAGCTATATAGCTAATGTGAATTGGTTTCCCTCAGTTCCTGACGTTGTGACCATGCAAGTCATCGGCTTGATAAGGTTTTTTGAATTTGGGTCCCGATATCTTCTGCTTGCTCGAATATAATAGAATGAAGCTGTCAAACCTGAGATTAAACTGGGCTTAATTTTTCGAAATGAAAACACGGGAGTCAATAACTTTATAAAATAAACGTTTTTTCTCTTGTCTTTTGTTTTCTCGCTCTTAAGACTTGTCATAACTAACCATTTATGAAATAATGTTTAACTTTAACAATCTATGTGAAAGTTCGGCAGACAAAACACTGATGATATTTTCCCAGAAAATATGGATATTTCCTGCAAATTGTCTCCTATAGAGATAATTTGCATGAAATATCTAATCGTATTTTCCGGGAAAAATAAAGTATTTCAAAATATCTGCTTGACCCTTCTCTTGCTGAACACGACATGCCCTGTCTTAGCAAACAGTGTAGATCCAGATCAGTTGGCTCCTGAAGAAGCCAACTGATCTGGATCTGCACTGTTTGTCATTAAATATGTGAATTTCAATCAAAAACCCGGATCAAGTAATCTGATTTGCTGGAAATTAGAAGTGGGCGTGGCATCTTAATTTATTCAGCAAGACAAGGGTTAAAATTTTACCCAGTTTGCTAAGCGTTGACAAGTTATAGGCTCGCGCCACTAACGACCACTTAAGGGCGTTTAGAATACGTTATATAATGTGAGAAAAAAAAAAAAAAAAAAAAGAGAAAAAAAAAAAAAAAACACTTACAGTATAATTTAAGGCGCTGGATAAACTTTGTAGATTTACCGCCATTTTTTTTACATAAGGATTACAACTTTTTTTGAATTCCTGTTTGCGTTACTAAACGCCAGAACCTTTTTGACAAGGTTTTAAACGGAACTCCTTTTAGCTTAGACCCCTTTTCAGAAAGAGGGAGAAATTCAAATTCTTTCCTAATAGACTATAAGAGTACACCCTTTTTCAGAAGTGGGACAGACCAATTTAAACAGAGTTAGGACCACCTGAAAGTTAATCGGTTCTTCGTAAGGTAGAGATTGTACAGTTTGCTCATCATCTTCGAAGCTTGCTTACAGAATCATCACGAAAACACGCCTATATGGTTTTGATCCCTTTAAACCCAACTTTTATACAGTAAAACTGGGGTTTACAGGTTTACAGGGGTATACATTAATTTTCTTATTTCAGCTCAAAACATAGATTGAGGGTACTCGTTAGAACCGCCTCGGTGAGGCGGTTCTAACGAGTACCCACAATCTATGTTTTGAGCAGAAATATGAAAACTACATGTACCAGAATTTTTCATCTGAAAGTTTTTCATTTTTTGGTGGAAAAATGTACAGTATATTTGAATAATGTTTTGGATGGGCAATGTAGAATATATCGACGGACAGAAAAGGCCCTGGTCGGACTACTATGGATGCTCAGGCAGGTCTGAGCGCTTGCTTTTTGTATATACATATGGTATGAGTGTTAATTCTCACGTTTTACACCATATACAGTTGACTCTCGTCATCTCGACCTCGCTTTTCTCGAATAACCGCTTATCTCGAAGCAAAAATTTGGTCCCTGCCTAAACATGAAAATCTAACAACAGGTAAAAAAATATTGTGTAAAAGAGGAGAAATTGCTCTTCTTTTCCACAATATTTCCAATATATCTCTAACTTTAAGAGTCCAATTACATATATATTTGTTAAATGTGGTTGTTCGAATTATTTTTTCCTCAATTCTGTAAATCTTATATGTCGAGGTACGGATATCTCGAAGTATTTCAGAGAGTCCCTTGGAATTCGAGATAACGAGAATCGACTGTACTTCAACAATTTATAAAAAAAGCATCGTCAAACTACAGTCAAACTACAATGGCTCGAACATTTTAGGGACCATGGACATTTGTTTGAGATATGGCTATTTCGAACCAGTGAGGGTTAAGCATGACGCCAGGTCAGATGGCAAATGAGAATAACTTAGGAATTTTTTCTCTTTTAGACAATAATGGTATGTTGAGTGTATGAGGCGAGTCTAATGAGAACACACAAAATACAATTTTTTACGATAAAATAAGAAAAAATTTAAATATTTGTTTTCTTGAGCTATCGCAAGAAATTCGTAGGGACTCAAAATGGGTTCAAATTAGCCATGGTAAACGAGCCATCGAGGTTCGAGCTATTCAAGTTTGACTGTAAATGGAACTTTGGGGGTATTGATACACTTTCATGTGACGCGAAGGCAACCCTCTCAAAATTTACCTTCTAAAAAGTGATCTTCTGTAAAAGGAAAGAATTTGCTCCCCACGGGAAGCACGGTCTGAGCAAATCCAGAATCATATTACGAAAACACGCATATTCAAATATATTGAAAATTTCGCCACCAAAATCTGAAAGTTTTCAGAAAAAATTCTGATATTTTTCATATTTCTGCTCAAAACATAAATTGTGGGTACTCGTTAGAATCGCCTCGCTGAGGCGGTTCTAACGAGAACCCACAATCTGTGTTTTTCAGTAGAAATACGAAAAATAATGTATACCCCTGAAAACCCCAGTTTTACTATATAAAAGTGGGGTTTAAGGGGGTGGGGGTCAAAATTATATAAGTATGGTTTCGTAATGTTTTTTTGGAAGAGGACCATGTCACGAAAAAAAAAGAAGTAAGCAAAAATTCGGACAGAGCCTGTAATCATCGATACTATCTGCGGTATTATGGGGAAAAGGTAGTGTATCCAATCCCCAAGGAGCTTGTTGTGCAGGAAAGAAAATGGTCATAGAAGTTATCTCCCGTGTGAAAAATGGTGGAAAAACTATCAAGTGTATTCAAACACCTTAACTAATTCTTTAAGTGAATAACGAAGTCCCTGATCGGCTGTGTGTACACAGAACTGAACTGGGCTTTCTGTATCTGCATGTACTATACGGATCCGTTTAAGGGATATGGACACACTTATATGAGAAAGTTTTTCCTTCCTCCTGAAAAGAAATCTACATTAAAGGAAATTGTTTACTTTTAGAGTAGAATCAAACAGGAAGTCCCAAAAGTTGCATCTTTTGTAAAAATGGAATAAAACTACTGAAAGCATTCAGTCCCATTGAGTTACCTCTTAAATTAAAAGACAGCAAGAAAAGATTTCCACAAAGCCGCTTATGCATTCTAATACCTCAGCCACATTTTTATTATGCTGGGAAATTTTTTGTTCGCATTACTGATGCGAAGGAAAACGAGTTTATCATTACGAAAACACGCCTATTCAAATATACATAAAATTTCACCTCCAAAAACTGAAAGTTTTCAGATAAAAAAAAAGGAAGAGTCTATTTGCAGTCGACTGCAAATAGCCAAAAAACGTTAAAACGTTTTACCCGTAAAACAACACCAAATAAACAGAAAATCAATCTTGGAAGAAGTACAGTAATGCGTTTTCTACTTTATGTTGTGAAATCAGTAACACTCTAAATGTATGGTTTACATACCACTTGCATGCTTAACATGCTCAAAAATAAATGAAACTACATTTAAACACATCATTATTTGACCATTCTTAGACATTATTTGGAGCTGACAGCATGTATCAATTGCAAAGATTTGAGGTGACTGCAAATAGCCAGTTTTACGTTTTTTGGCTATCTGCAGTCGACTGCAAATAGTCATTTCAACGTTTATTGGCTATTGCAGTCGACTGCAAATAGCCATTTTAACGTATTTTGGCTATTTGCAGTCGATGTTTTTGAGAAGAAATAAGAAAAATAATGTCAACCCCTGTAAACCCCAGTTTTACTATATAAAAGTGGGGTTTAAGGGGGTCAAAATTATATAGGTATGTTTTCGTGATGTCATCTGTGTATTTGACCTGCCGACACTTTACTTCTTAACGCTTAGCATGAAGGGTGAAAAAAAAAAACAAAAAAAACCGGCAGACGACATTTAGAAATATTTTTTATTTTGCTAGAAAATGCTTTGACTTTCTATACAAATTGTTTTCTTTGGAGACAGTTTGCATGGAATATCGAAGTTTTGTTCTGGGAAAAATAAGAAAATATCATCTATTTGTCTGCCGATTAATCTGACCACAGGTTAAAACGAGTAGAAAGACAGCTAAGAACAGACTTGTTGTAAAGCCGTTTCTTGTAAATACGGAAGATGTTAACCATATTTTATTGTAAACTTTAAAAAAATCAAACTGGGTGAATTGTTGGAAAATTGTATATTCTTGACGACAACCTTTATGTAATATTTCTATTATATTGACTTGCACAGGACGTCTAACTGACAAACTAAAACCTTTCACTTGTTATTATTCAAGGGTGTCCTTATGCGTAACATTCTTGCTAATGTTTGTCTAGATTCATCGCACAAACGGCAACATCCTTTCTTCCGAACTCGTTCGTTGGAATACGAATTACTTCCCATCAGAAAAAGATTTGTTCCCACGAAATAATTATTCGTTCACATCAATTAAAAATCCTTTCGAACAAACTATCTGGCTGTCTGATTGATCAGGGTAATTTGGTTCAATCGCATGAATTATTAAATAAATCGAACGGAATAATGCTATGTATTCCTATTGACTACTTAACCTTTACCACTCTCTGGGCATTTTCAGCAGACGACAAAATGATGTTATTTTTCTTATTTTTCCCAGAAAACAGGATTTGACATTTCATGCAAATTGTCTCCTTAGGAGACAATTTGCATGAAATGTCAAATCCTGTTTACCCAGAGTGCTAAGCGTTAAATGACTCAGGTCATAGTATTACCTACACGAATTAGTGCAGGCCGCATCTTAGGTCCCGTCTGTAAAATAGTTTTGTTTTTCGGATTTTGTAAATTTGGTCCATGTGAAGTATAAAAAGAGATGTTGCCATTTTTTTTTTTTTTTTTTTTTTTTTTTTTTTTGGTTCGAGTTCAGGGTTTCTATCACGTCATCATAAATTATCTTAAGGACTGAACAGTTGTTGTTGTGCAGATTTTTAACGCTACCAGGCACCCGAGGCACATAGAGGCAGCGGCGATTGCTATGATATACATGTATTTGTACAGCCTTGCTTTCATGGATCACCCATGCACACTTGGTGCCGCTGTCTGTCACCAAGCGCCGCCCTGTCCACTTTATACTCAACCCAGGGCACGTCGAGTATGAGCTAGGCGCACTAATGGTCTGAAAATTGTCTCGACCCGAGCGGGATTCGAACCCACGATATCCCGCCTGAAAGTCGAGTGCGCTAACCACTAGGCCACCCAGCCCACGGACAGAACAGGTTTGGGGACTGTGTTTATATAGGGCAGAGAAAGGTGGAGAAGGTGTAAGATCATCAGTAGTACTCAACCACCTTCAAGATTAAAGGACTTAACTGAACTAAACTGAATTAATTTTATCTACTTAACTACAAAGCATGCTTAATTGAAAGAAGTTTAAAGACTGAAACTGCAGATATAATAAATGAAACAAAATAGACAAAGTTATGGTAATTTGCTATAAAAATGAACACCCCTCCTGGATCTCTTAACAGGAATTGAGACCATACGAATGATCCCAATTCTGATTTATATCAGGATATCAACTTAACTACTAAACATAAGTATTGCAAGTAAATGCATTAAAATAATAATAAAAAAAAATCTTAAAGACTACTCATGGAAACAAAGAACACACATGTGAACGAAAATTGGAGGCACGGTTTTGTTAATATAAACGTCAAAGAGATTGTCTTTAGAAACAAAGAACACACTACGGATTAGAAAATGGGAATTGAAGTTTGCAACACTGCTTACGCCCTCTAGCGTATACATGATCAGAACTCAATTTTCAAATATACCACAATGGGACCAATGATCCCAAAGGAAATGAAATATAATCTGCACTATGGCGATGTACCGGGAGACGTCTCATCAAGCTGGAATCATTTGGAATGATTTATTTTGTGGATTTTAACTTTGTGTAAACGTCGGCAAACCACTAACAAACTCAACATAAATCTTATTTACACGCAGATAGAATCCACAAAAACGAATTTCATTCCTATAAGATATGTGCTAACAGTGAAGATTCTGATCGGACTATGCAGATCTCCCACATCTATGTTGAGATAACTTTTTTTATTGCTGGTTTTTGTGTACCCTTAAGTACATATCTATCGCAGAAGTCTTTTTTTTTACCATTTTGCTGTCCATTTACCTTATTTAATTGTACTAAGGGGCTTGAAAGTCGGGGTCTACACTGTTTGCTACTCACCAAGCAGATTTAGAAACACGGGCTCAGGTGTTCAAAGCATCGTTAGCTTAATGAGCACATTTGTGGGCAAAATGTTAGCTGTTCTTATAAGTACAATATCTAATTCACAGGTATTTTTGCTGAAAAATGTGAGTAGCTTTTGAAAATGCAAAAGCTACTCACATTTTTTTCACTAAAAATATTAACGTATATGCCATATTTGATAATCAAAGTTTTAACGATACGTTAACTAATGGCATCGTTAGTTTTGAACAACTGGGCCATGTAGTACATGTATAATGGATATGTAAAATTTTTCAAATTTAAGGACAAGTTTAGTAAAGGACATAAGTTGTCCGTATATTAGGGTTTATTTAGTATGTCATAATAAAAGAGGTCATGTTATGTCTTTACAGTTGTAAGTTATCATAAGTTGTAGACATTAGCTGTACAATTAAAAAGAATCCGTAGCGATGTGTTGTCAATTTCCTTCGATTATTCCTAGTTAAAATATGACCGAAACCACGTGCTATGTTATACACAAGAGACATTGGTGAGGAAATAACAATTACCTATCTCTGGGCTGATTAAGCAGACGAGAAAAGGTGGTATGTTTATTTTTTCTCAGAAAACAAGATTTAACATTTCATGCAAATTATCTTCATTGGACTTATAACACCGTCAAAATGAGCCAAAACAACCCGGGCCAAACAGCATGCCTCTTCAGACAACAGAGAGATCATCACAAAAACATGCCTATATAATTCTGACCCCCTTAAACTCCACTTTTTTATAGTAAAACTGGGGTTTACAGGAGTATACATTATTTTTCGTATTTCTGCTCAAAAACATAGATTGAGGATACTCGTTAGAACCGCCTCGGCGAGGCGGTTCTAACGAGTACCCACATTCTATGTTTAGAGCAGAAATATGAAAAATATCGGAATTTTTATCTGAAAACTTTCAGTTTTTTGGTGGTGAAATTTTCAATATATTTGGATAGGCGTGTTTTCGTAATGAATCCTCAGAATTTCCGACGAACCCAATGAAAGACGTTGGACAAATTGTGGATGAACATACTAAGTCCAAACACGCAGTTACACTTGCGAAAATAGTCTCATCAAAATAATAAAAAAAAAAAAAAAAAAAAAAAAATCACATGCACATCATAAGGATAAACTATTCATTACGAAAACATGCCTATTCAAATGTACTGAAAATTTTACCACCAAAAAATGAAATATTTTCAGATAAAAAATTCTGATATTTTTAATATTTCTGCTCGAAACATAGATTGTGGGTACTCGTTAGAACCGCCTCGACGAGGCGGTGCTAACGACTACACACAATCTATGTTTTAAGCAGAAATAAGAAAAATCATGTATACCCCTGTAAACCCCAGTTTTACTATATAAAAGTGGGGGTTTAAGGGGGTCAAAATTATATAGGCGTGTTTTCGTGATGCTACGTTTTATCCCTTTCATCCCTACAACCCAATATAGATACCTTTGCAAACAGTGCAAATCCGCATGAGAAGGTAACGCGCCGTCTCTTCAAGATCTACACTGTTACCATTTTCTGTTACTGAAACCTCTATTTGCAACAATAAATGTGTTCAAATACAGAGATGGAATAGTCCATGTCAGAAAATCGGACTGAAATGAAGACAGATGCAACACTTGCTGCCGAGATATAATTTGAATCGACGTTTCTCTAATGGGAAGTTTTAGTTTGAAAGGATAGTATTTTTGTCAAAAAATAGTCGTGTCTAATCTTTACATTACAGAAAGAAACTCTGCCAAAATTTCAAACTAATCCGATGAAAGACTAAGATGGGATATTACCAATACAAGTTTTGCATGTCAACAAGGTAGTAACTGTTAAAAATAGCCCAGTCAGAAGTAGAAAATCAGTGCACGCTTCAAAAACATAATCTGCAAAGTTTCAAAAATCCAATGAATGATGGCGGGGAAGTGAATAGAATACCGCAAAAAGTAGGTCAAAATCAATGTCATAACCACTGATACCGAAAATATCGATTACAAAATCATAGTAAGATTAAAATGAAAATTCTTTGACGTGATTGGCTGAATCACTGAAATCAGTTTGTTGATTCGCCTTATATCAACAATAAGATTAGCTTCTTGCAGAAATCCAATTTAAGGTACATGGATCTTAATTTGATCTCGGAACTTAACGACACAGTTTTGATTACATAATACGCTAATGGCCGATTAGTGAAATATGCGGTTTTGAGATTAGAGATCAGTTAAACTTTGTAAGAGAGTGTTAGTATATTGCACATTACAAAATATCGTCTTTACTTTAAGTATTTGGATAGGCAAATCTGAGCAAAAAATGTACATTCACATCAGACACCACAGATCTCGGCGTCTATTCTGGATATCCTGTTTGCCACTCATTCAGTTGTCAGCAGACACATAAACACTAAGCACACTAAGCAGTAAAAAACCGTAAAATGTTCTTTTATAGATTGTATTTGACTCCACTGTAGCTGTTTTTAAATGCAGTATGGCAACCGTAACAGACAGCCCTGCAAAATACATAGCTATTATATGAAGTGGCTCAATAAAACAAAACCTCCGACTGTTTTGTTTTGTTATTCCCCATTACGAAAACATGCCTATTCAAATATACAGAAAACTTTACCACCAAAAAATGAAAAATTTCAGATAATAAATTCTGATATTCTTAATATTTCTGCTCAGAACATAGATTATGGGTACGTGTTAGAACCGCCTCAGCGAGGCGGTTCTAACGCGTACCCACAATATATGTTTTAAGCAGAAATAAGAAAATAATGTATACCCCTGTAAACCCAAGTTTTACAACATAAAAGTGGGGTTTGAGGGGGTCAAAATTATATAGGCATATTTTCGTGATGCAATCGCAACCTTAATAGACTTCATTTGTCAAAATCTAAAGTAAGTATGGTAAGGTGTTTCGATGTCCAATTATTTAGTGTAAATACTATATATGGACGAACAATTGAACCACAAAGTAGACTACATAGATGTGCGGACTGATCTGCTATGCGCATTTGCAGTTTACAGGAAATGTTCGTAAGCTAAGGTACAGGATCACATGTACCAGCAAAGTATCAGATCAGCCTGCGCTTTGTGCCATCTAACATGTCTTTGTCATTCGCCTGAACATAACGAAAACAAGCCTATATAATTTTGACTCCTAAAACCCCGCTGTTATATTGTAAAACTGGGATTTATAGGGTATTCATTATTTTTCTTATTTCTGCTAAAGACATAGATTGTGGGTACTCGATAGAACCGCCTCGCCGAGGCGGTTCTAACGAGTACCCATAATCTATGTTTTGGGCAGAAATTAAAAAAAATATCAGAGTTTGTTTTTTGTTGTTGTTTTTTTTTAAATTAATTTTCGTTTTTTGAGGCGAAATTTTCTATATATTTGAATGGGCGTGCTTTCGTAATGAGAAAATGGATCATTTTCTTTCCCAAGAGCGCACTTTAAAGAATGCGCAGGCTGAATTGAGTTTTCGTGAGTTTTCACATGTCCGAAGATAGACCACATTAGCACTGGCGTGTTCCTAAGATCCCTTTTTACTGATGAGGCCGCCAATGCTCTTCATTTAAGCATTACCGCGGTATTGAATTTGTTTTTTCCTCAGTGCAGATTGACATTTTGTGGAAGCGCATTGCAACCCTAACTGACGCTTCAACTCTGACCCAATCATACTGGGAGAATCAAACCGACTGTGACATATTGGCCGCGTCGTGCGTAAAGGCACCTTTGGCCATCTGAGAAATGTGCAAAATGAGCCGGTTTATCATTCTGCGCAGTCGCATCGGGGTCCACCAGGATATGTGTTTTCCGCTGTTTCAGTCTACAGTAGCCAGTAATTCTGTAAGCGGACAGCAATGGCCCTGATAAGCCTGATCTGGGTCTTCGCTGTCTGCATATATCTCCTAGACACAGTTGTACTTTGGACGGTCCAAAAAGAAGCCTAGACGGCTAGCAAGAACTGCAGTGTTCAGATCTTATGTGTGTGGCCGAGGACAAGATAAACAAATTGCATTTCAGAGATTTTTAATTTCCGCACTTGTCACTAGCCCTTGTTTCTCCTGGTGATCTAATGTCCCAAGGGATTTCATTCACTTAGTAACATTTTAAATGAATGAAGGATATTATTTCTTTAGCCAAAGTAGAGCCACTACAGAAATATGCACAGAAAACTCCTACGCGGACCGCACATTAGTTAAGGGGCGGATCCAGGATGATTTCGGAGGGGGTTTGATTTGAAAAAAAAAAAAAAAAAAAAAAATACCGTACTTATTCTATGTATTCGGACAGACAGACCTTAGCAAACAGTGTAGACCCACATAAGACGCCACAGAACATGGCGTCTGATAAGGGTCTACACTGTTTGTCACGTATTCAGCAATTTTACACACATTCACAAGCAGTAAAATGGACTTGTTGAAGAAAAGTATATGGTAAAGGGCAAGGGTGTGAAAGTATAAATCAATTTATTGTACGGCGGAGCCCTTGCATCAGAAGAAAACATCTAAGAAAACCCACTCCGATAACTTTGAAAAATGAATACCGCTTAAGCCAGTGCCAGTGCTAGATGGGGGCGTATGCAACCTCGCAAATGCATTGCTGCGTACGAAGTGACTGAATGAAACCCAGTCTCCGATTATCGCTCTTTTTTGTGTCTTTTGTTTCCAGCGGCAACACTTTTAGATTTTTATTTAAACCTAGTCCTGCTGAACCCGGATATACACTGCCTTTTCAAACAGTGTAGATCCAGATCAGTTGGCTTCGGAAAGAAGCCAACTGATCTGAATCTGCACTGTTTGCTATTATGTGAATTTATATCAACAATCTGGATGAAGTAATCTGATTGGCTGAAAATTAGAAGTGGGCATGGTATCTTAATTTGTTCAGCATGATAAGGGTTAACAGCCAAACTCGGTAAGACAGTTGCATGCTCATGGGACTGGATACACTTGTTAGATTTTTCGCTATAGTGTACATTTGTGACTTCCTGTTTGCCTTCCTGCACACCAATTCTCTTGGTCTACTCAAAAAGGGAATTATTTGCTCCCTAGGAAGCAAATTCTTTGCTAATAGAAATCAATTTGAACAGCTGTACCTCCCATTACGAAAACATGCCTATATAATTTTGACCCCCTTAAACCCCACTTTTATATAGTAAAACTGGGGTTTACAGGGGTATACATTATTTTTCTTATTTCTGCTCAAAACATAAATTGTGGGCACTCGTTAGAACCGCCTCGTCGAGGCGGTTCTAACGAGTACACACAATCTATGTTCTGAGCAGAAACATGAAAATTATCAGAATTTTTTATCTGAAAATTTTCATTTTTTGGTGGTAAAATTTTCAGTATATTTGAATAGGCATGTTTTCGTAGTGCATATCCACTCCCTTTCAAAAGAGTAGAATATATATATGCTCCATGCATGAGACTACGAAATAACTTAGCCATTACAATGTTATCGTTTGACATACCGCGAAAAAGAAATCAATCTCTTTAATTTATTGCCTGCATGAGCTTTTAAAACTGCATTATTAACGATTATAAAAGCCTTTTATGTAAATTAGCAGTGGCATTAAACAAGGGGCATTCGGTTCATACCGACCTGCGAAGGCCTGGGTTACATTGTACTTTCTATAATATCAGAAGTAATTCTGCAGCCAATGTTCTAGACGTCTGCGCAGACTTATGCAGTAAGTTCAGGGTATTTGATGTTTGACTGTCAAGAAGTCACGCAGAGAAAGGGCCCTTATGCAATTTGCGGATAACGCAGGCCCTGATCAGCCTGCGCATTCGTGCATGCTGACCAAGGCCTCCGTTGCCCGCTTACAGAACCAATGTATATTGTAGTATTTGTCAGCGAAAATAGAATGTTCAGATCAGACTGCACGGATGCGCACGCTCATCAGGACTCTCGCTGTTCGCATATTGCATAAGGGCCGTTTTCCTATGTCGCGCATCATTTACTTTCGTCGAGGCAAAACTGTAGTATCTGGCATTAAATGGATTGTTCAAATTTTAGGACAGACGTGGTAAAGAGTCAATGTAACAGCATATGTAGGCTAATTACGGTAACGATATTTCCAGGGGAAACTCTCCATCAGTCAACGACTTCAGGTTATATGAACCCGTAAACTGAACATGCCAGCAACGATTTGAGCACAGTTACAGCTCAAAGTGTAGAAATGTACAAATGTCCATTTGTAGATGCATTTTCAGAAGGATTTGTCGTAAAGGAAAGCAAACAGGAAGTCACAAAAATTGTCTCCTTTATTAACCCATTGTAGTCGGAAGACCCCTAAAAGGGTAACTGGCAAACAGTGCAGCCCAGATCTGACGCCATAGAACGCGGCTTCTGATCAGGGCCCCCACTGTTTGCAAAATGTTCAACCATTTTTCTCTAGGAATATCTAAATCACATAGCCTGACATACCTAAAATCAAAATTTGAATCTTCCAATATATAGTGTTGGGAGTTCATTCAGTCTACAATGGATTAAAATTTGAAATTTATAAGCAGAGGAAATTGCATGCTCAGCTAAGTTGAGCATGAAAAAGATAATCTCGGGACAAGGTATACCCAGTCTCCATTACTTCGCAGGAACAAAACAACGAACAAGGATATATCCTGACCAAATATTTCATGCAATGTTTTCTCTGCGCTTTTTTGCTTTGCGCACGTGACACAATACCTCGTTGTCTTTCTGGAGGCTGATATGGTTTGGAATAAGATGCGACAGCTGATGGTGTGAATGATGCCAAGTGAGAAAGTCACTATCAGCCACAACGAGAGCAACGAATACTCAGGTCACTATGCTCATCTTTGCAATATCAGGAGCAGCGTCGCTTTTCGCCAGTACTTCCACATAATTTCCAATGCTACTGACGATACTCGGATATCCAACGACCAAATTAGACTAAACAAATGCGCATCTGACCTTGCCCTGCGCTGTTCGCACAAAGTCTAGGACCGAAAAATATTCTTTTTCCTATGACGGGATCCATAATGTCATTCATCAAGTTTTATTGTCATCTCTTCCGTTTTGCTCGGTGTATTTCTTTGACATTATGAAGAGGAGCTTTGCAATGGTTATCAATGTGAGTGAAAGGCTTTTAGGCATTATACGACCTCCAAAGGCTCAGATAAACCTGCGCATGCGCAGTCTGACTGGTTCTGTAGTGATCATTGATTCGGTAAGCATGTGCAGTCTGATCTGGGCCTTCGCTGTATGCATATGCCTCGAAGGTATCTTTTAGCTAGATGGGCCTAGTTTCTAGAAACGGGTCTCATGAAAAGTCACGTAAATTGTATGCAAGCGAAAATGCCCAGAACAACATCCGCAGTCAGGCCCTCGGTATTTTCATTGTACGCCAAGTTCGTGTACAAGGGTGTCTTAACTTCTTACCATACACGCCCTAAACTTGTAACAAGTTCAGTTTATTAGCTGTTGCTCTATCTTAAACCGCTGAATGAGCGTTCTGTGGCGTCCGATCTGTATCTACAATATTTGCTCAGATATACCGTATTTACCTTAATATTCAGACACCGCAACTTTCTATCATACTACATTCCTAAATTTTGAACAAGTTTTTTCATGGCGTCATGCATGAATCTAAGAATCTGTCACATATCACATTAGGCACAGAAGAGCAAGCAACAACATGGACGCAGAGGATATCTATTTCTTCTGACATCATAAGGAAAAACAAGATCCTCTTAAAGATACACACACTGACACGCCCGATCTGTGTGACGATTTTTTTAAAAAATATACTGAACATTTAAAATGTCTTAAATAAATGTACATTTATGATTACACAAAACATCGATTGTCAGTTTAATGACCAATCCTCTATCTATGATGCGTTGAACAATCATCGATTATGAGCATTTGATAAAATAGAAAGCCTATAAGAGTCTGGGCCCAGTTGTTCAAAGCGTCGTTAGCTTTACGAACTCGTTAGTGGTCAAAATGTTAACTGGTAAGTGCTATATCTAATTCACAGACATTTTTTTCAGCAAAAATATTGGCATATATACCATATTTAATGATCAAAGTTTTAACGATACGTTAACTAACGACATTGATAGTTTTGAACAACTGTGCCTAGGGCTTTGCTGTTAACTGTTACTGACATCAAGATGCCATTCCCCAAGAAAGTTTGACAGATTGTGATGCGCTTACGTCACACATAACTTCGGTGCAGCCCTGCGCACTAGTCAGGCATAAAAAAGCGACACAAAAAAAATGTGCATTTTGAATTACAGCTCTTTTAAAACTGATTTGAGACAAACTACAAAGGATCTTATCGACAGTGTAGTTTAGGTGTTGTAATATTTGACAGCAAATCATGCAAGGCCCAGGCAAAATATTTGCTAAATTTTATTTATTTTAGGTCTAACACGTCAGTTATAGTGTCTCCCTGTACTTTAAGTGTCTGTCACATAGTATTCATCAACAACTTCACCAGATAATCAGCAGTTTCAGGCCAGTTCTCCCTGAATATACATAGAAAAACAACAATTGTATTTGTTTTAAAGGGTGATTTCTTCTATCATATGCGTATTCCCAAGTCTGTATTTTGTTTTTATAACGTAAATAGACACACTCTACTTTTGCAATATTGAGAAATAACTGTAAAATATTAGATGTCATTTTCAAATGATTTTGTTCCATAAAATAAAAGTTGATCGAAAACTTGTACCCATTACGAAAACACGCCTATTCAAATATATTGAAAATTTTACCACCAGAAAAATGAAAATTTTCAGATAAAAGTTATGATATTTTTTCATATTGCTGCTCAAAACATAGATTGTGGGTACCCGTTAGAACCGCCTCGGTGAGGCGGTTCTAACGAGTACCCACAATCTGTGTTTTGAGCAGAAAAAAGGAAGATAATGTATACCCCTGTAAACCCCAGTTTTACTATATAAAAGTGGGGTTTAAGGGGGTCAAAATTATATAGGTATGTTTTCGTGATGTCACAGAATTGCAACGCTGAAATTTTCCATACGGTACTTTATCATGACATCAATTAAGGTGTAAGTGCTGAGAACAGATTCCAAAGTGGAATAATACGGGGAAAATGAAAAGTCTTAATTTTGTATACAGTAAGCACTAAATCCGAAAATTCATACACATCAGATACTGGTTCAGATTTCTCCAATATCCTCAGCATACATGAAAGTAAATACATGTCTATTATTTGGTTTTGGTTTTGGAATTCATCCATCCACGTGAACTTGAAATAAAGGAAACAACGGAGACAGCAGCCTCCTCCTCATACTTGGATTGTTATCGCTACATTGACAATGGAAAGCTTACTACTAGGATTTACGACAAACGGGATGACTTCAATTTTCCCATTGCTAACTTTCCATTCCTGAGCAGTAATATCCCTTCTGTGCCATCATGCGGCGTTTACGCTTCACAGTTAATCCGTTATGCCAGAGCCTGTTCAAATTATGAGGACCATGGAGCGTGGGAAAGTGCTCACTATAAGGTTATTGAACCAGGGGTATCAAAAAACCAAACTGGTAGTAACACTTAAGAAGTTCTATTGGAGACATCATGATCTGTTCAATCCCTACAATATGGCAGTTTCCAGAATTGTTTCTGATGTTTTTACCAATGACGAGCCATAAGTAGATTTCGAAAATCCCGGACATACGCTTCTCTACCTACATTTCCTTCGTTCAGGCCTGTGGGCATGGTGGGCGAAGCTTGCTTACCAAGTAATGCTTACTATCCGCGGACGCCTGATTACACCCTTTATTCTGGGGTTCATGTCTGTTGGTCTGAACATTCTGATTCTTCATTCGTTTACGGATTTATGAATTTGAATTACGGTTTGGATTTCGTACGTATGTTCGATTTGCGCTTGTTTGGTTTTGTCTGTTTCCTCTTCCTCTTGGTGTCTAGGAAGGGCTGTGGTTTGTGATTGTGGCACTCCCTGGACTTTTATCTTACTTTTTTTTGGTGGTGGAAGGGGGGGGGGGGTGGGGGGGTGGGGGCGGGGTCCGGTGAACCATGACCACTACTACTTTGTACCTCAGTTTTGTGTATTTGTCGCTTCATTTTGTCGTAAATGTCACTGAGGAAGACCTCTGTGAGTTCCAAAGATCTGTTTAACATGAACACATCTCCGCATAAATTACATTACTACTCTGTTCGACGTTTTTGTTCCCGATTGATTTAGAAAACACGCAGGAAACTAACTTTTCTGTCTGGGATTTTTAACTTTTAATATAAAAGCATATCACTTCAATTTTATTTTGATTTGAGTTTAAGTTTCCCTACTGCTAGCAAACAGAATTTGTCGCTCATTAAATTAAATTTTGATGTCGTTAATGTAGGAAAGTTTCGTCATAAACTTTTATTTAGTCATAATGCAAGTATAAAGCTGTCATAATTAATTTTCTTCATTTCTTAGCTTTACAAAGTCCTTTGATTTTCAGCTGCAAATATGCACGCAAAATGAATTGAGCCGTTATGTGACAAAACGTACCTTCTGATATGTTCACCCAAGCATTACGAAAACATGCCTATTCAAATATACTGAAAATTTTTCCACCAAAAAATGAAAACTTTCAGATAAAAAATTCTGATATTTTTCATATTTCTGCTCAAAACAATCTATGTTTTCGAGCAAAAATAAGATCAATAAAGTATACCCGTGTAAACCCCAGTTTTGCTATATAAAAGTGGGGTTTAAGGGGGTCAAAATTATATAGGCATGTTTTCGTGATGGAAAGACTCAAATAAGCCTGCGCATCCGCACAGTCTTTTAATAGTCTTTGTTATCTGCATGGAGAATCTTTGCATCCTTACTTTCCAACATGCGCCCAGTGATGATTCTAATCAGACTGTAAGAATACGCAGGCTGATCTGAATCTTCGCTTGGTGCGCATGAGGCTTACTCGTACTAAAAGTTTGTTCTGCTCTCCTCCTGTTTTTGTTATGTTGTTATGAAAGGACATCGTTTACTTCAATATTATTTCAATATATATATATATATATATATATATATATATATATATATATATATATATATATATATATATATATATATATATGAAGGAAGAGCAAACAAACTGACATAGGCAGCAGACAGTACACAAGCCAAAAACCAAAGCAACGCCAAACCCACTCAACCCAACCCCCACGCCCGGCCACCACCCTCCCTCCTCAGAGTGCTGATGAGGGCGGTTAGCGATTGAGATTTAGTCCTTTTTCGGTAACAGATAGCTCTTTTTTAATGTTTAGTAGGACCGCGGCTCGAATTACACTTTTTACCCAACGCTGTAGATTTGGCGCGTTTTACTGAAATATTCATATTCGTCCGCCGATATTGTACTTAGTTTAAACAGTATTTTATTTGTATAATTCTTTACAGATAATACAAACCAGAACATAGCATATTTGTTATATATACTAAAGGGATCCAGAAGGAAGTCATCTGACTTATTTAGATCTGTATCCCAACTACAATTAATAAAGTAAACTAAATGTATGTAATTAACATAATCAGAAACATAACAATCAGTCTTAATACATGAATATACTATTGTTAATTTTCTGATAGGTAATATATACCAATAATTGATAGATCAATTCGCTCCACGAGGATCGGAGCTTATGTCTATTTTCACATTTGAGTAGGTTTTCAAGCATCACTCCTACAAGTCTTGTCACAAGTCCATAATCAGGGTCAAAAGATCCAAAATTAAACGACAGACAAAAAAAAAAAAAAAAAAAAGGGTGCTATTATACTGTGTATTTTGACGAAGAAAGAAGAATAATAATTGTATTGTGAATGTATTACAGGACATTAACAGAAGCGTTTGGTTCCTAATATGAAAGTATGAATAGCAGTGAATATTGATATGTTTGTTTCATTTGAAAGGGTGGGGTTACCATAAAGGAGAACATCTAGCCCTGGGTTACAAATCCGAGAAACAGCAGTCAGCATGTCATGTCTTATATTGTTATAGAGACTGCATTCTAGAAAGAAATGTTTGGACTCTTCAACTTCCCCGCATATACATAGAGGGCTCTGAGGGATGTTTTTGGAGAAGAGGTGTTGATTTAGTGAGCTGCATCTTGTTCTTAAGCGAGTATGGTATATTTGGCCTAGTCGTTTACCTGCATTATAATAATCAGGTGGGAGGATCAGCGTTAAGGTGTTATTTAAAGGAAGCTATGTTGTGCGAGTCTCGTGTTTCTTGCGGTTCGTTCGAGCTTCGAAAAGAATTGTAGTATAGCTGAGAATTCGCTAGTATGGTTTCAATGCTATTTGCATTCCGCAAATTATACGAAGAGTTTGCACCAACTGAAAAAGGAACAAGTGATGACAGATAAGAAGGACAAAGCTCAGACTTCATCTTAAAAATTAACAATAATTTATGCTTGTATTCTAGAGGCTAACGTTTCCCATCCTGTTTCCGTACGTAGAGAATCTATTGATACTAGTCTAGTTGCTCCAGTTACAATTCGTGCTGCCTCCGTTTGAATTTTTTCAAGTTCGTTTGCCTCATGCTGGGTACAGTTATCTCAAACTACACCTGCATATTCTAATATTGGTCGTATGAAAGAGAAATAGATTGCTTCAAGGGACTGTCTATCAAGGATGAATTTTAATTTGCGCATTATATTTATTCGCTGCTACGCTTTAGATTTTAGTTCTGACAAATGTTTATGCCACGAACATTCACCGTTTAAAGTAATGCCTAAATGTTTGTGTGAGTAAACTTCTGCGATATGTTGCTGGTTCATGGTGATTTCAGGATGACGCGGCCTGTTATGTTTCCTAGACAGAAGAAGAGATTCGGTTTTGGAAGGATTAAAAAAAAAGGTAAGAGAAAAGTCCAGGGAGTGCCACAATCACAAACCGCAGCCCTTCCCAGACCCCAAGAGGAAGAGGAAACCGACAAATCTAAACAAGCACAAACCGAACGAACGTACGAAAAGCACTAAGATTAGCTCTCTCTTCCCCAAGCGAGGTAATCGCAATATTAAAAGGACTGAAAAACACAAGAACAAAATGACACACGGACAGACATACAACAAATCGCCTCGTAGAATAAACCACAAAGCAACAAAGAGTAAGACTAACACCGGGACCACCGCCTTAGAACGGTCGGTAGAGCAAACCACCGGGGGGTTTAAAGCACTTAAACAGCTAGCTAACTTGACCCTGGGTCCCGATGCTACTCTTAATACAGAAATACATAAAAATTCGGTTCGCATAAAGGCTCCCAACACAGTCAATGCATCAAAGCGAAAACATAAAAATCAAATTAATCACTATAATAAACAAAGACGAGTACTCATGGCTAATTCTACTGTATGCCAGAGTAAATGAAAACCAATAGTTGAACAACGGCGGGCCAAGCCAAAGACATATCTTCAAGCCCCAACCCACTGGTTACGAGCCACTTAGTTGCCCATTGGTGAATTGTTTCCAGATCGCTGTTGAGTTTACGAGCAGCATCGATAGGATTATCAACTATAATAAAAAGACTAGTATCATCTGCGAATAGTCTAATTTTAGAATTAATGTTTTCAACTATGTCGTTAATATAAACAAGGAATAGGAGAGGACCAAGGATGGACCCCTGAGGGACTCCTGCATTAGTGAAAGTCCAACGAGATGTAGCACCAGGTAAGACAACTAGTTGTTTCCTGTTATTTAGATAGTTTGCAAACCAGTGTAGTAGAGTGCCGCTTATACCAACCGAACGCAGTTTAAAAAGAAATCCCTTGTGCCAGACTCTGTCGAATGCTTTACTTATGTCGCAGAATATGGCACGTACTTCCTTGCCCTCATCAAGTGCATTGCAGAATGTGTTATAAATGTCAACAGGCTGATTAACTGTAGTCACCATGCACAAAACCTGGTTGGAGTGTAGTAATAACATTATTATCCCGAAAAAGTTAAATACATATTTGTGTACTGATCTTTCCAAAACCTTCCCTATAGAACTCAAGAGGGAGATAGGTCTATAATTGGCTGGGTCCGATGGATCATTTTGTTTGAAAATAGGAGTGATATTAGCTTGTTTCCGAATAGCAGGCATTTCGCCACATTCGATAGAGAAATTAAACAAATCACAGAGAGGCGAAGATAATGGTCTAGACAGTTTGTTAAGAATGCGATTTTTTATACAGTCAGGGCCTGTAGCTTTCCTAGTATTGAGAGACTTTAAGACATTTTCTACTTCAGAAGGTGTAAAATGAATAGTATGCAGAGTATTGTCATGATTAAAATTTGCTGAAGGAAGAGATGCATTTCTTTCGTCTAAAGTATTTTGTGTTTGAAAATGTGCGTTTAGTATTTCTGCCTTTTCCATGTCATCAGAATAAGTTACACCTTGCGTGCAGAGAGGAGGGATAGAAGAGGTAGATGTAGGTTTTATAAAATGTTTGAGTGTTTTCCACCAATCTTTAGGACCTAAAATATTGCTCTTGAGTTTGTCTGCCAATTTGTTGTTATCGTTGTCCTTAGACGTCCGAATTTCAGTAATCACTTTGTTTCTTATGTGCTTGTAGTTTTCAAAGTCAACACTACTTTTAGTTCTTTTATATTTGTCATAAAACCTTTTTCTTTTTCTCATTAATTTCTTAATGCTAGTATTCAACCAACATGGATCGGAGTTTCTAATTTTGACGTGTTTATTTGGAATGTGTTTTCAGTTACATGTTGAGTTACATTGTTTGCATAAAAAAAGGTAAGAGAAAAGTCCAGAGAGTGCCACAATCACAAACCGCAGCCCTTCCCAAGAGGAAGAGGAAACCGACAAATCCAAACAAGTTTTGATGTCATTGCTTTTTAAACGTTCCCAGTTAGTATTTGAAATATCTTGGGAGAGAGATCCATAATCACCTCTTTCAAAAAGCCAAATGTGTCGAGTAAAAGTTTTTGTCTGATGTTTGTCAAATTTTAGTTTACAATAAATAGGGCAGTGGTATCTGATATTTTGATCAAGAAATGGTTCACCGATTCCACTTGAGATAACATTATTCGGGTTTGGAGTTAGAAAAAGGTCTATCAAAGATCTAGATGTTACCGAGAAGTGTGTTGGGGCATTGATGAGTTGCTTTAAGTTATATTCCTGGCAAATGCTTTTAATTTTTTTGGTTGATCTGTCTGATAACATATCCAAATTAAAATCTCCTGTTATAATAATGTCTCGTATATTTGTATCAAACGCTAGTCCTACTGAATTTTCGATTGACGAGAGAACGGATGGAGTTGTGTTGGGTGGACGATAAAAGGTACTTATCACTAACTTTCTGTTATGTACAGAAAGCTCAACCCACACACATTCTACATCAAGAAGTTCAAGGTCACTTCTTCTTTTAGATATTGTACTTAATATGTTAAAATCTTACTTCTTTAAAAGTTTGAAGTTTTCTTTAGTTTTGTTTATTTATTCGCTTTTTATAAGCATCAGTGTATTAAGCGCTTTAATGTTTGAATGCAGAATTAGCGTTAGCAAGGAACTATTTGTTAAGTAATGAATAGTTTGGTTGCAACGGGAAAACGGATTGTCGAAATGTAGTATGTTAAATTTGGTGGCGGTTTAGCAACCGCGCCCCAAAAAGAAAACTATGCTGTGATTTGCAGAAAAAAACGTTTGTTCTGTTCCAATCTGTTTTATTTTGTTGTTAAAAAGGCTTTGAAAATGACCTATCTGCTATACTATCGTTCGTATGCGTTTCCCGTCTGATAACAGACGCGACAGCGAAATAAAATATACTTTTTTTTTAAAATACAGAACTCTGAAATAAAAGTGTCGTGAGCGTGTACCAATTGTATTAATGCCAAGTCAACTGAAAACACCAGTAAAGGAATTTGCAATGGATTCCAGTACTGACGAACTATTTACCACTCTCTGGGCTAATGCAGCAGATGACAAACTGATTATATTTCTCTTATTTTCCCCAGAAAACAGGATCTGACATAACATGAGAAAAATATTTCAAAATGTCGTCAGCTGAAAGTTTTACCCAGCCTTCTGAGCTTAAATATAGAAAAGTCATACGAGTTCTTGATAATTTGTTCCAATCTCTTTAAAATTACACACATTTGGCGATGGTCTGCTGCATACAATTCTGCTTAGTCAACATGAACATTTAAAATTCAGGGCCGAGTTGTTCAAAGCTAACGACATCGTTAGTTAACGATTCGTTAAAATTTACATCGAGTGATACACAAATATGCTGAAATTTTTTGCTGAAAAAATGTGAGTAGCTTTTGCAATGCAAAAGCTACTCACATTTTTTCAGCAAAAAATATCAAAATAATGTATATTGAATCCGCTAAAACAGTTAACGAAATGACCCTTAACGAGCTCGTTAAGCTAACGAGGCTTTGAACAACTGGGCCCAGAGTGTTCAAACTGGTATATGTGAGCGTAGCATGTATAACATTGACTGTAAATTAAACATTAGCAGCTGATATTTTGAAACATCTTTTTCTTTTCATTATCATCACGAAAACATGCCTATATAAATTTGACCCCCTTAAACCCCACTTTTATATAGTAAAACTGGGGTTTACAGGGGTATACATTATTTTTCATATTTCTGTTCAAAACATAGATTGTAGGTATTCGTTAGCACCGCCTCGCCGAGGCGGTTCTAACGAGTACCCACAATCTATGTTTTGAGCAGAAATATGAAAAATATCGGAGTTTTTGTATCTGAAAATTTTCAGTTTTTGGAGGTGGAATTTTCTGTATATTTGAATAGGAGTGTTTTCGTAATGATTTTCAGAACAACCATTTCGATCTTAATTTTATGGCCTTATAGACTGTTTTGAGGCCTATCAAAAGGCAAACACACTACACATTTCACCTGCTGAGTTTCCAAGAGCATGCTTAACGTTTGTCCCCTAACCTAGATCTATCAAAGATCCAGATAAATTGATACAATATAGAAAATAGTTTTCCTTCCCTTTTCAAATATTTTCCAAATAAAGAGTATTCACCTGATTGCGATTAATTTGCCTGAACGACGCTAGCTATTCTAACAAGGACAAAAATGGAAAATAAGAAGAAAACCCCCTCCTAATTTGAAGTTCTTTTCTTGAGCCCTGACAATTAATGGTTGACACCGTCGACCGGAAATACAGCTTAGAAAAACGGAAGTCAATTGCTTGATGATGTAATGGGAATCGCTATGAAGAAAACAACACATATTTTATGGCGATCTGCGAAGAGACAGGTCGTCTACAAATGAACACTTTATGTTTTCAAAAAAAAAAAAAAAAAAAAAAAAAAAAGGAGCTGGTTGTAAAATAAATGAATCTCAGCAGACGTCAAGGACACTCTGTCAAACCTAGATCTTTTCTATCGACATAAAGAGAAATGTTTTCCGTCAGGACGAGCCCGACAGATTACCTCGTTGAATACCGAATAAAAACTACAGCAGACGACAATTTAGCCAAAACGTGAGAAAGTGTTTCTTATACCCAAGCTAGCATTCTTCATAAATCTACAGCGGGCCGTTATCGGCCCGTCAGCTACCCTGACGGGCCGATAACGGCCCGCTATAGATTTATGAAGAATGTTAACTGGGACATGTGTTCCTTGCGAACTCTTAGATTAGCCCGCGGATGTGCACAGAATGATTAAACTTTTCACTAGGGTCTTGAATTTCAGTATGCTGATTAGAGATGACCCCAGAAAGCATTCTACATAAATCTATAGCGGGCCGTTATCGGCCCGTCAGGGTAGCTGACGGGCCGATAACGGCCCGCTATATATTTATGTAGAATGCTAGCTGGGACGTGTAGATTACCTGATTAGAGTTTGAGGGAATATCGTGAAAACGACCTAGTGTTGGCCCTTTAGGGTTTGGGGAATTTAGACATCTCAAAAGGTGTTAAAGCTAGGGTTGGGGATGATGAGTAAGTCTTCATTAAATTTTGAGTCTGGTTTATAAAGATCAGACTGAGTTGGATTTACAACAGAATAGAACAGAATATAAGGTTTTATATTTACAATCTTGTGATCAAAATGTCTACTGTCCTTTCGACATCTCTTGGAAAGACGTTTTTGGCTTGGCGTTTTAATTTAGATGAAAATCTTTTGTTCTGATTGACCATATCTTATCAGAAACCATTTGTCTTTTCTGTTTTTGCGTTTTGTTCTCAAATATTTACACTAAAATTAAATTCACGGCCAAAAGTTGGTCTGACCTATGCAATTTCTATAGTAAAGTGATTTTTTTTTAATTTTTGTCTTAGAATATATTTTTTACTTTTCTTTGCTGAATTGGAGTTATTGATATTTCACAACAATATTGTGAAAATTTCAGAAAAATTGAACAAGTGGAACTTGTCCAAAATCTGGCTCCAAATTACCTATCCTACAGATTTCTGCATGATTTGGCTTCATTTTTACTATGGGAAAAAGTGAAAATATTTGATTTTTTAGAAACGAATGACTAGAATAAATGTTTTTGTACATAAATAGTTACGACAATGGTTTTGCATTAAATCATAACAAAAGTTTGCAAATTCACTTCTTCTATGTAAAGAGTCAAGCAAAAACGACTTTCTGAAAGGTGTCGAAAGCACAGTAGAGGAATGTTTCAGCTTGACGGAATTTATGCCCCTTTTTTGACTTAGTGTTATAAACAACCTTGTGAGCAATCAGGCTTTATATATTTTATTATGCTATGAAAGAAGTTTGCAAGGGTATGGATGTGTCATTAGACCAACTTAGTACTGTAATAAGGCGGTGTGCAAATCCGTACTAGGAAGTGCCCTTTGGCATTTTAAGTTCGACTGAGTTGGTATCTCCCCATCTGGTGCACAAGGCCCTGACCCACAATGCCCACAAAGTGCCCAGATATTAGCATACAAGTCAACACTGCATTGCTATTTGGGATTTTTTCGCACTTACTGTGTACCTACTGACATCAGCTGAACCTTTTGTGTTATGTTATGAAAAGAAATCAACATAAGGATAAAGAGTTGGAATTTCAACACACTATGATAAGATTTTCTTAAATACGGAATGCTTGTCACGCCTTAAGGGGCAATTATATGACTGGGGGCATAGAGTTTTATAAACACACATATCTAGATTTTATTATTTTGTACCATTAAATCAAATAAAGAATCTCCAAAGAAGAACTTGCGCTGTCTAAGAAAAGTTCATTTCGATCTGTAGGTACTTACTAAGAACTTCAAATACAGCTGAGTTTCTATTGCTAGGAAAGCATTTTAGTTTCGGTGCAGAAATCTCTTAAAGCTCGCCTGGTAAGTATGGACAAATCAGCGTTCGAGTTATTACTTCCGGCAATCTAATAATTAATATGGACATATGGCAATATATGTGGCTTCCGTAATATAAAATTTAACACAATGTATGGAATTAGATGAACCGCTACAAAAATATCGCCCTGAAGCTGTCAACATAAAAGTATTGAGGGTGCTAGCATTGTGGTCTTCTTCAATGGCTGCCCACTTTGCTTTCGGATTTCTTTCCGTTCGTACTGTTTTAATGTTTCGCGCTAATAAAACTGATTTAAGCTCCTCCACACGCCCAGTGGTTGCAGTACAGTTGACTCGCGTTATCTCGACCTCGCTTATCTCGAATAACCACTTATCTCGAAGTGAAAATCTGGCCCCTACTTACCCATGAAAATCTAACAACAGGTAAAAAAAAAACGGAGTGGCTATTTGCAGTCGACTGCAAATAGCCAAAAAACGTTAAAATGGCTATTTGCAGTCGACTGCAAATAGCCAATAAACGTTGAAATGACTATTTGCAGTCGACTGCAGATAGCTAAAAAACGTAAAACTGGCTATTTGCAGTCACCTCAAATCTTTGCAATTGATACATGCAGTCAGCTCCAAATAATGTCTAAGAATGGTCAAATAATGATGTGTTTAAATGTGTTTTCATTTATTTTTGAGCATGTTAAGCATGTAAGTGGTATGTAAACCATACATTTAGAGTGTTACTGATTTCACAACATAAAGTAGAAAACGCATTACTGTTCTCCTTCCAAGATTGATTTTCTGTTTATTTGGTGTTGTTTTACGGGTAAAATGGGAGGAAAAGAGATGAAAATAATACGATACACATAACTCGAACATTCGCAAAGTCCACTATGAGCTATGCAAATTATATGCAATGGCATTATTAACATTGTGGCAAAATATACATGCATACATACGTGTATAACAATCATAAGCTAAACTTTGCGCGCCGGAGAAACCACCCATTATCATATTGCATGGTTATTGTCCGGTTTGGAGGAAATATATGTTGAGTTTGGTATAGTATACAGTTCCAATGATTCATAAAGTGTACGATTGAATGAGAAAAGGCCTAATTTCATAATGAAACTTTGTCGCAAATGTCCCGACCGTATCAGTACGAATATATGTACATGTATGAGATGTATAAGACCCTATTTTCAAGCTCTTTCTGATATGCTGTACATGAAGAACGGCCCTAAGTTTCAAATCTGAATGAAGCTCTGTTTTGTTTTGTTCTTTTCTGATATAACTATTTTTCATTATCCTTTCTCTCTATCCAAGCAATCAGCGGTGATTACGGTGATCAAAAGGATTGCAATGCATTCAAATAAGTTGATGATACCAATGGACGGAAAAAGAATATCTTTTATGTATCCATACCAATTAAAGAATTAGAACAAACAAACGGCTAATTGTGTTTATGTTTACAGTCGGTGCACCAAAGAGCGCTATGTCGAGTTAATCTATTTATAATATAAAGTCAAACAATAAACACATGCCAACAGCAATTAAATTAGTTGATTATAATTGTCACCAAATTGCAAATAACGCCATTTCTGTCCTACCTTCTTAAATTGTCCAGGGACAGTATCCAATGATTTGAGTGTGCTTTTGTTACTACTGCAGCCAATCAAAGAAACAAAACGAAATAATCTTGACCATAAAAGGGTAAGCATGTTTCTTATCACCAAAGTACCAGACTTTAATTAGTGACGTGTGTGATTAATAGGTAAACCCACTGCATAAAGGAAAAGAAGACTGTGAAGGGATATCATGTTTCTTATTTCTGCTTGAAAACATAGATTGTGGGTGCTAGTGGAAACAACCAGTAGAAATCCAGCTACTGGCACAATGCTCAGACACAGCCCATGCAAGAAGCATGCACAAACGCAGAAAACATAAAAATGGAGCTCTTAATGAGCAACAAAAATAATCTCTTCTAAAACAAGGTGATTAGACTACTAGAAAGCACGAAACCAACATGCACAATGCAAAAGTAATAACAAACATGCTTTGCAAAAAGGAACCCGTTCCAGGTCCGACACAAAACCAATGTGAAAGTACTTGATATCCTTTCCAAAAAGTCTGATGTACATTATAAACACATCTGTCCCAAGCATTTACCGACACAGTTTGTTTGTAAGGACTTTTCTGTAGTTAACTGCAAATAGTCAAATTAACGATTTTTGGCTATTTGCAGTCGACTGCAAATAGTCTTTTTAACGTTTTTTGGCTATTTGCAGTCGACTGCAAATAGCCATTTTAACGTTTTTTGGCTATTTGCAGTCGATTGCAAATAGACTCTTCCAAAAAAAAAATATTGTTGAAAAGAGGAGAAATTGCTCCTAAGGAGCAATTTCTCCTCTTTTCCACAATATTTTAATATATCTCTAACTTCAAGAGCCCAGTTACACATACATTTGTTAAATGTGGTTGTTCGAGTTATTTTTTCCTCAATTCTGCAAATCTGATATGTCAAAGTACGGATATCTCGAAGTATTTCAGACAGTTCCTTGGAATTTGAGATAACAAGAGTCGACTATTTTGTTAGTGCGTCGATGGTTATATATCTGACTCGTTATGTCAATGATTGCTCCCCGCTTCATTTGATGCCACGGGAAGGCTGTGCTTCGTGATTATGACGTTTCCTGGGTATCTTCGTTATATTTTGTAGGCGTCAAACATCATCCTTAGTCTGAATTCAGTTCCAAATATACACAACCATTCGGTCTGCGTAGGGGTTTGCTTACACAGAAAACACGCCTTTTCAAATATATAGAAAATTTCACCTCCAAAAAACTGAAAATTTTGAGATAAAAAACTGACATTTTTCTTATTTCTGCTCAAAACATAGATTGTGGGTATTCGTTAGAACCACCTCAGCGAGGCGGTTCTAACGTGTACCCACAATCTATGTTTTGAGCAGAAATAAGAAAAATAATGTATACCCCTGTAAACCCCAGTTTTACTATGTAAAAGTGGGGTTGAAGGGGGTCAAAACTATATAGGTATGTTTTCGTGATGGCTTACACAGAAAACAAATATCTTAACCCTACGTGATGAAACGAAGACAAGTTCAGAATTACGATATCTGCTGTTAGTGTCTGTTCGTTTTGTAGTGCAAACTGGTTATGTTGGAGAAGTAGCGACCTTTTCTTTACCTATTCATGCCAAACATCCCGCTAAATTGGTATTGGCAAACAGTGTTGAGCTAGACCAAAATGCGCAGAATGAAAAACTCTATCAGACTACACTATCTGACATGATATTAGTAAATCGCAGTGAAAATCCCTATAAACAGATGATGGAACCATCTGAGATTCATGACGGAAGAACTGGCCATAAAGGAAATACATTCTAACCAAGATAGTATATATTGTCCCCCGCCGACTCGACGCGGCGGTTCTAACGAGTACCCACAATCTATGTTTTTGAGCAGAAATAAGAGAAATAATGTTTACTCCTGTAAACCCCACATTTACTATATAAAAGTGGGGTTTACGGGGGCCAATATTACATAGGCATGTTTTCGTGATGGATTGAAGAAAATCAGTGTATATCATACTCCGACTGCTCTTAGCACAGTTCAGTGTATAACTATACTGCTCGTTCTGTCCTGTCCGAAATTTTGGATAAATATAGCTGACACAAAAGAAAACTGGCATGGATACATGTAACAGTACATTCGGTCTATGACACGAAGAATTTCGCTCGAATAATTAGAAAGCAACGCAAATGTCAGTTTCATGCATTCTCACGTCTTCAACAAAATATCATAATGACTTAAAATATTCCAAGTTAAGAGATGATCTGTCGTTACCATGAGACTCGCAAATCGTGGACTACTGGTAATTTCCCCCCAAGATATTTCGCTGTGGAACTCAGAATTGTCATATCGTAGATATAAAAACATAATTCAATCGGACAGTATTCAGTATATGCTCTCTCGATAAGTAAATTACACATGACGGTCGTCTATGTAAAAAGTGTATACCATATTTAACCCATTTATGCCAAGTGGTTCCATCTACCTTAACTCTTTGGGCCGGTCCATTTCCAGTAAAAGTGGCTATGGTTAGTTTTTATTACTATCATGTTTTATAGAAATTACTATATTTAATGCAAACAGAGTAGATCTTCTAAAATTTAAGCAAGTTCATTTAACTACACGATACTTAAACTGCTGCAAGAGCGCCTAATAGTGTAGACGCAGATCAGGTGCTGTGTTGTCTGATCTGGGTCTGCTCTTCTGGCTTAGGTTTGTCTGACCCAGTGCGTAAGATATAAATGGTATGATACAAAAAATTTGATGTTTCAAAGGTTTAGTGTTTAAATGTCCCATCAACAGTCTCTCTCTCTCACACACACACACGCACACGCACACACGCACACACACACACACACACACACACACTTTTGAAGACAAAAACGTGGGTATTGCAGTGCGGTTCACAGTAATGTGATTATTAACACTCCATCTATCTATCTCTTATAATATACAGTTAAACATAAACATACGTTCATACTTTGTTTCACATTCTATCATAACAAATATTTAATTTAATTTTTATTCTTGTTGGCGAATAGTTAATGTAATGAAACGTGTAAATGGAGCACTGTAGCTAATGTTTTGAGCTTTTGAGCATTTACAGCAGTATTGTGGCTTCTTTGGAGTAATGCATTTTCTCTTCTTGTAAAACATCCACTCTATAATCTCCATAATCTGCTCTAATAACCATTTTAACGCTTTGCATCTGGGTAAAAAATTCAGCAGATGACATTTTATTTCTTTTTTTATTTTTTTTTCCAGAGAATATGTTTGAAGCTTCCATGCAGATTGTCTGTCAGGACATAGTTTGCACGAATGGTCAACCCTTTTTTGTGGAAAATTAAAAAATTCAGTTTATTGTCTGCTGAATTTGCCCAAGAGTAGTAAAAGTTAATAATAAGAAGAGCTTAGTATATATTTGAACAAAGAAAGTGCCCGTTAGCACAAACCGATCATGAATTTCATTGTTCATTGGCAAAACCTACACTATCAATCTTTTCTCCTAGTGAATAGGGAAAGCTGTTCGCAAAGCAGGGAAGAGTAAGTTTTTCTGAGCTTCAACGACGTTCACATTAGTGTTGCCGCTGATGATCGATTATAATCGATCGTTAGTCATTTTTGTGACTGATGATCGGAAAGATTTTTTATAGTTGACTAATCAGAAATCCTATTTTTAGAAAATATTTTTCTCACTTTTTTATTTTTATAGGTAAATTATATAGAAATGAAATTCAAAGCTGTCTATTGGGTCATTCCAGATTTGTGGTCACAAAAAGTGAAGAAATCTGATAAAATAGTCTCAGATAAGTCAAGCAAAAAGTAATGATATTTTTTTGATTATTTCTCCATAAAAACATATGTAGTGGGTACTCATTAGAAACGCCTTACGGAGGCGAAGATACAAGCGCGTAATAAATCGAAGGGGAATGAAAAGGTTGCAGGAGAGGCAACTGTCCAAATTATTTGCCTCCCTCCTGAATGTGCCCCTTGGGAACAAATGTTTTCCTTTCAGAGTAGATTCACTTTCAGAAGTGACGTGCAGAAAGTCAAAGAGGAAGTCATGAAAGTTGTTTTCCTTGTAAAAATTGCGGACAATTTACAAACTGTATCAAAGTTAATAGGTGAACTCTGGAGCTGATACAATGAGGCGCCGAGGTTATAAAACTGTTTTCATGCTCAACTCAACTGAGCATGAAATTTCATTTGGTCATAAAAATACAAATACCAAAAATTTAAAACTTTTTTATGCTTAACTCAGCTGAGCTTGCTCAGCTGAGTTGGGCATGAAAGAAGTTTTAAATTTTTGCAGTATTTTAAGATTCAATAACAAAACAAATTTCATGCTAGCTGAGTTGAACATGAAAAAGTTTTATAACCTCGGGGCCTGATCCCTATCAAGCCCCACCACCAAGAAGAAAGACAGATAGATACAATTAAGCAGCCACAAAATGAACAGATGGCAAGCAGAGTTGGCAACTTTCACAATCAGGTGGCAACCTTGTTACCCAAACTTGACTGAGTATATCTTAAACTTACATAATTGTTAAAAGAAAAGAAAAGAAAAATAAAAAGTGAAACACTACATAATAATTAACAAAAAGTACTACAATGAAAGCACCGCCTTGGAACGTAGAGGTGGAATAGGTGGGGAGGGGAAGGGGCGCTTTAACTGCACCGCGTAGGCGATAACGAAAACGAAAAGACCATTTGTAATAAAATAAAAACTTAACAGACAATGTATACAATAAAGGTACTAATACTACATTAATGTGACCTATAACTCTGTATCACACTTCGAGGATGTTCGCAGATATCAAGGCCCCGAGGTTATAAAACTGTTTTCAAGCTCAACTCAGCTAAGCATGAAATTTGACATGCTAATAAATCTCCAATTACTAGCAATTGTAAATTCTTTCTCGCTAATCATAGCTTACATTGAAAATTTCTTTGCTAATAAATATGAAAATGCTAACTATTGTTGGCATTTTCATATTTATTTGCAAAGAAAATTTCATGCTTAGCTGAACTGAGCTTGAAAAAAGTTTTATAGTCTCGGGGCCTGGATATCTGCGAACATCCTCTAAGTGTGATACAGAGTTATAGGTCACATTATGTAGTATTAATACATTTATTGTATACCTTGTCTGTTAAGTTTTTATTTTATTACAAATTTGGTCTTTTCTTTTTCGTTAGCGCCTACGTGGTGCAGTTAATGCGCCCCCTTCCCTCCCCACCTATTCCACCTCTACGTTCCAAGGCGGTGCTTTCAATGTAGTACTTTTTGTTAATTGTTATGTAGTGTTTCACTTTTTTTTCTTTTAACAATTATGTAAGTTTAAGATATCTCAGTTAAGTTTGGGTAACAAGGTTGCCACCTGATTGTGAAAGAGTTGCCAACTCTGCTTGCCATCTGTTCATTTTGTGGCTGCTTAATTGTATTTATCTGTCTTTCTTCTTTCACACTCGGTGAAAGATTGTTTGTGATCCCATTATTAAGGAACATCAACTGGACGTGATAATGTCTTATATTCAGCACACTAGGTTATTTTTAAAACATTTCAATAAAGGTTACAAATTATCTAGATTATAGCAGCTTATCTGACAACAAAAGTTGTCGATGAACCCATACTTTCAAAATTCACCAGCCTGAGGCTCTTTATGGCGGTGGGGAATCTTTTAACAATCTGTCTGAAATAGGCTTTTTTTATATTTTCTGAACAGCTGGTAATTTTAACTCTGCAGTTTGCATCTATAGCAAACGAAAACAAAATGTCCACTCGAAATTTGCTTCTTAAAATTTGATAAGTACGCAGAGCCAGCTCAAATAATTAATCGTTTTGTACATTATACTCGTACGCTCAAATCATGTTATAATACTCAGATAGTTTAGTACGTTTCAAGTAAACATTTAGCTTTCGTCTGTTCTGAGGAACGGGTCACCGCCGGTTCCGTCTTGTGGTCCGAGGCCTTTGATCCGAATGCTCACTGTTTCCAACGATCCATGTTTTGCCTAATCATTTGACGTTTTAACGTCGCAGGCCACTGATGCAATTATCACGAAACTGCCATGGGAATGTGACGAACAGATATACATGATTAACATTTTAGACAGTAAATTCAATTGATTTGCCATTTAGCAGAGCGGCATACTAAAACACCCTGACTTAGAAAGTGATATTTGTCTTGATAACGTAGTAAGCAGACCACAGCATGTATCATTGTAACAGTTTATGCCGCTGAAATTGTTCCATGCCGTAAGAATCGCTAATGCATTGGAAAAACATTAAAAAAAAAAACGTCAGTGTGATCACAACGTCCGTATTTACCACAAGTATTCAGACAGACAGGCCTGAACAAACTATTGTCCAGATCAAACGCCGCAGAACGCGGCGTCTGATCAGTGTCTTTGCTGTTGCAGACCGCAGCATGTGTCATTATAATGGTTTATGATGCTTATATTTTTTCTGTTTCATGCCATCAGAATCACTAAGATACTCAAAACATAAATCATTAACTAGGTCAGTCTGATTACAGGTACGGTATTTGCCCTCAGTATTCGGATAAGCAGGCCTTGACCAAAAGTGTAGACGTGGGCCCAGTTGTTCAAAGCTAACGATGTCGTTAGTTAACGATTCGTTAAAATTTACATCGAGTGTATAAATATGCTGAAATGTTTTGCTGAAAAAATGTGAGTAGCTTTTGCTACTCACATTTTTTTTCAGCAAAAAATATCAAAAATATTGTATATTCAATCTGCTAAAACAGTTAACGAGATGACCCTTAACGAGCTCGTTAAGCTAACGACGCTTTGAACAACTGGGCCCTGAAATAAATAACCTGATGAGGCATTTGGATGAATTCCCTATCGTTACAAATGTGAGAATCCAATTCATTTTGCAAAAGGTGCAATCAAATCGTCACACTTCACATTATTTACTTTCATTACTGGCATTTCTAAATTTAGTTTATTTACATATATTTACATTTTCGATTTAAGACTCTTAGGGAAACCTATAGAACCCAATGTAGTTCTTTCCTCCATGAACGCAATGGACGTGACGCCAAAACATCTTACGCTTTCGGAGATTTGATTGGACGCTGCTACTGTTGTGATGACGTCGCCGCTCATAAGCTATCCAAATATAATTCGTCTGCCCTTTATGCAGCCTGTAACGTGAAGTTCTCTCCAAGGTACGCGAGAAAAATAATGTAAATATAAGTAATGAACTTGATTTTTTCCGAAATTTATTGAGGTCCCGGGGTTTATTCACTTTGCACGCGACCCACTGCGGTCATACCTCAATGAACTTCGAAATAAATAAATAAATAAATAAAATTCATTTCTTAAGTACTTGCAAAAAATACCCATCACTGTCTCTGTCACTCTCAACAGTTTGAATACAAAAGTTTATGACATTTAAGACATTAAGGTCTCTGTTGTTCAAAACATTTCATCAGACATATTTTCTATCCACGATCTGCTACTCAAGGTTAAATAACCAAGTTGTGCTGTATAAACTAATTTACAAAAAAGAAACAGTTGGTGCACAACGCGTTGAAAATTAAGTCGCATATGTTGTAATTAAAACCCATCTCAGTCTATAAAGTCGCGCAGTCTAGACAGGGCTGTTGAAAGATGTAGTAGAATGTGGCACAATGACTTTTTCTTTGGCATAACTATTAAGAAAACAGCAAAAGTCCATTATAAATGTCACAATGAGGTCATTGTGCTGAATTGGAATTGAAATAACAGAGACTAACCATAATGATATTAACCCTTGCATTCCTGCAAACCAAAACAGACGCCTATGCAAACAGTGTAAACAGTGTAGATCCAGGTGAGGCAGCTCATAATGAGCCGTTTCATCTGGATCTGCACTGATTAACAACCGGTGTTCTGATGGACCGCCCTATTTGCTACAATGGGTGTGTGGAAACTAAAGGTGGAATATTTCAGAAACGTAGGAGGAAAGGATTTACTGTTAGCAAAAGGATGCCTGAAATATTTTTTAATACTTTCCCAATAAGCATTCTTTATAAATCTATAGCGGGTCGTTATCACCCCGTCAAAGTAGCTGACGGGCCGATAACGGCCCGTTGTAGATTTATAAAGAATGCTAGCTGGGTTCTTTGTTTACTAAATAATATGGAACTTTTTTCAAATGTTGAATTGATGAAAGTATCTAGCTGGATATACGCTATTACTAATGATAAATCTCACGTCATAGCTAAAACCAACACATACCATTCAAGTCTTTTCTGTAACCCTTTCGTGGTATCCTTAAATGCTCAATTGGCAAAGGGTGCTCCAACAGAAGAGAAAATGCAAAAAGGTGTGGATCAAGTATCTGATTCATGTGAGAGCTATGATCTCACAATCAGCATCAAAAAGACTGGGGTAGTATATCAGCCAGCACATTGAAAGCCTTACAAGGGGCCTACCATCACAGTGAAAGGTCAACGACTGCAAGTGATAGACAAGTTCACCTCCCTTGGAAGCACATTGTCTAGAGTTGTGCACATTGATGTTGAAGTCAATGCTAGAATTGCCAAAGCTAGTACAGCATTTGGCCGGCTACGTGGAAGTATTTAGGACCGAAGTGGAATCAGACTTGACACAAAGCTGAAAGTATATAGGTCGGTAGTGCTGCCAACACTATTATACGCATGCGAAACTTGGACAGTTTACCAACGGCATGCCAAAAAACTGAACCACCCGTACAAGCTGTCTTAGAAAACTTCTAAAGATCAAGTGGCAAGACAGGATTCGAGACACAGAAGTCCTGAAAAGGACAGGGATGCAGAGTGTACATACTCTTCTGAAATTGCCACAGTTAAGATGGACAGGTCATGTTACCAGAATGCCTGATGAACGTTTGCCAAAGAAAATCCTCTATGGAGACCTTCAAATAGGAAAATGCTCCCATGGTGGTCAGAAGAAGCGATACAAGGACACCCTCAAAGCCTCCCTTAATGACTTCAACTTACCAACAGAGTCATGGGAACAGATTGCATAAGATCGTACAAAGTGGCGAGGCCTCATAAAAAGGGGAGCTGGTGAATACGAAGCAAAAAGATTCAGCGAAGCCGAGTAGAAACGTGCACAGCGGAAAGCCAGAGCTAAGGCATCACTGAGCTTTCTTTCTCAGATCTCTCTTGTTCTATCTGCAACAGGCAGTTTAGAGCTAAGATTGGTCTCATCAGTCATCTTAGAACACACAAATAATAACACATCACACAGTTGATTAGGATTGGTCATTGTCAGTAATGACAGACGAACGAACAAATGCTTAATTATCATTATCGGCGTTTGTTTGTGTTGAGGTTTTACGGCCCAGTCAACCCAATGGGGTCATGTCGAGCGCGGGTCAGTTTACCTAACCACACGTTTACTGGGCAGGCTTAGTCCTCTAAGCGGTTAACCAGTATTGTGCACATTCTTTCGCTAGAAACTGACAACTGCCCTTCTTGAATCAGCGGAAGGGAGAGAACGACCGTAGAAAATATTTCATGATCAGTCTCCACAAAAGAATGATGCCGACCTCGGCGGGGGTTGAACCCGCGACCTCCTGGTCTTCAGTCGGACGGCGCATCTAACTGAGCCACCGAGGCCGGCCATTATCGGCGTATTTGATTAGTTTAAACGTATTTTATTTATAAATACAGATACAATACATGTCAGCATGAATATATTTCAACTGGGATTCAAAAAAAATGTCAAAGACTTATATGAATCTGTCTTCCATATGGCGTATTTGATTTTATACAGTACTCTGAATAAAATATTGTGTACAGTAGTCTTACTGCCATAGTAAATAGTGTTCCGCACCTACACTGCTTGGCAATGTCTATTTTCGATATTTCTGGGCATTAATGAATACAAAGTAACGCTTAAAACTTCAGCCCGCATTGTTAGCTGGCCACAGCTAAACATTTATAGTGGAGTTTATCTTTGGTTCCACGGTCCCGCCCCCACTCCATTCCTTGATAAAGGGTGTAGATGATAAACGCAACCCTATAATATTACTGAGCGAAATACTTTGCAAGATTTCGTCTTGAACTGATGAAAGCGGATAAAGTTCATTCAGCTTAAATGCACCTGCCATTATGACTGCTGAAACCATAAACATATTTTTATGACTTTAAGACACGGTTAAAATGCATTCATAATCTAATCTGTCATTGTTCGTGTGTTTTATAGACAGATGAGACTGTTTAATTCCGCTACATGAATCGTGCTACGCGAAAACAGTCTTTGTCGTATTTGTAGAATTATAGAGCAACAACGTAGACCTTGATCACATTAACACATAGATGTGAAATGTATACATCAAATGAATTGACATTTTCTCATTTCGCTCCCCCCTCCTCCCGCACGAAAAACACAAAAAATATGTTGTGGATAGTCGTTAGAAGCGTCTCACAGAGTAAATTGGAAATCTCATTTCGCAAAAGCCGATTCTGTAGGGATTGGATTGGGATAGAGGAAGCATTTGCAGTCCTTATCTAGGTTATGGCTAAGAATTATACAATTAATGTAATACATTTGCAGCATTATGAAAACATGCCTATTCAAATATACTGAACATTTTACCACCAAAAATTGAAAATTTTCAGATAAACAAAAAACTTATATTTTTCATGTTTCTGCTAAAAACATAGATTGAGGCGCTTCTAACCAATACCAACAATCTATGTTTTGAGAAGAAATAAGAAAAATAATGTTTACCCGTATAAACCTCAGTTTTACTATATAAAAGTGGGGTTTAAGGGGGTCAAAATTATATAGGCATATTTTCGTGATGGTAAGGGAGATTTTTCGTATATGTGGATCAAGATATAAAACCAAGTGAAACGATCAATCGACACTAATTCATACACTTACAGGGAGAGCAGCTCTGTCAAAATTTATTTTGCCTCCCTGCTGACATGGGATCTATTATAGGAAAGAAGGAAAGAATTTGCTCCCATTAGGAGCAAATTCTTACCTTGAAGAAGAAACCCCTTTTCAGAAGGAGTGCAGGAACTCAAAGCAGAACGTCACAAAAAGTTGTCTCCCTTGTAAAAATAGCTGAAAATCTACACAATGTATTCGGTCTCTTTAGACGTAATTAGCGCATTTTTATGTTCATGTTGTGATGTTAAGGATGTAATCGCTGATACTATTGCTGGTGTTTATAAGAAAGTACGCAAGATTGATAACAAGTGATATGTTTATGACCAGGTTTTACTCGGCAGCAATACTTAAGTGAGCCGTAAATGGATCTGGTGTTTGACGAGTACTCAAATATGCACGAATTAGACAAAAGATTATTGCACTTTCCCGTAGTTGTCTTGGGAAACCGCTGAACTTTTATCCTCAGAATTAAGAAATAAAATACGGGATAATTGTCTTCCCGCAGTTTAAAACTGAATTAGTACATAGAAAAACTACAGTTAGATTATTTTTAACGTCTCAGAATTTTAGTATTGCTTGCAATTGATGCTTCAAATAAAGTTTAACCTGCAAGTTAAGTCAAAAAGGCTGCGTCTTCATACTGAACGAAGATACAGTTCACAAGTCTTTTCAAAATCCTCCAAAAAACGACTAAACGAAAAACAAAAAAAACAAAAAAAAAAAAAAAAAAAAATAAAAAAAAAAATAAATAAATAAAAATAAAAAAAAAATAATAAATAAATAAAATAAAAAAATGAAAACAAAATGCAAAATCTTGTTAGGAACTGCCACAATCATGAAGAAACACTGACAGAAGACTTGATAAGGAATGTATTATCACAGCTATAAACAAAATGAATAAAAACAAAGAAGAACTGGAACAGAGAAACAGCCTTGGGACAGTATAAAACTACTGGAGGAGTGGGCTAAATTCAGTTTTAATCGCGCGAAACCTCAGCCTCTTGATGCAGCTCTAAATTAATAAATTCAGTTTTAATCGCGCGAAACCTCAGCCTCCTGATGCAGCTCAAAATTACATACATGTTCGGTCCGCAATGGGGCCCTCTACCTCCATTACAAAAACATGCCTATTCAAATATATAGAAAATTTCACCTAAAAAAAAAACTGAAAATTTTCAGATAAAAACTCTGATATTTTTCTTATTTCTGCTCAAAACATAGATTGTGGGTACTCGTTAGAACCGCCTCAGCAAGGCTTTTTGAGCAGAAATAAGAAAAATAATGTATACCCCTATAAACCCCCAGTTTTACTATATAAAAATGGGGTTTAAGGGGGTCAATATTATATAAGCATGCTTTCGTGATGCATCAGAGAAAGCCACAAACAGGACCACGATGGGCCGATCACAGACATAAATAGTCAGGTGCAGCCTTCAAAAGCAGATTGAGGAGGAATCCTTCATGAAGGAAGCCTTCTGTGTTCTCACAGATGTTGCACTGATGAGTTAGAAACCTTCTCACGCGGACTGAACAAATGTCTTGTATATATATATATATATATATATATATATATATATATATATATATATATATATATATATATATATATATATATATATATATATATACCACGGCAGAACTAAGGGCGAGGGTTGTGGCCATGTAAAATCGATTTAAGCACCCCACCCCCTCCGGTAAGGTTTTTACTGACCGATCCAAGGCGGTGCTTCTGCTGTGGTTTACTATTTCTGTTTTTGTATGTCTTTGCATGTATGTCGGTGAATTTTTGTTTTATTTTGGATACCTGTGTGGCCATTGTTTTTTTTTTTTTTTTTTTTTGGTAAAGAAACTGTCATCTTTGTTTTCTGCTTGTAGTGTTGTTGTGGTGCCGTTGCTTTAAGTACGTCCTTCATTCCTTTTTGGTGTCTTGGACGGAAGGTGTTAGGTAATTGTATCGATTCCTGATCATTGCCTTCCTTTCTTTTTTCGTTTAGTCTTAGGACCGACTAACCTGTGCAGTTAAAAGAGAGAAGCAAAGTAAATAACCATAATTGGGTTAACCTTGCATGCACATTTCCAGACCATATCCAAAGTTTCAAATTGATCGTCTAAACTCTTGGTGGAATTGTGTACGTAAAGTATGAGATACTGCTTAACACGAAAGGCCTCTAAATGACAAAATGCTAATTCTAGATTACATGAACATCTTTAGATCATGTAGAAAACGTCTGCAAAGTTCCAACTGATTAAAAAAAGTGAAAAAAAGTAACAAAAATCAATCTGAGAATTATATCCAGATCACGTAAACATCAGACCATTTACAAGACAGGAGTAAAAAAACTGCTAAATTTAAAAAAAGATAGGTTAAAAAAACTGTAGTGGAAGAGGTGCACACACGTTATACCCGCAATCACATCACATGGAGACGGAAGTGAAAATATCATTCGCCCCGCTTTTCCCCAAAAAGGCGGGGACCGAATATGATTTTAGTAGCAACGGAAACATATGATATAATTATTGCGAATGTTGTTCGTGTCATAATCTAGATAAAGAAAATGAAGAACCGTTCAAATGTGTATTCATGCAATAACGTTTGTATTTTGCAATATTATAAGGTGAAAAAAAGGTTAGTGATAAAATGTATCTGAAATAAAAGAGCAAGCTTGGCAAACCGTTCATTTTGAAGTCAGTTTGATCAATCACGCAAACACGCCTTTATAACTTTGACCCCCTTAAACCCCACTTTTATATAGTAAAACTGGGGTTTACAGGGGTATATATTATTTTTTCTTATTTTGCTAAAAACATAGATTGTTGGTACTCGTTAGAATCACCTCGCCGAGGCCTCACCGAGGCAGTTCTAACGAGTGCCACAATATATGTTTTGATAAGAAATATGAAAAATGACAGAATTTTTATCTGAATTCTTTCGATTTTTGGTTGTAAAATTTTCAATATTTGAATTGATGTGTTTACATAATGAAAATCACGTGACGCGCACTAGCGTATACTAATTTTAACTTTCTGATTTTCGGTTACCTTGTAAATACTTTACTCAGTATAACTAAGACATCACTGAACATTACGAAAATACGCCTATTCAAATATATTGAAAATTTCACTACCAAAGCTGAAAGTTTTCAGATAAAAAACAACAACAACAAAACGCTGATATTTTTCATATTTCTGCTCTAAGCATAGACTATGGGTCGAGGCGGCTCAAACGAGTACCCACAATCTATGTTTTTGAGCAGAAATAAGAAAACTAGTGTATACCCCTGTAAACCACAGTTTTACTACATGTATATACAAATGGTGTTTAAGGGGGTCATAATTTGGCATGTTTTCGAGATGTTGCCTTAAGTCTCAAGACCCATTGGTCTGTGTACATACACTCCTGCCTACTCAACCGGTTGTTCCCTTATTCACCATTTAATTTGATCAGACATAGTTGGGAGTTTACATTGGTGTATATTACTTGTAATTTGCTTTTGGTAATTCACAAACGTTTATAAATGTTAAACATGTTCTATTAATGTCAGACATGTTTTTCAGTCTCAAATATAAAATTCTATTTTGCTTCATATTCTTTCTACTATGGACGTGACAGACGCACTATTTTGAGGCAATGGTGCCCTTGAGATAATCTGTTCATCCATCCTGCTATTTTAATTGCAGTTAAACAAGGGTCTATGATATGCAGACTTGTTTTTAATTCTAATCACGTAGAATCTTATAAATACTGGGGCATTATTCATGAAATTAGTGTCAAACCATAAAACGTTGTTTTCTTGACCTTACAAAGTAAATAAAATAAATTACGATGGTCGTATTTTATGTTTTACAGGCGTGAATTTGAATTTAGCCGGGGCACAACATTTCCTACAAGATTGTATATGTGTCCAGCGAAGACTCAGATCAGGCTGCTCTGATTCTTAGATGTCTGCCGGAAAATGCATCAAATCCTTGGCTCCCCACAGAGTGCGCTTCGAAGACTGGCCAAACTGCGCGGAGGCGCAGGCTGATTTAAGTGTTCGCTGGGCGCACATCGATCTTGTAGGAAATGTTATGCCCCGCGGCTTAATTAATTTCTGAGAATACAGCGAATAGTACTTTATAAACTGTACTGGGACGAACAGGCCTGTGCAGACAGTTTAGACCCGGTTCAGATACCGCTGAACACGTCTGGTCAAGGTCTACATCGTTTGCCTCTAATTTAGCAGGTAGTAAATAGGTATGTGCCGTGTGCAGATTATATATTTTATTTCCATTGAGCCCATATTGGCTACTTTGAAATTTGAAAATCGAATACCGCTTAACCCTTGTCCTGCTGAACCATGATATACCCTGCATTTACAAACAGTATAGATCCAGATCAGCTGGCTTCTCTGAAGAAGCCAACTGACCTGGATCCGCAACGATGCCATAAAGTATGAAATTTTATAGCAACAATCTGGATCAAATAATCTGATTGGCTGACAATTAGAAGTGGGTGTGGCAATTTATTCAGCATGACAATGGTTAAGCCTGCGCCAGAGGACCTATGCATCTTTGCAAAGTTCATTGCTGTATATAAAGAGACTTCTTTCCCTTTCCCAGAAAGCTTTCTACATAAATCTATAGCGGGCCGTTATCGGCCCGTCAGGGTAGCTGACGGGCCGATAACGGCCCGCTATAGATTTATGTAGAATGCTAGCTGGGTTGGTGTCTTGGTGTTAGGTGTTAGGTAATTGTATCGATTCCTGATCATTGCTTTCCTTTCTATTTATAAAAACCGAGTTTCCGACTTTCGTTGCTTTATGTGTTCTTTATTTCCAGAGATTTTATTGTTCAAATTATTAATTGATTAATTGATTAATTGAGCTGAGGTGAGTTGAGGTTTCACGACCCAGTCAACGCATTATGGCCACGTTGAACGCGGTCAAATTAATTACCTACATGAAACCACACTTGTTCTGGACAGGGTTAGTCTTCTTAGAGGTTAACCACTACGTGTACATATTCTATTGCCAGTAGCTGACATCTGCCCTTCTTGAAGGGAGAGAATGTCCATAGAAAAGTAAATAAGTGTATCCAGGAACTGATAATATCAGGTCCACATGAGTTCTCAACATCAATGGGAAGACAGACAAATACAGTTAAACAGCCACAAAAGAACAGATGGCAAGCAGTGTTGGCAGACGTCCCCTCTCCCCACCCAACACACACACACACGCATACACATACACAAAAAAAATCTCTGTTACCCAAACTTAACTGAATATATCTTTAAACTAACACAACTGTAACAGAAATACAATTGTAAATGAAACACTACAGAACGTACCGCAGTGAAAATATCGCTTTGGAATGGACAGTAATAAATTACTGGACGGGGATAGGTGCGCGGGATGGGCTGAAGCTGGTTTTATGGGACCCCCGCCCTCGCTTTCAACTTCCATAGTGGTAAAAACGTATATTTATGCGGTGCGTTTGGAGGCCTTCTAACTCTTTCATGAACCTTTACGGGCAGCAAATAACAGATACAGCCTATAATGAAGAAAAGATATAAACTCAACAGAAACAACATGTTGAGATACTCGGAGAGCCCTGGGGTGTCAAACAACAAACTGGAATACTGAAGCAAAAGAAAACCACCACTTAATCCCCGATGGGCCGAAAAACAGTCGGCCTAGACGAAACTATTTCATGATCAATCTTCACAAAAAATGTTGCCGGACCCGGTGGGGATCGGACCCGCGACATCCTAAAGACCCGCCGTACTTGCATCCGACTAGCCACCCTGGCCGTCGTTTATTGTTGAAAGTTTAGGACACTTTTTATGGGAATGGTTAAGATGTCCCAATATTTGGTTATGAAAACGGTTTGTACGAAGACAATAAGAGCTGCGACATGAGAAAGGGTGTTAGCCGGGGCTTATGTCAACAGAAAAAAAACAACATATGTGCAGTCAAGTAGAACAATCCGAAAGAGGTCTTTGGTATACAATATATTATATTGCATCCAATGATTCTGGAAACGCACATCAAATGCCCTGATCAGACAGCGCGGCTACGTAGGCTGATCTGACCGTCGTTGTTTGCCTGTGCACCAAGGACACAGTTTCGCTTGACGAGGCTTAATTTTTGTACACTTTTTCTTCCTTGTGTAATCACAACTACACTGAGCCTTGAGTAAATTGGCCATATAACAAACTCGCGGTGATGTTTTCGCATCCTTGAAGGCTAATATTGCCGACTGTGCGGGCTTACTTATTCGGCTATTCTGTCATCGGAAACATATATCAATTGAAGATAACCATGAAATGCTACAATCACGAAGCACAGCATTCCCGATGCACCAAAAGAAGGAGTGATGAGAAACAATGTAATCTTTTGAAGGGCCTCGACCTGAACGTGAACTAAAGCAACAGATAAAAACGTTCATCACATACCTATGTACTTTTGATCCCCTTAAACCCCACTTTTACATAGTAAAACTGGGGTTTACAGGGGTATACATTATTTTTGTTATTTCTGCTCGAAAACATATATTGTGGGTACTCGTTAGAACCGCCTCGCCGAGGCGGTTTTAACGAGTATCCACAATCTATGTTTTGAACAGAAATATGAGAAATATCAGAGGTTTTTATCTGAAAATTTTCAGATTTTGGAGGTGAAATTTTCTATATATATTTGAATAAGCGTGTTTTCGTAATGGAAACGTTGGCAGATACCAAACTACTTCTTTAATGTCATTTTTGTAGCCTGGGATATTCGTTACCTCGCCCTTAATTCTAATGCAGCTCAAAATTGCAAATATGTGTCCGGTTCATAAATACATTGTCTTAAACTATCCAGTAGTTAAAACTATTGCAACAAGTCTCTGTGGGAAATGAAGTGTTAAGCCTAATTCAGGAAGAATGACACCTAAATTTAAATCTAATCTGGGTGCAAACGAAGGTTGATACTGATATTTTTCTGCTGTAACTTTTTAAATACCTTGGCTTGAAATAAAGTAATTGGTAGAAACATAAGCAGCTAAATTCTGTGTTTAGAATGTGTATTTTTGTCACGCTTGTATGCTGATGCGCAATGGCCTACCCATGTATGGTCAGCACTTACATGTCATCATAAGCAAAATTGTTTCAAATTTTGAATGTTGTCTTTTTTGAGTCAAGTATATTACAATATTTTCAAAATTTTGACTTAAAATTATTTTTGTTTTTGTTCAATACACATAGTTATCCTTAACATACGAGTATGTTTCCGAGTAATCAAAAAAAAAAAAAAAAAAAAAAAAAAAAAAAAAAAAAAAAAATCAGGATATCCCTCTTATCTGGAGCTACATTTTTCGTAAACACGAAAAATACACAGAAGATGAGGAAGACTTGGACAAAACATATTATGACAGATGTAATCGGTGCAAAAGTTTGATACAAATTACAAACACAGTGAACAGGGTCCCTTGCGATCATTGAGCCATATGTAATTTTGAAAATTTATATGAGTGTCACCGATTAGGTCTTACTGGCCAAAACTAGCTGGTCTGAACCAGAAAAAAAATTATACTTCAGATATTTTCAGTTCTGTGAATGTGTTCATTGCTCTTAAGGATCATTCCGTTTAGAACTATTAATTTTTACAACAGCTGTCAGTATAATGTGAATGGGTTGAATTGTATCAGATATTTCAGTGAGGTGGCATTCTAAAAGTACCATTTAGTTCTCTGTCACATCCAGACAGTGTTTCGATATGCCTGAAAGATTGTTGATTGCCAAGTTAAACAAACAAACAAACAAACAAACGTTTTTTTTTCTTTCAGAATCATCGCCTATATATGTAGACCCCAACATCTCCATGACTTTCTTGTATATTTTAGGGGAACATTGGGTGTGTATATTACACAGATGTTCTTAGGTATTTGGTTTTCGCAAGCCCATATCTTTGTTTGTTGTCAAAGTGTGTTGACAAGTTATATTTCTTCCATGTTGATCAACTGCTGCGTTTAAGAAGACCTTTGCGGACCGAGCAATTGCTGGAACTGTATCATGCCCCGAGGTTATAAAAACTTTTTTGCTCCTCAGCTGAGCATGCAATTTGTCCTGCTAATAAATCTTAATCTGTTATTAATTGCATTTTTTTCTTGTGAAACTTAGCTGAGCATGAAATTTTCTCTGCTTATAAATATGAAAATGCCAACCATTATTGGCATTTTCATATTTATTAGCAGAGAAAATTTCATGCTCAGCTGAGTTGAGCATGAAAAAAGCTTTATAACCTCGGGGCCTGGATTCAGGGCGAGGGTAGGAAAACCATAGAAGAACAGAAGAATCCTAGACTACAATCCACAATCACAGACGCGCCTGCCGATGATACCAAGATCAAGACTTAAGAAAATACGGCGGAGATCACACGTTATAGCAAACGAAAAGCAAAGCGACCAGACCCGAGGTTATAAAACGTTTTTCATGCTCAAATCAGTTGAGCATGAAAATTTCTCTGCTAATAAATGTAACTCAGTCATTGAGACATCACATGTTACGCTCCTCCCACCCACACACGCACGCCCACACCGTTTTTATTGTTTTTTCGTTCCAAGTCAGTATCACTGTCGTAGTGCCTCTTCATTCAGCCGTTCGTTTGTTCGTTCTAATTTCGACTGTTTATTAAGTTTTCGACGAATTTCTATTTTGTGTTGTCATATTATATTATGGAACATTATTAGTTCCTTTTGGCGGGCTGTCCTGTGTACCTTAATGCATTTTCTCTGGGTGATGTAGATCTTCGTTGCCACTTATGCGATAAAGACCCTTTTATCAGGTTGAGTATTGAGTAGTTTAAATGCATAAAACTGGTACAGTATAAGCAATTGCTTCAGTTTCATTACATTGAATGATTAAGCCAGACTGAAACTTAATTAATTTTAAACAATTTAATTTAGGAACCTTACAATGGATGTACTGTCCAAAATAATTAGAAACAAGAGAATTCGTAAGTAGTAGCTTTTCATAAGCAAATCGGCTTTGCTTATAAAATACTTCTGAATTCCAGAAACAAAAAACAGTTTTTCAGCGAAGCGACGGGCAAGTGGTAAAGAATCGTTACCATCGAGAGATTAAAATACGCCGATGCGCAGGTTCGCATTTGCAGTGGAAACATCCTTTGCTTATGGTTTCACGTTGAATGCCAGGCATGGCAAAAGGGCTGTGTAACAGGGCCTTCTCTGTTTGTCTTTTTATCTAATGAGTCCATTGCATTATATTAGCAAGTCTAAGCACACAGGTTAACACATCTTTGTTATACTTCCTAATTTCATTTAAACCTTATTATGTTGGCGTTTTCCAACATGTCGTACATTTTGCCAGCCAAATGACTCGTCTTAGTGATCTCATAATTTCATGTGCCCCCACCCCCCCCTCCCCACGCACACACTAATATATAGTGAAAACAGGCTTTGTGGGGTCTAGATGATTAACTCTTGCATGCGGGGTAATACGAGGGCCCTGCAAAAAGTTTTGTCACTGGGTTCAGAAACTTCAGTGCTACGTTTTTATCAAACATACTTTTATTACAAACCTTCAAAGTATACCCCCTTTACTGAAACACATTTTTGTAACCTTTTTACCCAGTCGCGAAAAGCAGATAAATAGTCTTCTTTTGGTATCTGTTGGAGACACTGATAAATAGCACTGCCAAGAGAACTTCTAGACGTATAATTATTTCCAGACAGCATTTTCTTAAGCCTTGGAAATAACAAGAAGTCACAGGGACTCAGGTCAGGTCAATAAGGTGGATGGTTTAAAACCTTCACCTTTTCAGAAGCCAAAAAAAAAAAAAAAAAGACTTATCAACCTCACACTTATGAGAGGAGGCGTTGTCATATAAAAGGTGGACTCCTGATCATCCTTTGCTTGGTCGTTCCTTATTGTAAAACTCTTTCACTTTCTTCAGTACAGAATTCATGTAGAATCGGCCAGTGACTGTATGACCAGATGGACAAGGCACTTGAACGACTGACCCATTTGAATTAAAGAAAATTGCGTACAACATCTTTTTCGAACTTATAGTTCTCTTGGCAATACATGGGCGTTTTTGATCTTTTCGCTTCCATTGCTTATTATCAGCCCTTCTTTGTGGCTCAAACATGTGCACACAGGTTTCAGCACCTGTTAGCAAGTTAGAAATAACCCGACTATTACAGCCTTTGTATGTTTTCAAAAATTCCCGGGCACATTTAAGGCGTTGTGTCTTTTGCTCCTCAGTGAGCAAATGAGGTACCCACCTAGCGCAAACCTTTCTCAGGTCCAAACGCTTTTTCAGAATTGTTTGCACACTGCCTTATGATATGCCAGTACAACTAGCTATATCTTTGACAGACAATCGCGCATCCTGTTCGACCACCATCTTTACAGCAGCGATGTTAGCGTTGGTAACAGAGGTTTTAGGCCTTCCAGAACGGGTATCATCTTCAGTAGAAAATTTCCCAGCTTTAAAAGCTTTAACCCACCTAAAACCTGTGCGCATTGAAATGGTCTGAGGTCCATATATACCACACCATTAAATATCTGCTTTGAATCTATATTAAGCCTAATGCGGCATTTAATATAGCTACGAATTTCAATCTTCTGGTCCATGTTCCAATGTAACAACGAAGTAAATTGTGATATGAGTAAAGTGTATATGACTGTATCTATTTCAATTTGTAATAACTCGGTCAGTTGGAAAGCAATTTGCACGAAATAAACGGATATCGTTAGCTACTCAACACACCATTCAAGTGCAGTGAAGCATTTTAAAATATACCTGGGATAAAACTAAGCAAGCCTATTAGTGACAGAACTTTTTGCACGACCCTCGTATTGCATTTTTTTTTTTGTTTTGTTTTTTTCGTCTGTGTTTTATTTATTTATTCTTTTTTTAATATTTTTTTTTTCAAAACATCTATAGCATCAGAGTGTCAAACAGTTTTGACCCAGATCAGGCCCGTCTATTCAGTTGGTCTGTTGCCTCTAGCAGTCTTTCTGCTGTTAAAATATGTCTTAATTTGCTTTATAGCCATTTTTTCCGTATTGAATGATAAAAAGACCATGGATGACGTAGCTGTAGATAAGTGGTTTCGAGATAATTATTTTTTAGTATTTCTCCGGGAAAACTTAAGTTGTGGGCACTCATGTTTCGCCTCTTCGACGGGCTTCCTATGAGTATATTTTCATGGAGAAATAAGACAAATGTCAACACATCATGGTTAAAATGCGCCTTATCTGTAGCAATGGCTTAGAAGCATTAATGTAACAAAGATGTGTTAACCCTTGTCCTGATGAACCCGAATATACCATGCCTTTGCAAGCAGTGACGATCCAGATCAGTTGGCTTCTGAAGAAGCCAAATGATTTGGATCTGCACTGTTTACCATTCATTATGTGAATTTATATTTGGATTAAGTAATCTAATTTGCTAACAATTAGAAATGGGCGTGGCATCTTAATTTATTCAGCATGTGTTCTTTAATCGGGGCAATGAATGAACTGCTGAGACAGGTTTTTTTTTCTCGTTTTGAATCACTTTTATATTACTGCTTTGTAACATGTGACAAAGAAAACTGGAAAGCAATGGCAACAAGCAAAAGCTGAAATAAATTAAGTTTGAATTTTCCGCATGGCTAAGCGGTTAGTGAACAAGACTTCCGATTACAGGGTCCTGGGTCCAAATCCTGCTGGATGGAGAATTTAGTTCCATTGTGTAAGGTGCTTCATGACACAATACTTCATTGTTACTAGTCTATCGCCCTATTATAACTTAACCACTGTTTAGACGTAAAAAGTTAATAAAAAATATCATCATCACCACCATCATCAACAACAGCATCATCATCCATTACGAATGCCGTTCAATACAAACTTAAACTTTAGAAGACTGTAAGTGTTATTTTGCACTCAGTATGCTAAATATTGTCGAAATACATGCACATGAACTGTTGTTTTTGATTTTGTTCTTGACTTAACCCGTATAAGCTTAGCGTCCCATAAAAGGGACACTGGCAAACAGTCTATGTGGCGTCTGATCAGGGTCTACACTGTTTGCATTAAGTTCAGATATTTCAACAAAACGTGGCAATAATAAAAAAACTAACTAGATACCCCTTATTGAGGAAATAAACCTATCCTAAGAGTTTGACACTCGGCATAAATGGGTTAAGGTTAATGACAGCAAATAAAATCTATAAAGGTTGCCCTTAGACATTACGAAAACACGCCAATTCAAATATACTGAAAATTTTACCACCAAAAAATGAAAATTTTCATATAAAAAGTTCTGATATTTTTCATATTTCTGCTCAAAACGTAGATTGTGGGTACTCGTTAGAACTGCCTCGGCGAGGCAGTTTTAACGAGTACCCACAATCTATATTTTGAGCAGAAATAGGAAAAATAACATATTCATACCCATGTAAACCCCAGTTTTACTGCATAAAAGTGGGGTTTAAGGGGGTCAAAATTATATAGGCATGTTTTCGTGATGAAACAAAAACACATAAAAACAACAACGAATATCCTAACGCTATTCAAGAATATTGGTTTCTGACCATTTTTTTATGTTGTATGATTCAGCGTGGTTAAACACTGTGTGTGTGTATGTGTGTGTTTCACTTGTCTTAAGCCTAATTCCTAAAAGAATCTTTTAATATGTTACCCATGAACGAAATTGGACCTCCGCTGAAAACAAATTCCACATTTCTTATGTCTATTTTGGTTTAAATGTAAGTCAGCTTAGAGACAGAAGGATTGATAAAACGAATCGTTGTCTCTAAATTTTAATTTCTGAGTATCATCAATCTTGAGTTGCTGAAAGATTAGCAACATTGTGGCTGTATTGTTTGTGCAAATTAAACAATAGTTGCTAAGAAAGACGATAATATTGTGCTACTGACGTCACAATATATGTTTCTCGGCACTCATTACGAAAACTCGCCTATTCAAATATATAGAAAAGTTCACCTCCAAAAAAAAACAGAAAATTTTCAGATAAAAAAATCTGATATTTTTCATATTTCTGCTCAAAACATAGATTGTGAATATTCGTTAGAACCGCCTCCGCGAGGCGGTTCTAACGAGTACCCACAACCTATGTTTTCGAGCAGAAATAAGAAAAAAAAAATGTATACCCCTGTAAACCCCAGTTTTACTATTAAAAAAGTGGGGTTTAAGGGGGTCAAAATTGTATAGGCGTGTTTTCGTGATGTGGCAAACATCCAAATCACAGTTCTCATAAGTATGTTAATGCGTTTTAGGGATTCTCCGCAATTTTCAGAAGGGAGACAACTTTTGTAGCTTCCTGTTTGCTTTCCAGCACACCCAATCCCTTCTGCAAAGGGGGGCTTACCTTAACCGATTAAAGACTGAATGAACTTTCCCACACTATATATTGGAAGAGTACATTTTCGATTTTAGGTATGTCATGCTATATGATATAGATATTCCTAAACAAAAATGTTTGAACCACGAGTATTTGCAAACAGTGGAAACCTCGATCAACGCCGCGTTCTGATCTGGGTCTGCACTGTTTGCAAGTTACCCGTCAGTGGGTTGAAGGAAAGAATTTGCTCCAACGGGAAGCATGTTTATTTTTTTTCCCTTTCAGGGGAAACTCTTTTCAAAAGGGAAACTTCAGAAAAAAAATATAGTTATATTAATGATGTGCTAATGCATTAGCACCCACTTTGAATAATTCATTTCTAAACTGAAATTATGTAAAGTTCTACACTTACATCTTGAATCTGTTAATACCCAGACATCGTTCTCCGGCTCTTCTAAGCTAGATTTCTACTTAACACTATATAGTAGGACTGTTACCGGCCAGACAGAGTTCCAGTGAGCATTCTACTTAAATCTGTATCTGGCCGTTACCGGCCTGACAGGATCCCAGCTAGCCTTCTACTTAAATCTGTATCGGACCGTAACCGGTACAACAGGATTCCCTCTCCGGCCGTTGGCCGTTGGGCCGTTATAGATTTAGTAGAACGCTAGATGGGTTCTTTCATACAAAAAGTACAAGTATATTCAGAAAAGCCACAATAATGGAACTGTGTTCCACTATTGTGGCTTTTCTGAGTATCCTCTTCAGTGAGTGGACCGGATAAGAGTTCGCTCACACAATATGGCATAATAAAGGGCGCTTTGAAACAGAACGAACCTACACAAAAAGACACTATCAGTGGCGCAAAATGAAAATATGTAAGTATATATTTTCAACACCACGATGAAACGCTGATGCAGGTTCGCATCACGAAAACATGCCTATAAAATTTTGACCCCCTTAAACCCCACTTTTGTATAGTATAACTGGGGTTTACAGGGGTATACATTATTTTTCTTATTTCTGCTCAAAAACATAGATTGTGGGTACTCGTTGGAACCGCCTCACCGAGGCGGTTCTCACGAGTACCCACAATCTATGTTTTGAGCAGAAATATTAAAATAATCTGAGTTTTTATCTGAAAATTTTCAATTTTTTTCTAGGTGAAATGTTCTATATATTTGAATAGGCGTGTTCTCGTAATGGACTACAACCTAGAAGTCAGAGCAAACAAAACTTCTTCTGGATCTCAGACTGAATGAGCTGCATCAGAATTAAGGGCAATGTTGCGATCGTGTGAAACTACAGACCACTGTTTCACCTCAAGTAGTAGTTCCGGTTTATCACTCCAAAGCTGTTCATTTGTTGCAGTTCTTAATTGTCTGCATATCGGTTATTGCAACTACCCGTATGTCGTTGCAAGTATGAGTATGTTATTGCAACTACTCACATGTCATCGTAACTGCAAATATGTAATTGCAACTGCTCGTATGTCATTGTATCTTTTCTCTCCTTTCAGTGCCTCGATATGATTGTGATCAATTACTATATGCTTGTGTCTTTCCTAGGTAAGTCCGTTTATATTGTTGGTAAATTCCACAGTTCAAGTGATATCGTGTCGATAATACTGTCAATGACAGATTTCACATTCTCCAAAATTTTCTTTTTGTTTCAGCGAGTAATTTTACGTAACTTAGCTTCTGCCTAATACAGTGAACCCTCGTTACAATGACAGCATTTGTTTCCAAAGACGGTGCCACTAAAATGACTTTGCTGCTGTACAGAATACTTGATGAGCAGATCCATTACAAAAACACGCCTATTCAAATATATAGAAAATTTCTGCTCCAAAAATTTTTAATTTTCAGATAAAAAAACTGTGATATTTTTCATATTTCTGCTCAATACATAGATTGTGGGCACTCGTTAGAACCGCCTCGGTGAGGCGGTTCTAACGAGTGCCCACAATCCATGTTTTGAGCAGAAATAAGAATAATAACTAATACCCCTGCAAACCCCAGTTTAACTATATAAAAGTGGGGTTTAAGGGGGTCAAAATTATATAGGCATGTTATCGTGATGGATATGTAAGAATGGACTCGTTTTGTTCTTGTTTCCTCATAGAACATATGTTTCGGATATTTGTTAGAATATCCTTACTGTGGCGATTCTAACAAATATCCAAAATATATGTTTCTTTAAAGCATTAAATACAATATTCTTGCACAATTTATGAATAATTGTTACCTCTTAAGCGAAGGATTCGTGACAGTCAAATTGTCATTATAACGAATTTTGTCGTTGTATCGAGTGTCAGTATAAAGAGGGTTGTCTGTATCTGAATCTCCTTATTTCATTAAAACCTTATTCTGTAGGCGTTTTCCATCATGTTGTAGATTTTGTCAGCCAAACGATTCGTCAAATTGATCTCATGATTTAGTTATACAATTTTAAGTGTCAAATTTGTAAGCGATACAAACCGTTGCACCAGTGACTGACTTGCAGTAGGAATTGATTGTCCGAGTGCAGCCTTTTTTTTACTAAATGTAACGACGTTTCTCATGAGTGTGGAGGTATACGTGATTCAATATACCAAGCAAATACAATGAAAGTGTCTAAGTTAGATTACTGTATCAATATGTTGTATGATACCAGATGACCTGAAACCGTATTTGCATTGACTTAAACACTGCATCGGTCCATCTGATATATTAGTTACATAGATTTGTCGGAAGTGCAGACCCAATCTAATTTCTGAAGTTGCTCTTTTAGTACAGTGTTTAATATTCGACCTAATGCAATATCTTTTCTATGGTAAGGCCTAGATAAGCCTGCACATTCGCGAATAATCTGCAGAAGCAAATGGATCTATGAACATACGGCAAAGGACATGACATTATGAAAACAAGCCTATTCAAGTATACTGAAAATTTTACGACCAAAAACTGAAAATTTTCGGATAAAAATTCTGATATTTTTCATATTTCTGCCCAAAACATAGATTGTAACTACTCGTTAGAACCGCCTCACCGAGGCGGTTCTAACGAGTACCCACAATCTATGTTTTTTTTAGCAGAAATAAGAAAAATAATGTATACCCCTGTAAACCCCAGCTTTACTGTATAAAAGTGGGGTTAAAGGGGTCAATATTATATAGATATGTTTTCGTGATGATCAAACTGTACCATGGGGTTCGACGCAGATCTAAGTCTCCTTTGTCGACACATGCGTCGCAATATTCCGAAATAGATACAATGTAGGATAAATCAAACATAGAAATACCAAACTCATTTGATCGACTTTGTTCATGAGGAATAATGAAAAATTCAACATCCCTCAGAAGCTTTAAGATGGACTCTGTTTTGAAATTTAATATAACAACTGAAAAAAAAAAACTGCAGAAATTTATACCGAAACTGAAAGTATATTTAATCATCCGGTTCAATTTTTCATGAATCTTTATCTACTGCGGAGACATCGGGCCAGTAACAAACTACGACGGAGAAAAGTATAATTTACTAGCGTTGTGGAATGACAGTTTCTTACGCCAAAAAGGTCGCTGGAGCGTAAATGTGTACGTCTTGTGTTAACAAAACTATAAGTGAGGATACCCAGGAAATGCACAATCACGAAGAACAGCCTCCCCGAAGACCCAGTAAAAGGAGAAAGGACGAACAAATAATAACAAAACAAATGCCAAATATTAAACCACCGACGTACAAACAAAGAAGAACTGCAACACAGGAACCACCTTGGAACGGTCAGTAGGATACTACTGGGGGGAGGGGGGGGGGGGTGATGGTTGGTCCGGGGTGGGGTGGGGGCCGGGGTGTTGCCTGAAACGAGTTTTACTCGCGCTGAACCACGCCCTCATTATGTCCCAATGAAGCTCCAAACATTAACCGATTTATACCTAGCGTCCCATAAAAGGGACACGGGCAAACATTGTAAACCCAGATCAGACGCCGCATAATGCGGCGTCTGATCGGGGTCTACACTGTTTGCATTAAATACAGGAATTTCTATAAAACATGATGATAATAAAAACTAACCAAACACCCCTTCTGTTCGAAACAGACCTGTGAAATAGCTTATGGTAGAAGAGTCCACTTGGCAGAAATGGGTTAATACTACAAGTCTATGTAATGCGTAACCCATGGGGTTTACCTTATTAGGCGGATTTACAGTTGTGCAGTTTTAAATCAGGTTTTCAATATGTTTCTTGCTTCTAGCTCCATTTAAATGCATAAGTCTGTTAATATATTTGATAATCTTCAACATTACCTTATTAGCCCGGTTTCATGTATTTTCGCGTTACTATAACGGTAAACAGTTTCAGCATATCTACTTACAGAGACAAATGCTGAAAATAGTCCTGAAGTCATCTAAATTATTATCTGAACATTTATTTTATGTATAAATAATATAGTTCTGTGGATTTGTTTTGTGAAAGCATTTGTGTAAACAAGCCAACCATATCGACGCCATTTTGAACCAAAAGTCATGTGACTTCGCGTTCATTAAGATTTCGGCGGGAAATTATCATGTGATTGTCATGTGATCTTTGCAATTTTTGGCCATTTTTAAACACAAAGTACCGATGCCTTAGATTTGACATTTTCGTAAAAAACTAAGTTAGTCTTAGCTGTAAAAGTCGATTTAATAGATATAGGTGTAATTTTCATTAAGGACTGTTATCACTTTTGTCAAGATATTTCTTTTCTAGGCGTAAATCACAAAACAACAGTGTATTTCTCAAAACAAACCTTGCTAAGTAGAGCGTGACTTTGTATCTAAAATATCCAGCAGGAAGGTGGCGCTGTCATTTATTTTCATGGAGAAATCAATTTAACGCGACATTGAATTTAACGCGAAAATACATGAAGGGAGTATATATGGTAAAAATGTCATGGCTGACATAGTTCTAGATAAGAGGGTCATCAACATTCATATAGTTTTCTAATTTCTTCACGAAAATACATATTGAGGGTACTCACTGGAAGCGTCTCGGTAAGGCACTTTTAATGAGAGCCCACAACATTTTGTTTGGACGACAAAAATATCAATATTTTGGGTGAAGCAAAATTGGATTTTGTAGAGCTATACAATATACTTACTTTACTTAAGTGTTAATGTAACATCTTGCTGCAAGTGTGAGGGTAATTATAGGTTCCCTACCATGATTATTACGCTTCTGTCAGATTCTTTACTGCATAATTTGCACCAGGTCACGCAAAAAAGGAATTATTTAACAACTGTGCAAATAATAGAAGCCCTGATTGACTTGCGCATTTGTACAGCTTCCATTTCTTCCAGTTTCTTGGAATTCTCTAACGGCGGAGAGCATAGATTCTGATTGGAATGTACGATGCAAAGAATGATCAGCCGTTTTGCTGTTCACATCATTACGAAAACATGCCTATTCAAATATATTAAGAATTTTACCACCAAAAAATGAAAACTTTCAGATAAAAAATCCTGGTTATTTTTCATATTTCTGCTCAAAACACAGATTGTGGGTACTCGTTAGAACCGCCTCGCAGAGGCGGTTCTAACGAGTACCACAATCTATGTTTTTGAACAGAAATAAGAAAAATAATGTATACCCCTGTAAACCCCAGTTTTACTACATAAAAGTGGGGTTTAAGGGGGTAAAAATTATATAGGCTTGTTTTCATGATGTATACTGTAATTGAATTGGATACGCTTGCTTGATTTTCTGCCATTTTCACAAGGGAGATTACTTTTTTGTGACTTTCCGTTTTGCTTTTCTGCCTTCTGACAAAGGAATCTACTCTCAAAGGAAAGAATGTCTTTCCTATAACCCATCAAAGACTGAATAAACTCTCCCAAACAATATATTGGAAGTCCATTTTCGATTTTAGGCACGTTACGTCAAGCTATATGATATAGATATTCCTATAGAAAAAAGGTTGAACTATTTGCAAACAGTGGAGACCTTGATCAGATGTCGCGTTCTGCGGCGTCTGATCCGGGTCTGCACTGTTTGCCGGTTACCCGTTTAGGGGTCTCCGGTCTTCAATAGGTTAAGAGTACACCCCTTTGCAGAAGTGAGGTAAAACGATTCGAGCATAGTTACTACCATAAAAGTGTATCAATTCACCTTAACCCTTAAAGCGCCAATCACAACTATTGTCGTCTGCTTTGTCATCTGCTTGTGATTTTAAAAGTCATTTTTGCAAACAGTGTGGACCCAGATCAGACTGCTCCTTTAGGAGCAGTCTGATCTGGGTCCACACTGTTTGCCTGTATGCAAAAATAGGTTTGAAAAGTTTGCAAGAATATTCAGCAGACGACATAAACAGACGACATTTTCAGATGCAGTTTTTCTTGGCGCTTTAAGGGTTAAAGCCTTATTTGTATTCAGTCGACTGAAATAATTTTACACTCGATTTAAAGATGCTTTTAAACAACATCCTACCTCTGCTACAATATAAGTAGAGATCAGGCAAGCGCATTGTATTTAATGTCAACCACGTCGATGTAATGCGAAGGTACAGAACAGAATTAACATTCAGTTTACAGGAGGATCGCTTCGATTTGTTTAATGTTTTCTCAAGAGCGTTAAGCTTGAGCAAGGAACGCTTCGATTTACTAAGAATTTTCTCACGAGCGTTGTTCAGCTTAAGCAAAGAACGTTTCGACTTGCGAAGTATTTCCTCAAGGGGGTTCAGTTTAAGCGAGGAACGCGTCGTTTTCTCAAGAACGTTCTCAAGAACGTTCAGTTCAGGAGTTGCTTTCCTGATGATAGAATACTTTTAAAAATGAGGGATACTCTTAAATTTTAGACTTTAGCCGGAGACAGACAGACAGATATATATATGTATATATATTTATACCAGAGACTAAATGTCCTTTTATACATGCACAATTATTTCCCATGATTGAAGGAAACCTATTTTATTGCTAAAAGACCATTATGGTTTCTAAAAAATTCAATCCACCATAAACATTGTACTCAAAACGAAATATCAGCAAAACGGTTTTACTGCGATTCGCACCAATCAGAAACAGTTGGTAGTGTTTCTACAAATATATATTATAGGAATATTATAACAGATGAAAAATTTGATCATCTGGATAAGTTTTTTAGGGCTAGGGTTAATGCCGTGTTGGGGCCGTAAACGTATCCTCTTACTTCACTTTAATGTATAAATCTCCCATTCCTCTGCGATCTTTTAGGGATTTTTGAACATTTTTCTGAGGGTAAATGATGAGGCCTTATTGACCAAAACCTAGCTAGATATTTTATTTGTGTGTTATTCATTGCTCTAAATGGTCATTTCTGATAGAATTTACTTATACACCTCTTCAAAGCTTAGGATTAGTGCGACAGGGATTTATTCTTCATACTTATCCACATGGGCACTTTCCATAACGAAAACATGCCTTTTCAAATATACTGAAAATTTTACCACCAAAAAATGTAAATTTTCAGATAAAAAATTCTGATATTTTTCATATTTCTGCCCAAAACATAGATTGTGGGTACTCGTTAGAACCGCCTCGACGAGGCGGTTCTAATGAGTACCCACAATCTATGTTTTTGAGCAGACATAAGAAAAATAATGTATACCCCTGTAAACCACAGTTTTACAATATAAAAGTGGGTTTTAAAGGGGTCAAAATTAAATAGGCATGTTTTCGTGATGCAAGAGCAACGCACATTCAGTCACTTGCTACGTAAATGCAAGCACGTAGGACACATAAGTTCCGAGTCCGTTGTGTTATTTTACAGAATAAAGCCAAGTAGTTTCTTCATACCGTTGCCCTCTGACATGACATCAAATATTCATTTTACTGAACTGCATCACAACAAACATTACAGATCAATAATACTTTTCCTAAAAATGACAAAAAATCCGTGATTTTATCACATTACGAAACCACGCCTATTCAAATATATAGAAAAAATCACCTAAAAAACCCTGAACATTTTCAGATAAAACAACTGATATTTTTCATATTTCTGCTCAAAACATATTGTGGATATTCGTTAGAGCCGCCTCGACGAGGTCTTTACTGGTCTTTCCATAAGTCATATGGTTTTTGAGCAGAAATAAGAAAATAATGTTTACCTATGCAAAGTAAACCCCAGTTTTATTATACAAAAGTGAGGTTTAAGGGGCCAACATTATATAGGCATATTTTCGTGATGCAGAATAAAGCCGAGTAGTGCCTACTGACATGACATCAAATATCATTTTACTAAACTGCATCACAACAAACATTACACATCAATAATACTTTTCCTAAAATGACAAAAGTCCGTGATGTTATCAAGAAGCGATTATTTCCGGCTAAAATGCAGAAATAGAGAGGCTGCTTGTTATTTACACCATAGGTCAAATGCAGGAAAAGAGAGGCTGCTTGTTATTTACACCATAGGTCATGCGGTATCTCTAAACTGCGACAAAACGATACATTATGATGTCTACGCCCGCCCCCGATTTCGCCGATTCATTATCTCTAGTGTAAAGGCGCCTCAACGTCAGAAAATATCCCTTCTGACATGAGCGCCCAGCGAAGTTTCTGATCAGCCTGCGCATTCAGAATCTTCGCTGGGCGCATTTTGGACAGCAAAGGGCGCAAAATTTCTTCAAGCGGAAAACAGACTCTGATCAGACTGCGTGGATGCGCAGGTTGATTTGAGTCTTCGTTGATCGCACATTTCAGAAGGTACATTTTCTCGTGTTGTGGCTAAAATAGAACGTGTATTTATTTTAGGGATTGCTTACGATTCTTAGTAAATACAGCTTTTCTATTTGTAGTTACCGTATTCGACCTAATTACCGCACATACCCTTATAAGCGCACAGTCAAGCAATTTTGTAGTCGTCAAATTACATTTTTTTATCTGCTTCTTTATAAAAACATTTGTTGTTGGTACTCATTTGATTGCCTTGACTGAGTACCTACAACATATGCTTTAATAAAGAAAATCAGAAAAAAAAAATATCGCATAGATATCATTAAGGAGTCATCTTCTCATCACGAAAACATACTTATAAAATTTTGACCCCCTTAAACCCCACTTTTATATAGTAAAACTGGGGTTTACAGGGGTATATATTATTTTTCTTATTTCTGCTCAAAAACATAGATTGTGGGTACTCGTTAGAACCGCCTCGGCGAGGCGGTTCTAACGAGTATCCACAATCTATGTTTTGAGCAAAAATATGAAAAATATCAGAGTTTTTAACTGACAATCTTCAGTTTTTGGTGGTGAAATTTTGCTATATATTTGAATAGGCGTGTTTTCGTAATGTTATGTTTAAACATCAGAAATAATTCAGTGAGCTTTTTGGTCTATTAGACTTCCCACTGAAAAGGGTAGGTGCCTGAATGGGCAATTCATAGAATATTCGGTTAAACGCGATCTGTGTATTATTTAAGCTGCTGCCCGTAAATGACAGATGACGATATTTTAAAGTAATTTTGTATTATTTTGCCCAGACACTAAAGCTTGCCTGATCAATTCTAAAGGACGAGGTCAGGCACCAGTAAAAGCAAGTTTAGGTCCCCAAACAGCTCTATCGTTGACCGTTCCAAGGTAAATAAGTGAACTCAGGAACTAATAGAATTAGATCCCCATCAAACTGTTTTCGTGCTTATCTCAGCTGAGCATGAAATTTTCTCTGCTACAAAAAAAATGAAAATGCCAAGAATAGTTGTCATTTGCATATTTGGACCTTGTATCGATGGAGTTCCGTTTTAGTAGTGTCGTTTTGTCATTCAATAATCAACAGGAACCTTGTTCCTTGACTGTGGTCGTTCCTGGGAAGACTATTCGGAAAGTGATTGAAAAGAGCATTCCGACTTAGGCTTAACTGAAAGTTATGGTTTCCCGCCTTAAAAGGCAACACTACAACAGCAGTGAATTTGCTTCTCTGATATATGGGTCGCTATTCAGAAGAGACTATCATTAAAGAAAAAATCTTGCCAAAGTGTGGACTATTCTATTTAATAAGTAGTTAATAACATTACAGGAATTTGTCTGTGTCATCAATTTGTATTCACTGTATTCATTAATTTGTACAGTAGAACCTCGATAATTCAAAATCCAAGGGACCAAACAGTTTTGTTTGAATTATTGAGACTTTGAATAATTGAGGGTTAAAATACATACATATATTTGAGTCGGGACTTCAAAATGATTTTGAATTCTTGAGAATTTTGAATTATTGGAGTTTGAATTATCGCGGTTCTACTGTATTTACTGTACTGTATAGTGCTGAGCGAGAGAAATTCCTCAATAAAAAGGGTGTCAGGTCAGGTGTTGCGGAACTTGGCGTCTGATCAGGCTCTACAATGTTTGCTACTAATCCTGAGGTTTTAGATACATCTAGACCTGTTCAAAAATAAGTTGTGCGAATATTTATGATAATTTTTGAATAATTGAGCATATGCGGTCTATAACTCATCCAAAACAAGACCAAATTACATACCAATTATGTGAAATAGATTATGATTTCGGACAATAGCGCATATTATCTAGATAATCAGTACCGTCTACGATGATCTTACATCTTTTATTTTGTTCCTTAACTTTAACATGTTGTTTTGATCACTATTAACCTCATTAGTTTTATATTGATCGTCTGTAGATCGGTAATAACTGTCATATTATAAGAAGCAATAACAAACTTATTTTGATCTTTATAATGATGGGCAAATTAAGGAAATAGCCGTTATGCCCTATGAACAACAAAGGACCAGGTCTACCTGACCAGATGGACATGCTGGTCAGGTTCTTCTCCATTTATTGATTTAGTTTACAGAAAACAACGACTGGGTAAGAAGAAAATAACCCATTGAAGACAAGAGACCACTAAACGGGTAACTGGCAAACATTGCAGACCCAGATCAGACGCCGCAGAACGCGGCGTCTGATCAGGATCTTCACTGTTTGCAAATCATTCAATCATTTTTCTTTAGGAATATCTATATTATATAGCCTGCAATACCTAAAATCGACAATGGACTCATCCAATATATAGTGTTGGAGAGTTTATTCAGTCTTTAATGGGATAAAGGCTATTCTGTCTGCGCAGACATAAAGGCTATTCTGGGCATTTGTTGCACGCATATGGCATAAGGGTCATTTCCTGGCTTTGCGCCCAATATGTTTTTTGTTTATCCCTTTTCATGCTGAATAAATTAAGATGCCACGCCCATTTCTAATTTCCAGCCAAGCAGATAACTTGTTCCAGATTTTTGATACAAATTCACATTCTAAATGACAAACAGTGCAGATCCTGATCAGCTGACTTCTTCAGAAGCCAACTGATCTGGATCTACGCGGTTTTCAAAAACAGGACATATCCAGGTTCAGCAGATAAAGGGTTAATACCAACTGATTATTTATTTGTTTTAGGTTTTATAATACTTAGTAAGTCAGTTTGGTGTATTTATCTGTAGCTTGTTATTATTTATGAAAATAAAGTCTATCATTTCTTAGATAACACAGGAGAATTATATGTTTGTGTTTTATAGTCATATCATAAAACCCCTGCAAAACCCATCTGTCCAGGATGGAGAAACTACAACGTTTATGTAAAGATAATATAAGATATAAAGAAGAACAGACAGTACCCAGCGGGCACATGTCGTTTATACAACGTCGTCTCAACGTCGATGCAACGTCATGACGTTGCATCGACGTTGAGGCGACGTTATATAGACGTCATGTGTCTGCTGGGTATGAGCTCTGTGACAAAGTATCCATTAACTATACTGACCTGCCTACGACCACCCTTGATAATGCGAGCGTTAGCCAAAGGATCTCTTAGTACCTTTCTTTTACGCTTCCGGTATAGCGCGGTCGTCAACATTTATGTAGCTGATACGTACGAGTATAAAAATGCATTTTATACTGGTCTTCATATGGGTTTTTTATTTTGATAAAAAGGAAATCAAAATCAAGATTAAAAACAAAAAAAAAAAAGAATTTTCCGGGAACATGAGAATGAATTTGTTTCATTTCTTGAACAATTTTTAAACATCCGGTATTAAGTTTCATGCATTCCTTGAACCATATGAATAGATCTCTTCCATACCGGTTTAAGACCCGCTATCTATTGGTTTGGCTTAATCTTCTATTTTAGGGGGACAGATACAAAGTCTGGAGACGAAACCTCCGAAATTGTTTTGTATCCCTTCTTAAAAAGAACCTACTCTAAAAAGAAAGCATTAATTTTGATCGGGAGAAAATCCTTTCTCTTCAGAGTAGATTCCTTTTCAGAATGAAGAAAAGCAATCATGAGGTCGCCGAAGTTATCATTACGAAAACACTCCTATTCAAAATCAGAAAAATAATGTCTACCCCTGTAAACCCCAAGCACATTAATAAAAAAAAACAGCAATCTAAAATGGCTCCCTTATTTTCTTACTTGACAGGGATAGATACACTATCTAGGAAACACAATCCTGACCAAAAACTACAAGAAGGCTATTTGATATGCACCAGATTGTATCAGTTCCTGAGTTCACCTATTTACCATGTAAAAGAAAGAATTTGTTCCTCTTGTAAAAGTAGCCCCCACGTTGTATTTTGTAGCGGAAAAGTGACATTTCTTGGACACGTTATAGTGTACAGGAACATCACTCCTCATCTTATAATACACTAACGGATAAAATTCGAAACAAATAATATTACTTGTCTTTAAAAAGAATTTATGCACTTCAAAATTTGGGTACTATTAGCTAAATATTTCTTCTTCCCTTATCCAAAAGAGTCCTTGCATTACATATGATGCTGAACGCACGAAAAAGGCAATATGCAATTTTTGGACAATGCAGGCCCTGATCAGCCTGCGCGATTCCGCAGGCTGATCAGGGCCTTAATTGTCCTCATACAGAATCAATGGATACTGTAGTCGATGGCGACGACCAGAGAATGTCAAGATCAGACTGCACGGATGCGCACGCTCATAGTGGATTTTCGCTGTTCGTATATGGCATAACGGCCTTTACCTCCACGTTCCGCATCACGAATTCCTTTGGGGTAGTTAAGTAAGTATTTACATCAATACTTCAAACATGAGCTAATAGCAATAAGTGTACAGTCGAACCTCGATGGCTCGAACACCGATGGCTCGTTTACCATGGTTAATTCGAACTCGTTTTTGAGTCCCAAGGAAATGCTTCTGATAGCTCAAAAAAACAAATATTTAAGGAAATTTTCTTATTTATCGTGGCATTGTATGTTGTGTGTACTCATTAGAATCGCCTCTTCTAATGAGTACACTCAACATACAATTATTGTGTAGAAGATCGATATTTGCTTCCTGAACTGGCACCATGATTAACCTTCATTGGCTCGAACTACCCATGACTCGAACAATTTTTCATGTTCCCATTGAAGTTCGACTGTATATACATAATGGTGGGGCTACAATGGTACTACTATCATATGTCCTGGCTCTGGCTTTGATAGGGTATTAAGTTAAAATTGATCTAACTGACAGGACACCGGAAGGGGAAATATTGAAAATCTCAGCTTCATCTGCTCTAATAAATAAATAAATGGACACAAATCATTTCTGCTGCCCATTCTGAAGCAGCAATTTATACTTGTTGCGCAACGCGAGAAAAATGCTTTTATGCATATTGTATGCTAGTAATTTAGGTCCAGATCAGCTACAGATCATCACGAAAACATGCCTATATAATTTTGACCCCTTTAAACCCCACTTTTATATAGTAAAACTGGGGTTTACAGGGGTATACATTATTTTTCTTATTTCTGCTCAAAACACAGATTATGGGTACTCGTTAGAACCGCCTCGGCGAGGCGGTTCTAATGAGTACCCACAATCTATGTTTTGAGCAGAAATATGAAAAATATCAAAACTTTTTGTCTGAAAATTTTCATTTTTTGGTGGTAAAATTTTCAATATATTTGAATAGGCGTGTTTTCGTAATGTTCAGTGGATATAGCATATTATATCAACCTGATGTTGACATTTATTGGAAGCATTTTATATAATAGCCCTTTCCTTGCACATCACACTATTATAAACATTAATGTATATAATGTTAGTAAGAGTTCTTTCACGGGTTCATTGCTTTCACAGCTGTTTGATAATGAATATAAAATAATACCCATTAACCCGTCATCACATTTGACGATATTTCAAAAGGTCCACTACCAAGGAACTCATATGACAGGGCCACATGGTGAGTCACTGGAGATATTGAATTCATGGTAACACAATAATATGCTAAGTCGCAAGCTTATAAATAAATAGAACATAGAAAAGAACGAAATATACTATGATATGTCGGCTAATACGTAAGACAGAGCACGTTTGTTTGTGTTGAGGTTTTACGGCCCAGTCAACCCAATGGGGTCATGTCGAGCGCGGTCAGTTTACCTAACCACACGGTTACTGGGCAGGCTTAGTCCTCTAAGCGGTTAACCAGTATTGTGCACATTCTTTCGCCAGAAACTGACAACTGCCCTTCTTGAATCAGCGGAAGGGAGAGAATGACCGTAGAAAATATTTTATATTCAATCTCCACGAAAAAATGTTGCCGAGCTCGGCGGGGGTTGAACCCGCGACCTCCTTGTCTCCAGTCGGACGGCGCATCCAACTGAGCCACCGAGGCCGGCACGTAATGAGTTATATGCTACCAAGTAGATCATGCAGCAAGGCCATGCATCGGCACAAATACAAATGTACAGTCGAACCTCGATAGCTCGAACACCGATGGCTCGTATACCATGGCTAATTCGAACTCATTTTTGAGGCCCTACGAAGTTTTTACGATAGCTGAAGAACAAATTAGGGCATTTTTTTTTTTTATCGTTAAATCGTTTGTTGTGTGTACTCATTAGAATCGCCTCATCGGGGCGATTCTAATGAGTACACACAACATACAATTATTGTGTAGAAAATAAAAAAAAGTCCCTAAATTATCACCATTTGCTTTCTGACTTGGCACCATAATTAACTCTCAGTGGCTCGAACCACCCATGTCTCGAACAATTTTCTATGGTCCCAAAGATGTTCGAGCCATCGAAGTTCGACTGTATAAGGAAACGTCAATGTCTGATAAATGGTATCCCAAAATAAAATCCCCAGTTTCTCCGTATCTCAATATGTTCACTAAGAGGATGGATCCTTAGGAAACCTAAATAATTTGTTTTACGTTTTTACACTGAAATAAGTTAGATGTAACCGTCTTAATGTCATTTAAGGGGAAACTTTACAAAACGTACCTTCTGACCTGTGCATCCAACGAAGACTCAAATCAGCCTGGATGCGCAGTCTGATCAGAGTCTGTGCTGTCACATGAAAAAACTTTGTATCCTTGCCAACCTTGCCTATCCAAAACGCGCCCAGTGAAGATTCTGATCAGACTGCGCGGATGCGCAGTCTGATCTGAATTTTCGCTGGGCAGACATGTCAAAAAAGGTACGTTTTCTGTCATTGCGGCCCATTTAATAATTAAGGCAAATATTCTGTGTCCCTAAAGACGTATGGAAGTCTTGAAAATTAAGTGACATGAAATCAGCTGGATCTAATCTAATTTTCATACAGACTTTGTCTCTAAGTGCGATATGTAGAATACATGGTCACACATTTTGCTTCCTTACTTGAAATCTGGAGAACAAGACGACTGTTACTTGCCAAAAGTAATAAAACATGTTTACACAGACTGAAGTAGATACCATATTTCTCCCTACCGATTTTACAACATCTGAACCTAGTTTGAAAGTTTAGTACCAGTTAACTTGGTAAAACCAGAAGACCAATGATCCTGTAGCTCAACTGAGACTATTTGGGTACGATAGCCGGCATAGGTTGAAAAGCCTTTGGTCTCTGCATCCTATAGTAATTTGGTGGGGAATTTAGCTAGAATTAATTTGGCGAAACGGACACTTCACCTAAAATACGGCTTTGATGAAGTTACATACCAAATATGAAAAGCATGGGCCTTCTAGTTTCAGACAAGGAATATTTTCTAAAACCTTTGTAAAACTATTTGACCTTTCCGTAGAAAAGGTCGTCGACCCAAAGTTATAATGTTTCCAAACTATATTAGGCCATGTCCCTAATGCCGCATACCAAGCCAGAGGTCCATTTGTCCTTTGGAGTAAAAGATTTTTAAAGACATTTTACAATAATTGGGTGTGGCGGCCATCCTGGTCATGTGACCCTGATGCGGCGAATTAACATTCTTTCACCATACCCATTTAGGCTACATGTGAAATTTGGCATTTATTGGCACAGGGGCTTCTGTTAAGAAGACGTTTGAAGCGTTTTTCCCTATAGGAGTCTACGAAAAACAAGGAAACCCTGGAGCGGAGTCATTTTAACTCCATGGCTAGAACTTGAACACTCTTGATAGAGGTCTACATGATAAAGCTACACACCAAATATCAAAGACCTCGGTCTTCTAGTTTTATACAAGAAGATTATTAAAGTTCTGCCTATAGAAGTCTGTGTAGAAAAATCTGACCTCTCCGGAAAAAAAGGACAAAATCAACCGGAGGTTATAACTTTTTTAAACTTTATTTAAATTTTATTGGGATCATGTCCCTAATGCTGCATACCAAGCCCCAGGGCCATTGGCCCTTTGATTTCGGAGAAGAAGATTTTTGAAGTGTTTTCAAAATATATGGACATGGCGGCCATTTTGATCGCATGACCCAGATTTGGCCAATAGTTTCTTTCCCCCGGCCAACGAAGATTCTATATGAAATTTGGCTTTGATTGGCACAGTAGTTTCTTAGGAGAGAAGAGTGTAGACGGCGGACGGATGCCGGAGCCTGCCTATTTTATAAGTTAACGTATGAACCTAAAGGGTCAGGTGAGCTAAAGGTTGACTGTTCCTAGGCGGAGGTTCTAGTATTGTTTGTTGTTTGTGTTGCCTTGTGGCTGCACACTGCAGGGCTTTTTAGGTTTTGCTCTCATTACGAAAACACGCCTATTCAAATATATTGAAAATTTCACCTCCAAAAACTGAAATATATCAGATTAAAAATAACTGTGATATTTTTCATATTCCTGCTCAAAACATAGATTGTGGGTACTCGTTCGAACCGCCCCGATGAGGCGGTTCTAACGAGTACCCACAATCTATGTTTTTGAGCAGAAATAAGAAAAATAATGTATACACTGTAAACCTCAGTTTTACTATATAAAAGTGGGGTTTAAGGGGGTCAAAATTATATAGGCGTGTTTTCGTAATGGTTATATTGTAGCTCATATATTTAATAAAAGGTTCATTACGATTATTGTTCCATTATTCCTTCACTACTTAATTTGTATCTCTGTTTCGTAGAGGCAGAGCTAAGCCAAGAACTAGAATTGTGTTTTATCTGACTCTCCTAGACATAAAATATAGTCATCATCACGAAAACACGCCTATATAATTTTGACCCCCTTAAACCCCACTATTATATAGTAAAACTTGGGTTTAGAGGGGTATACATTATTTTCCTTATTTTTACTCGAAAACATAGATTGTGGGTACTCGTTAGAACCGCCTCGCCGAGGCGGTTCTAACGAGTACTCACAATCTATGTTGTGAGCAGAAATAGGAAAAATATCAGAATGTTTTATCCGAAAATTTTCATTTTTTGGTGGTAAAATTTTCAGTATATTTGAATAGGCATTTCGTAATGATGTCGAAGCAATGAATGCGCTTTTTGGTAGGTAGTATTAAAGAATTGAGCATCCTTTTCTAGAATAATTTCTTGGCCGTAAACGTCTTCCGCACTACATCCAAGTGTTGTTTATGCCACTGATCCTTTGAGATGAACAGGCCTATTCGAAATAATTTGAAAGTAGAATGTCTCTCAAGCAGGATCCAGAAGGCGTGAGCTGTGTCACAAATTACATTTAAAAATTTCTTGACTCAACTTGGTATAATCTTTGCTTTTAAACGACCCCCCTTTCTCAGAATTTATTTCAATGAATCATAGTCTGTATCGTGAACTAAACGAGCAATAACCTGAGAGTGAGAGATAATGTTTGAACTTTGATGACCTGAAAGTTAATAAGTCTATCAATGGCTGCTCCAACGTGGAATTCTTTGTGGTTCTTCTTCTTATGCGTTAGTTTCGTCCGTAACCTTTCATTCCATACTGATCCAAAATATTCTGATACCTAAACTCCTTACCATTATTGTTCTAACTTTGAACGTGTCTATTGGACTACTTGGTGATGAGTTTAAAAAAAACAAAAGCGCTGGATGAGTGTCAAACAGTGTAGCCGCCACAGAATCAGAGTGCATAATGCCCAGGCTGTCTGTCCGAATGCTTATGATAAACACGGCATGTTTCTTCCATTTACCGTTAAGTATATAAAATTCGGGAAGGGGTGGGGTGAGGCGGGAGGTGGGGGCGTCTCCATGAAATTTGTTCGTAACACGCTTTTTAAAGCGTACTAAAAAGTGCGACGTAAGAGTTTATTCTAAACGAAATGAAGTTGTTTCAAGCAACTTCATTTCGTTTAGAATAAACTCTCACGTCGCACTTTCTACTTGATTACCAACTTTCTTTTTCACACGTTCTAATTAACTGTCCTCATTTACAATTCCTACTGCTGACTTAAAAAGAGAAACATGACCTGTCTTTAGAAGCGAAGCGTGAAGCATAAACTATGTATGAACTGTGAAGTTTGAATGTCGCTATCTGTCTTTAGATGAAAGGCCTAATTACTTCGCTGTTTGTTTTAATAATATGAAAACGGCACAATTACTAGAATTCCAGAAGCAAACATTTTGAAAAACTGAATTTACCTTTAAAGCCCCAATCACAACTGCTGCAGACGACATTTTAATAGAGACGATTCACATAAAATGGCAAGAATTATTTTAGAGGCAAAATAAAACAAGTAGAATGTGACTGCTGAGAACTTTGCTTGGCAATTAAAAATTTAACTATCACCGCCTCTGCACTAAAGATAAAACGGGAACCAGTTTTCATTTACATATAAAACCTTGTCAGGTATTTACCAAGAATACGTACTTTGACAAATCTATCTATACTTAATTGATAGCAAACTGGTAAAAAATTCAGCAGACGGCATTTTTTTTTTCTTTTCTTTCTTGTTTTTCTTCAAAAAATAGATTTGACCTTTCAAGCAAATTGTCTCTTAGAAGACAATTATCCTAGTTTCTGGTAAAAATAAAATAAAATACCATTCATTTCTCGTCTACTGAATTTGCCAATAGCGTGCTAAGTGTTAATGTACAATTTACTTTTGGAACCGTCAGTGTTGTATTACATAGCATTAGGAAAAGTACAATACAAATTTTGAGTAACAGTTAATCCGCTTCATTAACTAAAATATAATAGATAATATCCATTAAGGGATTATAACCTAAATATCAATGATCTTGGTCTTTATTGAAGGGTTCACAGTCATTTTTATCTGTCGCTCTACCTTGAATCAGAGTAGCCAACATCCGTTCCCCGTTTAATCGCGGACAGTTGATCAACTCAATACCTCTTGAATGACGAAAATGTTTGCTAAAATAGTGCACTTATAAGGAGAATAAAAATGATATTTCTTTCTTGGTTTGTAAATAGAAATAAAACTGTAAAATAATATCTTTTTATCGAAATGATCTCGTTTGCAATTTACTTGAAGTCATTTTGCTAATTTCAAATGACACAAATATGTAATTCTCTCCAAATATTTTGCATACCTGAATGTGAAATAAGTAATAAACACAGATGGTGAAGGGGAGCCTTACATATGCGAACATTGTGAAGTTATAAAGTTTATATCCTGTCTTACTGATAAAAGAAAATTTTTAAGTACGAGTTTTAAAGTTCTGTGTCATTTCTATATACTTGGTCAACACTTTAGCCGTGGTGCTGGAAAATTACCATTTTTAACATCACTTTTAAATTTTATTCCCGAACCACGTCCGAAGGATGTTTTTCGTATTCAATATACAGTAGTCTATAGGAGAATCAGTTCTTGAAGTTTTGCCAGTAATGGGTTCCAATTTTTGTGCACTAAAGTATAGGACGCGATCCAACACAAACTTTACTATACTGAGTTGTATGGACATTGCAATTTTCCTAATATGTAATCTTATCACTTTGTTCTTCAGTACGAATGCTTTATTGGATTCTGGCCCTTCAAATTGAACGTGTAACCAAATCCTGGCATGGGACTAAGTCTGTTTTCACAGGAATTTCTGACCCATGACACTCTTTTAGCTGAAATTCATATGTTGAAAATTGTCATAAAAATTAGAATTTCGTGACACTTATAAAGATCTGAAAAATTCCTGAGAAATATAGCTTGTTAGCAGAACAGTCAACATTTGAAGCTTAAAGATACTGACTTTCACAGTTTATAAGCAAAAATAACCGGTTTGCTTTATAGTTTCAATATGAAATATTTAAAAAATATAATCCAGAATACTGAAACTATGTTAAACGTTTTGGCAAGATGTATATAATGGAGTTGAAAGAAGAGCATATATGCGGGGTGGGGGTTCTAGGTCAATTCAAATCTTTTCCTTGAAAAGTGGATTTCTTTGATGAAGGAGGCAAACAGTTTGTTCTCTATTGGAGGTAAAAGAAGTATGTATGTGGCTGCCAAAGTTCATGCAAGACTTTTAGTGGGAACCGATTTGAGGAATATTCCGAAAATCTCTAGTGAACCATTTTCGAAGATAATGGTCAGGTTGAGGTTGTGGCTATGTAAATCCAATGTAAACCCAAGCACACTCCTTTCACACCCCATATTGGGATGGTCAGGCCCAAGCAAGCTGTGTAGACCAGATCAGACATCGCCCGCGGAGATTTTGCGGTCCTTTCAACAATATTAATTTATTGCTTTGTTCTTATTTTTTCCAGAAGATAGGCTTTATTTCATATGAGTAGGATTCTAAGGAGTCCGTGTTGTTTCTAGGGTACATCAATTGAATGAACGTAAAAGCGAAAATATAGATCAGTGGACATGTTCAGAAAAGGCAAATGAACAGTCGTCGAAACGAAATAGATAAAGCACGACATTACGAAAACGCCCATTCAAATACATTTTACAAGCAAAAAGTAGAATTTTCAGAAAAAAAAAATCTGATTGTTTTATATTTATTCTCAAAACATAAATTTAGGGTACTCGTTGAAATCATAGAGTGTGGGTATTCGTTAGAACCGCCTTGCCGAGGCGGTTCTAACGAATACTCACACTCTATGATTTCAAACAAAAAATAAGAAAAAGAATGTATACCCCTGTAAACTCCAGTTTTACTATATAGAAATGGGGTTTAAAGGGTTCAATATTATATAAGTATGTTTTCGTTATGAAATAGCCTTATGTTTGACCATGGAGTTACCGACAGGCATGTATCCATCCAACAAGCAATAGCCTTTTCGCTTTCTTGTAGTCTATAGTAAAACTGAAAACTGAAACGCTCAAAACTTTTATCCGAAACCCATCAGTGACGTTTAAACGAGCAAAACAGTTTTTTTTACCTGATGTTTCATATCTTTTTTTTCTCGCTATTCAATTGCATGATAGTAGTGCATGAACTAGAATAGTAGTGCAAGAACTAGAATAAAGAGTGTTTTATATGGTCTTTCATAGCACTTTGGAAACCTACACAATGATGCTCGTTTATTTTGTCTGCTTATTGTGACGTTTTATCAGGCTATTTAATGTAATTTTATTGTGTAATAAAATGAAATGCATAAGTAAACATGTATTCAATCAAACATTGTCTCATGCACATCCGTCGTCTCATGCGCTTTAAAAATAGACAGTACGCTAAACTGAATGTTTTGGGCTTCATTTAAATGGGATACCACTCCACTCTCAAAGGAAGGGTACTGGGAGCGTAGATTTCTTCATTTAAAAGAAGCTACCAACAGCTATGACGTGAGTAAAACCTATTCTGTGAGAAGTACTCCCATATAGATGCATCTGTTCACTTCAAAGGAGAATCGATGAACTTTCGAGGGAGATACTTCGGTCAATGTCGGTTTACATCCCTACTGAAATAAGGAAATCATTTTCTCCCTTTTGGACCAAATTCTTTTCTTTTAGAGACCCTTTTTCAGAAGTGGATTAATGTACAGGAAGGCAATCGGAAAATCAAAAATGCTGTCACTTGACAGAATATATACCAAGTGTATTTTATTACCAAAATGAGTGACCCAGAAAGCGTTCTACATAAATCTATAGCGGGCCGTTATCGGCCCGTCAGGGTAGCTGACGGGCCGATACCGGCCCACTATAGATTTCTGTAGAATGCTAGCTGGTGAAACTGTTTACTACTTTTTTGTTTCCAGAAATATGTGGCCCTGATAAGGAAAAAGACATAGTGTCTAACACTTGTCAATGTATCAAACTAATGAACGAAAATATCAGTAAGTGGATCAATATCTAATGCCGTTTCAAACGTCGGTGCATGTACTGCAATAACCCTAAATATTCAAACAATTTAAATCCAAATTTAACATTACGAAAACATGCCTATTCAAATATACTGAAAACTGTACCACCAAAAAAAAAAATTGAAAATTATCAGATAAAAAAATCTTATATTTTCATATGTCTGCTTAAAACATATATTGTGGGTACTCGTTAGAACCACCTCGACGAGGCGGTTCTAACGCGTACCCACAATCTATGTTTCTCGGCAGAAATAAGAAAAATAATGTGTACCCTTGTAAACCTCAGTTTTACTATATAGAAGTGGGTTTAATGGGGTCAAAATTATATAAGTATGTTTTCATGATGAATACCGTCATTACCCTAAGTATTGGGATAGATTGCAAACAATGTAAACGCAGATCATGGTCTACACTGTTCGGCACTCATTATGCAGATGTTTGGTCTATCTATGGACTTATTAAAATGTTTTGACAAGTATAGTAAAGAGTTAAGCGGACCGATAAACCTGGTAGATTTTCTTTCATTTTTACAAAAAAAGGTAAGAGAAAAGTCCAGGGAGTGCCACAATCACAAACCGCAGCCCTTCCCAGACCCCAAGAGAAAGAGGAAACCGACAAATCTAAACAAGCACAAACAACATTTGACAAAAGACAACATTTGTGACTTCTTTAATTGCACGACGGTGGGTCGGCCCACAGACTAAACGACAGCTTCCTCATCAATCTGTTTCAGATGGTTGACGCCTGACAATCAATGTCTGTGGTCTGGCCCATCGTGGTCATGTTCGTAGTTTAATACTGGCTTCAGCTTGCTATTGAGCTGTGCCCTTTGCTTTAGTTTAATCACAGTGGTTTTCGTTATATATGTTTTTGATTATACGTGTTTCACGAGATTTTTCACAGATGAGGTAGAAGACCTATGCGGACCGAACACATATTTGTAATTTGGAGCTCATCCCGAAAACATACCTATAAATTTTGACCCCCTTAAACCCATGTTTATATTGTAAAACTGGGGTTTACAGGGGTATACATTCTTCTTTTTTTTTTATCTCTGCTCAAAAGCATTGCTTGTGGGTACACATAAGAACCGTCTCGGCGAGGCGGTTCTAACGAGTACACACTATGTTTTGAGCAGAAATATGAAAAATATCAGAATTTTTATCTGAAAATTTTCATTTTTTGGTGGTGAAATTTTCAATAAATTTCAATAGGTGTGTTTTCGTAATGTGGGTCAGAATTAGGAATAAGTTTTCGCAAAAGTAAACCTGGTTTAAGCAACTAGCTAGAGTAGTTATCCGAAGAGGTTCCTCTGTTGCTTTTCTTCTTTGTGCGTCTGTGGAGTCATGCTCATGTCTGATGTAGTTTTGTCATAATTTTGTCCTCCTTCCTTTGGAGCCTCGGGGGAGCTGTGTTTTATGATTGTGGCATTTCCTTGAGTTTCTTAACTAGTATTTTTGACTGATGTTTGACTGAGTAGCCTCCGAAGATAATGTATCAATTCCCCTTAAGGTGTCCTAATACTTATTGTAGATATGGTAGGCTTAAGCACTGGCAAATGGCAAACATTTCACTAGAATCAGCGAGACCATGGTGCCAAATTTTCTAAGTCGTTTCTAATCGGAATATTAATGTAAATACAGCAGTGTTCAGTCCTGTTTAATGCATGCTCTCCTTTAACTTGTCTAAATACTTAGAATAAATATGGTAGTCCATTTGACCTTGTAAGTACTTGCAGAAAGACAAATATTGCAGTAAGAACCAAGCCCAAAGCGCCTCTCTTTGCTAAGTCATTTCTAATCCATCACGAAAACATACCAATATAATTTTGACCCCCTTAAACCTCACTTTAATATAGTAAATTAGGGTTTACAGGGGTATATATTATTTTGCTTATTTCTGCTCAAAACATAGATTGTGGGTACTCGTTAGAACCGCCTCGGCGAGGCGGTTCTAACGAGTATCCACAATCTATGTTTTGAGCAGAAATGTGAAATATATCAGCTTTTTTTATCTGAAAATTTTCATTTTTTGGTGGTAAAATTTTCAGTATATTTAAATAGGCATGTTTTCGTAATGGGAATAATAATGTGTATACGGTAATGTATAGCCCTGTTTAATCCTTACTTTCCTTTTAACGTGTCCGAATACTTAGTGTGAATATGATAAGCCGATTGATCTTGTAAATCTTGATAAAATGTCAAATGCAATAGTAACAACAAAACCCTAACGTCACTCTTCGCCTTGTATGTTTCTGTTGGATTATCAATGTAATTACGGTAGCTTAGTCTTATTTAATGCACACTTTCCTTTTATAAGTATTCTCTAAATTCAAATAGATGTCAGCGTGAATACTTTATTTGGTTAAATCAATGTTAGAGTGCGAAAATGGTTAATGGGTTGTATTTGATGCCAAACTTCCCAGCTATTGCGACTACAGTGCTAATTACCATATTTAACCTAGGTATTGTGACAAACAGGCCGGAACAAGGGTTAACATTATTTTTATGCTTTTGTTAATGTACAAAATCGGTGAATATGCACCATTTGTTTAGGAGCCGCTGATGTTTGTATGGGAAAACAAATCCTCGATAAGGGAGTGGCTACTGCCCTCCCTTCAGATCAACGTTGGATTAGTTACCGAAGCGCCATAAAAGTCCATATAAGGCATGTTTTATCTGAAACTCTAGTACACGCTCTATGACTGAACTCTCCGTTCAAAATAATTAACCTGATCTTACTGCTACTAGAAACATGCAATTGAATAATGTGAAAGAGTATATTTAAAATCCGGTAATAATCTCTTTTGATCAATTAAAAATTCTAGTAATGTTTTATATAAGCTTAATTCAAGATCTACATGTTATACAACTTTGTCATTTAAACTGATGAAACACAAAATTCTTAACTTAATATAAAAAAAAAACGTTTACAAGAGCAAGTTCTCTTTACCATGCTTGTCATCGCGAAAACACGCCTATATAATTTTGATCCCCTTTTATATAGTAAAACTGGGGTTTACAGGGGTATACATAATTTTTCTTATTTTGCTTAAGAAACATAGATTGTGGGTACTCGTTAGAACCGCCTCGCCGAGGCGGTTCTGACGAGTACCCACAATCTATGTTCTGAGAAGTTATATGCAATTGAATAATGTGAAAGAGTATATTTAAAATCCGGTAATAATCTCTTTTGATCAATTAAAAATTCTAGTGAGGTTTTATATAAGCTTAATTCAAGATCTACATGTTATACAACTTTGTCATTTAAACTGATGAAACACAAAATTCTTAACTTAATATAAAAAAAAACGTTTACAAGAGCAAGTTCTCTTTACCATGCTTGTCATCGCGAAAACACGCCTATATAATTTTGATCCCCTTTTATATAGTAAAACTGGGGTTTACAGGGGTATACATAATTTTTCTTATTTTGCTTAAGAAACATAGATTGTGGGTACTCGTTAGAACCGCCTCGCCGAGGCGGTTCTGACGAGTACCCACAATCTATGTTCTGAGAAGTTATATGAAAAGTATCCGATTTTTTAACCCGAAAATTTTCCTTTTATGGTTGTAAAAGTTTCCGAATATTTGAACAGGCATGTTTTCGTAATGAATGAGAGACTATGTTGTTGTTTTTTTTTTATCATTTATGAGCATGTTAAACATTATACCACATGCTATTGTCAGACTGTTAGTAATACTCTTATAAATATCTTTATTTAAAGCGCTCATTGATCTTTTGAGTTATCATTAAACTTGGGACTAATATCACGAGAACATGCCTATATAATTTTGACCCCCGTAAACCCCACTTTTATATAGTAAAACTGGGGTTTACAGGGGTATACATTATTTTTCTTATTTCTGTGAGACGGTTCTAAGGAGTACCACAATCTATGTTTTGAGCAGAAATATGAAAAATATCAGAGTTTTTTTATCTGAATATTTTCAGTTTTGGAAGGTGAAATTTTCTATATATTTGGATAGGCATGTTTTCGTAATGAACTTTTAAGACAAATTGATATTTCTGTGTGGAACTGTGCTCTTTTTATTGCCGATGTGTTTTGATTTGTTACGATAGAGGCTCTGGTTCCTTGTTTTTGTGTTTGTTCTGCCTCTTTTAGCTTTGCGATTAGCTCACTTGGGGATGGGGTTATAAGGATCTATCACTGGTGTGAGGATTAGATAGAAAAAACTGTCATGAGGATCATAGTCTGGCATCACGAGGCTTGCCAAGTGATACCAGACTGTGATCGCGGGGGACAGATTTTTTCTATCTACCTTCACACCCATGATAGATTCTTTTACTTGCACATCTTTCATTGCCGAACATAGATTTTTTAATAATGCAGTCACTGCGAATGCTGACGTCCGCCATATTGCGATGACGTTACTGTGGCGTTTAATGGCGCCATTACGTTTCAGTGACGTAAACCTTAACGGTGGCGTACATGACGTCCATTACAACCAGTGCATATCAAACACGTGAGAATTCTCGAGTTTTATCTTACCCTGGGTAGTATAACTTGGGTAGGATAAGATTTTCTATCCCACGGTAAAATCCAAGATTTCCTTATCTGGTGTGCAAGAAACTGGTCGCTTGGCTAGTCCATTACGAAAACACGCCTATTCAAATATAATAAAAATTTTACGACCAAAAATGAAAATTTTCAGATAAAAAATTCTGATATTTTCCATATTTCTGCTCAAAACATAGATTGTGGGTACTCGTTAGAACCGCCTCGATGAGGCGGTTCTAACGAGTACCCACAATCTATGTTTTTGAGCAGAAATAAGAAAAATAATGTATACCTCTGTAAACCCCAATTTTACTATATAAAAGTGGGGTTTAAGGGGGTTAAAATTATATAGGCATGTTTTCGTGATGCGCTGAACTGTATGTCCTGACTGTGAATGTTTACGTTTGTTCGTTCATCATCTCAGTATTGCAAGAATGTCTTCTCGTGTTCATCACTTTTAACAAATCGGACAAGTCCTGACTGCGAAACTTCTTAAATAAGTATTATGGTACCTATTATATAATAAACTATGTAAAACGTTTTCGAAGTTTTATCGATGGCCAACAGTCCTTCATAATTTAGAGACTAAGTCATCATCAAGTTCTGTTTCCGATAGAACATCAAGGTTATCAAACTAAAGCTGTATTTGGAAAGTAATTAATAATGACGGCAGCAATACTTAGAAAATATTTTACATAAAATAAATATGAAAACACTAAGGAGAGGCTACATTCACAAACTGCAGCCTTGCAGGGCATCAGATAAGGGTTTAATTACATGAAATGACAACACAAAACAGTACAGCGTCGAAAACAGAACAAACAAGCGAAAAGAGAAATAACAAACAAAGAGAAACAGTAAACATTAAACCCGTTTCGGCGAGCAGTTAATATTTTGCCGTATTGATAAAATTACTCGGGCAGAGCAATCGGTACAGAACCAGATCAGACGTCAGAGAACGCAGTTTTTTTTTTCAGATAGATTAATTTTTGACAGCAATAATTGTAGTTAGGTGTATGACAATATCGGTCAAACGTCAGATCCTATTTTCTATCAAAAAAAAAAAAAAAAAAAAAAAAAAAAAAAAAAAGAATTATTAAATTTTTAACCCACAGAAGGCTATGTTCTAGTTCCCTGTACTTTGTACAGTGTTGCTGGCATTACGAAAACACGCCTATTCAAATATATAGAAAATTTTACCTCAAGAAACATAAAATTTTCAGATAAAAAAAATCTGATATTTTTCATATTTCTGCTCAAAACATAGATTGTGGATACTCGTTAGAACCGCCTCGGCGAGGCGGTTCTAACGAATACCCTTAATGTATGTTTTTGAGCAGAAATAAAAAAATAATGCATACCCCTGTAAACCCCAGTTTTTCTATATAAAGTGGGGTTTAAGGGGGTCTAAATTATATAGACATGTTTTCGTAATGGTATTCAAATTTGGTACGAATGAGTCCACATACTACATGTTAATATTAGCCGCCGCTTAACTTTATTAAGTGTGTGTGTGTGTGTGTGTGGAGGGGGGGTGTATTCTTAATACAGATAAAGCAAGAATTCTCAATTACAGTCGACCCTCATTAAGTCCAAGAGACCCTCTGAAATAATTAGAGATATCCGTACCTCCATCACGAAAACATACCTATATAACTTTGTTTGACCCACTTAAACCCCACTTTTATATAGTAAAACTGGGGTTTACAGGGTATACATTATTTTTCTTATTTCTGCTCAAAACATTGATTGTGGTACTCGTTAGAACCGCCTCGCCGAGGCGGTTCTAACGAGTACCCACAATCTATGTTTTGAGCAGAAATATGAAAAGTATCGGAGTTTTTTATCTGATTATTTTCAGTTTTTGGAGATGAAATTTTCTATGTATTTGAATAGGCATGTTTTCAAAATGCGAACTATCAGGCTTACAGAATTGAGGAAAAACAAATAAATCGAACAACCCCATTTCACAAAAGAATATGTAATTTGACAACTGAAGTTAGAGGTATCTTTCAAATATTTTTAAAAAGGGAGCGATTTCTCCTCTTTTCCACTGAAGTTAGAGATATATTGAAACTATTGTTAAACAAGGAGAAATTGCTCCTTTTAGGAGTAATTTTTCTTCTTTTTCTTTTCCACAATATTTTGTTACCTCTTGCAAAATTTCCATGTTGAAAACAGGAACAAGATTGTAACTTCGAGATAAGCGGTTAATCGAGAAAAGCGAAATCGAGATAACGAGAGTCGACTGTATATGTACGACTGTTCAGTTATCAGCTGTGTCAGCAGGCGTATGTCACATCGCGCCTAAAAACCATGCAAAATCACAGCTCCTCATTTCTTAGCTTGGTGTGCAGAAGACGAACTGTAATTGTATTGTACCGTTGTATAAAACCATTTAGTGCTTCATAAACTAATCTTGTCATCCAAGCAAGTAATAAAGAAACAGACAATGAATACCTCCATTTACAAATTTAATTACTATACGATAAGCTTTGAAGTTTCAAGTCTGCACAGTTCTAAGAAGAAATATCATATACATGTAATTGCTGTAACAATATTCATAAAAGTAACTGTTATAAATCCAATAAGGCCAACACTAAAATTTTGTTTGTTTACCTACCCACCAAAATTCTCCCTACCCAATTCTAATGAGTTCACTCAACATACCATGGTTTTATATAACGATTTCCCTAAATTATCCACAATTGCTTCCTGACCTGGTGTCATAAAAAAACTCTCAGTGACTCGATTTACTCATGTCTCGTACATATTTCCATAGTTCCAAAGACGTTCTAGCCAACGAAGTTCGACTGTAATTGTATCTGATTTTAAGGTAAATTCCTTGACAGATATTGAATCTGAAAACAAATACATGCATGTAAAATGAGACAACGTTGGTATGAGATTAACCTCTCTAACATACCCCTAGGTAAATGTTCTATTTTACGCATTGTCTTGACCAGTGGCACTTCCCGCTTCAAAATATATAAGTGGATAACTAGGAAGTGCCACAATCTTGAAGCATAGCCTTCCCGAGGCAACAAAAGAAGAAGATGAACGTTCAATGCCAAAATAAACGTCACATATGAAACCACTGACGCACATATAATGCAAATCCACCATGTAACGATCAGTAAAAAAACTACATGTTCCATGGGTGAAAGGGTGCTTTGACCAATTTTACCCGCGCAAAACCTCACCAGACTGTCTACATTTATTGTAATAAGAAAATTCTCATTTTCAGGATGTAATGACACAAATTTATGTAAAACTTGTCTTTCACCGCAAACAGCTTGACTAAATGTTTTCTGACGCCTACTCTTGAACAATACACCTAAGTAAATATTGTATAACGCTTGACAAAAGATGTGTTTATCTTAGACAATACAGCTCTCTTCTTAATTACAGCGACGCAGTGTGGGACGACTGCTGGTCCATCAGAATTAAAAACGACTATAGACACATACAAACAATCACTCTCAGAATGAAGTACTCTGTAATGCTTAGCGTGCTGGGTAAAAATTTCAGCAGATGACACTTTGAAATAGTTTTTTCTCCGCGGAAAATAGGCTTTGGCATTTTAAGGAGATACGAGCGTATTCTTCCTATGACAATTTGCATGAAATGACAAAGCCTATTTTCTGGGATAAATAAAAGGAAACAAGTTGCATGACCTGTCAAAGCCTGTTAACTGGGGAAAAATGTATATCATCATTTTTCGCCTGCTGAATTTGTAAAGAGAGTGGTGAAGCTGACGAATATATCCAAACAAAAGCTTTCAGAATTACGAGAACATTCGTGGTGGTGGAGTGCATGTTATGTTTGTCCTAGTGGTGAGAACGAGGTTGGGATGGATTGGAAAATGTTGGTTACAAAACCTGTGTACTAAACATTACGAATACGCGCCTATTCAAATATATTGAAACTTTCATCACCCAAAACTGAAAGCTTTCAGACAAAAAATCTGATGTTTTTCATATTTCTGCTCAAAATATAAATTGTTGGTATTAGAACCGCCTGGCCGAGGCGGTTCTAACGAGTACCAACAATCTATGTTTTTGAGCAGAAACAAGAAAAATAATGTATACCCCTGTAAACCCCAGTTTTACTATATAAAGTGGGGTTTAAGGGGGTCAAAATTATATAGATATGTTTTTTATGATAACGAGAAGCTCTCAGAGTACATAGGTATAAAGTAAGTAAGTGAATTCAAGGTGTGATACAATCAGATCCACATCAAATTCTATACACCAAATGGAAAATTAATTACCCAGTTATGGCTAGCGTACGAGCTTCATTGAAGTCAAATAAAACAAATTAGCCCCCCTCCCCCCTCCAACACACACACCACCCTCTCACACATAGTAGTTGCCGTTTCAAGGCGGTCCCTGATGTAGTTCTTCATTTTATTATATACAAAGTAATGAAATATAGAGAATTATTAATGAAATAAAATGCATATTTTCACTAGTGAAATATAAGTTTTATATTTTCACTAGTGAAAATATAAAACTTATATTTTCACTCCTCTAAGCAGTGAAAAATATAAGATCTGGATCTACTTTTTTCTTATTTACATTAATGTTTTCATTACACGAGATGAAAATTTTTATGGTATTCACTGAAAAAGAGTAAATTTTCTTTTCATTTTATTTTTACACGTCAGTGCGCGTTTCTGACGTCATATCTAACGTCACCAAACAAAACAAAACATGAACGTCATGGCGCCAAGGGACAAAACTGCGTGTCAGACTTTCCCTTGCAAATGCAAGATTTGCATCTCGTATCGAAAGTGATGTATATAATAAAAAGAAAATTCAAATGTTTGTCGTGAATATGACTTTTATTTCATCTCGCGAAGTGAAAAAATGTATATTTCATGAGTGCCTTCGGCACTCATGAAATATACATTTTTTCACTTCACTCGATGAAATAAAAGTCATATTCACTCCAAACATTTGAATATCCTCTATGTCCGTCCGTCTGTGGTTTCATATGTGGCATTTGTTTTGTCATTATTTGTGTACCATCTTTCTTTTGGTGGCGCGAAAAGGCTGTGTTTTATCTTTACTTATAGTTTTTGCCTTTCAAGACTTAACAGCTAGGCCTCGAAATTTACATTTCGCTATATCACCAAGAATTTTGAACAACCACTAGCTGTATTATTACAATAACCGAATTATCCGTTGTTTCTCAGACAATTTAAATGAAAATAATTAAGCGTTTTGACTCTGACCTTTCTAAGCCACTTTTTGTATACAAAAAAACGCATTCAGGACAAGGTGTGTTTGTTTGAGCTGGAGAAATCATATTCAGTAATGTCGAGCCGTCTTGCTGCGTAATTTGTACACCATTAGTTTTCCTACTGGCCATTCCAAGCCCGCTCTTTTGTTGCAGTTTGCTTTTTAGTGCGTCTGTGGTTTAAAATGTTACGTTTGTGTTGTCCCCTCATCTCTCCTTCTTTTGGTGCCTCCAAACGGCTGTACTTTGTGATTGCGTCATTTCCTGGGTATCACCACTTATATGTTTGCAAACAGACAGAAAAGCAAAGAGTGTTTGGATGAGAAAACGCCCTAAACCCTTTACTTGCTTCAATTTGGTAAGGCCCTCTCTTTTGTGAGCCCCAATACTATCAAAGTATGTAGATAGTGCATACCTTATGTGCGCAAGTCCTCTCACGCGTTTATGCCAATCGTTTTGATCTTTTACAGATGTTTTTGTCATGTCAAATATGCACGTGCTTTGGCTATAATTCTGAAAATAGTTGTGTTTCACTTCTATACGCAGTTTTAACTTACATTGTTCGAGCTCCAAAACTTTCAAAGTCTTTAGATAATTGGGTACATTATGTGCGCAGCTCCTCCCACACGTTTATGCCAGTCGTTTTGAAACTTTACAAATGTTTTCATCACGGTTTGAAAATGCGGTTTGGGTATAATCCTGATTATTTTTTTACTTTTTCTTACATTTTTTAGCTTTAGTAGTATCAAACTGTGTACATAGTAGGTACCTTACATGGGCAAATCTTATAGTTGTAGGCAGATCTCTTTTTGACACTTCGCAAGTCTTTATTTATTTATTTATTTATGCATGCATGTGAACTAGGTATAATCTTCGTTTCTTGTTTTGTTTTGGCATGGTCGTTTTGGAGGATTTTAAAAGGCGGGGGCCATAAATTCACTGAAATTGCCTGATTTGTTTTTATTTTATATTTATTTTTGTTTTGATATGCACTCGTCATTAACGACATAAGACTTTTAAATCATAATTAAATTTAGAAAAGCTAAACGGCAACATGTGTTTAAGTTAATAGCCTTATTAGTGCTGCCACGCAAATATCTGTAGTATATAGTGGCCTCAGTTTGGCAAACAAAGGAACTAGCTAATTATTTTCCGTTTTGTAACATTCTATATTAAGAACTGTGGGGGTGTATTGCTTTTCACGACAGCAATGTTCAAAGACGACAGTAACAAGGAAATGTTAAAACGCAGGTAAATGAATCAGGTTATTCAGCACATTGGTAAATTGCATGCTTTAAAACTATCCCCATCGATTTTTAATAAAGACCGATATTTGTAGAAATTTATATTTCAATAATGACGTCGGAGAAATTTAAACATAAGGTGCAAAAATAAAAACACATTTAGAAACATATACATTTACTAGTAGTTTGTAACCTTTGACAAAGAAGAAAATAAGAGGTGGTGTTGGCAGAATAATGAGTGGTAAATAATAGCTGTGGTTCCGCGCTTCGTAAACAAAAAGCATTATCGCATTTCATAAAAAATTCCGCAGATTTCCGCTAAATAATAGTTAACACTTTCAGCACTACTGTCCCAAACTGATTAATACACAAATAGTGTGGATTCGTATATTACATTAACAAATCTGTGTGCTTTGTACCACATAGTCCCCCATAATAAACATGTATATAGGTGTATGCTGGGGTCTACAATATTAGGCGGATTTTCAGAATTTTGTTGTATTTAAATAATTTTTCAGTATTTTTTTCTGATTACTGCATAAAACCTATGTTGTGGGAATTCAACAGAAGCGCATCGTTAAGATGCTGTTATTGTGTTCCAACATGAATTTGGCAGAAATAAGAGAAATGTCAATTCTAACCTGAATGTACGTGTTACCTTATCAATGTATTTAAACCTTTAAGCAAAATTCTCATTTTAGAATTTGTCCTTCTTAAATGTAAGCAAATCATTTTTAGAATGATCTCCCTTTAAAAAGATAAGAAAAGACTTGAAACTTCTAGTGTTTTTGTAGCACCTGAGTTAGCATGGGCGACTTAGGCGTGCAAGTTTCCGTCAGTTCGTTCGTTCGTCCGTATACTTACGTCCACCCTAAAGAAAGTCTAAAAACTGTAAAACTTTACAATTGCTAGTTTCAGTTCACTGATTGTTTTATTTCAATGAGCTAAACAAAGGGTAACAGCTCTCACTTGTTTTCATACTTTAGTACGCCGGTGCAAATACGGACAGTCAAGACTCAGATCAGCCTGCGCAAAAAGTAAAAGTTCATACCATGTTGCTCAGATGTGCAGGTTAATTTAGACATATATGTTCGCTGATGCCATAAATGTTTTGTCGATGCGCTAAAGACAGAGAAGTACCATGTAAATATACTGATCAAAATCAGAAATGCAATACTTCTGTAAACTAAAATAACGTAAGATTAATACTTTAAATTTATTTTGTTGCAATGAAAAATATTTATGTATGTATGGATGTTGGTCCACATTTTTTGCATGTATGCTTTGTATTGAGAAATAAACAATTCAAATATACCCTCTATTAGTTATTTACATGCACGTTTTTATGCACTAGATCAGTTTTACAATCATATGTAAATGCGTGTTCGTTTCTTTTGCCACTGAGTAGGGTTGTGTTTCTTTTTTGGGGCCAGTATATATTAAAGAAATCAATATATTATAACACAGCAAAGTTGCCATGCAAAACAAAGCACTCTCATGATGATAAAACGACCCATATGTCATGTGTTGTGAAATGCTATAAATGAATTATGCATAGCTGGATCTTTTTGCATGGTAATTTCGAACGTATTTGTCCTAAAATTTCGTAATTTTGTGAAAAACTTTGAACAATCTTATTTTATTACAGTCGAACCTCAATGGTTCGACCATCTTTGGAACCATGTAAATTCGTTCGAGACATGGGTAGTTCGAGCCACTGAGGGTTAATCATGGCACCAGTTCATGAAACAAATAGCGATAATTTAGGGAAATATTTTCGATTTTCAACACAATGATTGTATGTTGAGTGTACTCATTAGAATCGCCTCGATGAGGCGATTCTAATAAGTACACTCAACATAAAGTTCCATGATAAAATAAGGAAAAGCCCCTAAATATTTGTTTCGAGCTATGGGAAGAATTTTGCAGGGACTGAAAAAAGAGTTCGAATCATCCTTGGTAAACGAGCCATTCGTGTTCGAGCCATTGAAGTTATACTGTATATGATAATATGTCTAAATACTGTTGGATGAGTGTCGAACAGTGTAGACCAAAAATCAAACGGGATGGTATCTCGTGCTATGTCTTTGTTCGGGCCCTCTACTGTTCAACTATATATATATATATATATATATATATATATATATATATATATATATATATATATATATATATATCGTCGACTCTCGTTATCTCAACTTCGCTTATCTCGAATAACTGCTCATCTCGAAGTGAAAATCTGGTCCGTGTTTTAACATGGAAATGTAACAACAGGTAACAAAGTATTGTGAAAACGGGGAGAAATTGCTTCTTAGGAGCCATTTCTCCCCTTTTCCACAATATTTTCAAAGTATCTCTATCTTCAGGAGTCAAATTACATATTCAGTTCGAGACATGGGTGAAATGTTGTTGCTCGATTTATTTTTTCCTCAATTTTGCCAATCTGATATGTCGAGGTAAGGATATTTCGAAGTATTCAAAAGAATCCATTGGACTTCGAAATAACGAGAAACGACTGTATTGGCTTTCATTAGCTCTGGCTGTCCGTGTATGAGGTGTTTGTCACGAGCCCTGATCCAATTTTCAACACAGTGGTTTAACTTGATTTACGTTTTCTTTGATGTTTTACAAGATATGAAACTTGGGTGAAGATTTGGTGCAGTAAAGTCGAGTTAAACCTCAAAGTACAGTCGACTCTCGTTATTTCGAATTCCAAGGGACTCTCTGAAAGACTTCGAGATATCCGTACCTCGACATATCAGATTTGCAGAATTGAGGAAAAAATAATTCGATTAACCACATTTAACAAATATATATGTAATTGGACTCTTGAAGTTAGAGATACAGTTAAAATATTGTGGAAAAGAGGAGAAATTGCTCCTTAGGAGCAATTTCTCTTTTTTTTCCACAATATTTTTTACCTGTTTTTAGATTTTCATGTTTAGGCAGGGACCAGATGTTCACTTCGAGATAAGCGGTTATTCGAGATAAGCGAGTTCGAGATAATGAGAGTCAGCTGTAGGTTTTACTGCTGACCGCTCTAAGGCTTTGGTGGTTGTTTTGTTCTTGTGTTTTTCAGTCCTTTTAGCTTTGCTAATCTTAGTGCTTTTCGTACGTTTGTTCGATTTGTGCTTTTGGCGTTGTCGGTTTCCTCTTCCTCTTGGTGTCTGGGAAGGGCTGCGGTTTGTGATTGTGGCATTCCCTAGACTTTTCTCTTACTTTTTTGTTCCATCTCTGTGGTAATTTGCGGTAGCTTTCTGTGGGATTTTGTCTTAATATACTAATCGCGGACGCCTGATTATACCCTTTATTCTGGGGTCCATGTCAGTTGGTCTGAACATTCTGATTCGTCATTCGTTTACGGATTTATGAGTTTGAATTATGGCTTGGGTACCATGACCACAACTACTTATTTTTGTATTGGATGGATCCTGTCTGTCAGTGTGATAACATCGCTGGAGGAGAGGAGCTGGTTGCTTTGATTTTCACTGAGTTGTCACATGTGTGCTGTCCGTCATGGTTTGTTTACATTTCCTCTTGGTATCATTGGTAGGCTATTTTCTGGGATCAGTTGTTCAAAACATAACGAAGTTGTTAGCTAACGTGACGTTAAAATTTCTGTTTTGAAATATGACAAATACATTGAATTTTTTTGTTGAAAAAATGTGAGTAGCTTTTGCATTGCAAAAGCTACTCACATTTTAGCAGCAAAAAAATATCAATGTATTTGACAATACCTTAGCCACAAAAGTTAACGAGTTTGTCATTAACAAGCTCGTTAAGCTAACGATGCTTTGAACAAGTGGGTCCTGACGATTATGGTTTCTCCTGGACATTCTCTGTACTATTTTACACCATTTGCTCAGGCATGTTTGTTCGATTACTTAGGGTACATACGGTATGTCCTGTAAGTGAATAAACCTATCACGATCTTCAATCTGTCTCTGTTTAGTATGCTGTTCTGCGTAATGAAATATTAATTTAATTTTCTGGATAAAATGCTAACCATGTACATCTCTTTAGAAAATTCTCGTGGGATCGTTATGTATATTGCGGACCTTCCGCAATTAAAGTACTTTATATACGAAAAGTGACCTCTTTGCAGGGTGTTATGTTTATATTATTGAATATTATGTATATGTAGATGAGGATCAGAGAAGTAAATGGTTATATTATGTTACCACACCTGTGAGACGTGTACCTTTTAGCTATGGCTCCAACTGTAACTCATTAGAAGCGTCTCGCCGAAGATAGGGTGTACTTTCATTATGTTATTGCGCAATGTATTGTCTTGATACCGAATGACATTACGAAAACATTCCTCTTCAAATATACATATAGACAAAAATCACCTCCAAAAACTGAAAATTTTCAGATAAAAACTCGGTGAGGCGGTTCTAACGAGTACCCACAATCTATGTTTTTGAGCAGAAATATGAAAAATAATCTATACCCCTGTAAACCCCAATTTTACTATATAAAAGTGGGGTTAAAGTGGGTCAGAATTATATAGGTATGTTTTCGTGATGATGATGAAAATTATTAACGCAAGAAGGAGCAACTAAGTCTCGTGAATACAGTGCCATGATACCGTGCTAAAGCAGGATATTTTATACTGAGACAATGTCCCTGTGCGTAATATACTACCTCTAAACTTGGAACTTTCTTCATAGATAGTGTCTAATTATAAACGCAATTACAATAATTAGCATTTCAAAAAAAAAAAAAAAAAAAAAAAAAAAAAAAAAAAAATGGCATTTAAGCATAATTTTTGAAGAGTAACTTGCTTACAAAATTCGTTTTGAAGTAAAGATGACTTCCCTCAAATATGTTACAAAAGTTTCTTTCCGTATTCATTCTGAAAAATAACTATATTCTAGATCCTCCTGATGTAATTTTATTGACTTCGAATGAAAACTACCACAGTTTTCTTCTTTTTTTTTTATCAGTACGTACCCCTGAAATGTGTAAAGCTGCAGGCCTTACCATCGCTTTTCTGTCTATTTCACTCTCCGTTCCAGCTGGAGTTTCAAGTTGCGGACAGTTTCAGTATGGATGCAAGATTGTTGCAAGCGTCTCTAATCAAACTGTGTAGTTGCTTGACCTTCACGTGTAATTTCATACAGGACAGCTTTATTTTGCCTGATGAGGCGCGTGTATGCCACAGAAGGGATAGAGCAAACCCAAGCCATGAGTTTCAGAATGTCAATCTCGTTAGCGGTCATTTGATATATCCATTAAGAGATTAAAATACAAAGCATCCTTAATGTACTGTTTTAGACAACTATAATATTTATATCTCGGACGCCGCCACTGGCTACAGATAATTTAACGATATTCGCGAAGAGGAGGCTCAGCGTATTTGCCTACGAGGACTCAGAACGATGTCCGCTATTTGGACCGAAGATCTATGGGTATAAACTGTATTTGGCCTAAGACTTAGGAAAAAAAGGCTGGAGCAAACAGTATATACCCAGTAAGACAAGAATACAACATCTGGTCTGTGTCTACGCTATCTGACACTATTCCAGCAGTTTTAGATCCATCGACGTAGCAAAATGGTCTTGTTTAAAATTTACATCCAGTATTAGGAGTCTGTGCCGGATATTTAATGGTCAATACGGGCGAAAAGCAAAGGGCAGTATTAGAATCAGGACCCAGTTTTTCAAAGCTAACGATGTCGTTGGTTAACGATTCGTTAAAATTTACATTGAGTGATACGCAAATATGCTGAAATTTTTTGCTGAAAAAATGTGAGTAGCTTTTGCAGTGCAAAAGCTACTCACATTTTTTTAGCAAAAAATATCAGAATATTTTGTATTGAATCCGCTAAAACAGTTAACGAAAAGACCCATAACGAGCTCGTTAAGCTAACGACGCTTTGAACAACCGGGTCCTGGCTAATTTGATGATGCTGACAATTTAGCAACCATTACCCAGCGGGCGCATGACGTTTATAAAACATCGCCTCAACTTCGTTGCGATGTCATGACGTTGCATCGACGTTGAAACAACGTTATATAAACGTCGTGTGCCTGCTGGGTAGAGTCAATGGCGGTTTTGTACCAGGCGTATTACCATATTTCCATAAACAATTCCGACACATCAGCTCTTTACTATACGCTTTTTTTTTAAGAAAAAGAAGCCTAAAATGTTGTGATGGAATGATGAACAGTGGAAGTCCTGATCAAACTGTATCTCGGAAGAACAGTTCAATCTGGATGTAAACTGTTTGCTCACCTGCTTTTCCCGGAAGATGGGAGTTTGTATTTAACTCGAATCGACCCATTCGAATAAAATTAATGAACAAGAACTCCACTGAGCGTGGCATTAATCGCTCATGGGGTGCCTTTATTAGGAAATGAAATGATAAATAAGCAGGGCCTTGTAAGTAACTTTTTCAATACCATAAATAGTACGAACGGACAATAAAATTACCCAACCTCCAAGTAACACCTTGATCTTCATCTGACCTCACTGATAGGTTGTTCTGTATATCATCTTGTTTAGTTCCTCAGAGTTTAGTTCAACACAGAAATTGCAAGAAAACCTTCTAGTGATTTGGTGATATGGAGTGGATTCGAAAAATTTCCATTTGAACTTGACCGTGGCCTTGGTCTGACATCATTGAAAGTTTTTCATATTGTGTTGATAAGAGGAATATTAGCCACAAGTTTAATGAAAAACCTATCAGCGCTTCAGGAGATATGGAAAAATCAATGTAATGCGGATTCTGCACATTGTCTTGATAAAGTGAACATTTAACACAAGTTTAATGACAACCCTACCATGGCCTTACGAGATATGTGGCAGACACAAAATATTTACATTTCAACGTTGACCTCTAAGTCTGACCTTGACCCTGACATCACTGAAAGACATGCTCTGCATAATATCTTGATAAGCTCAACATTTGATCTAAATTTCAAGAAAAAATATCAGTTGTTCAGTAGTTATATAGTGGACACAACAATTACCATTTGAACTTAGACCTTTAAGTCTGACCTTGACTTTGACTCAGCATTACTGAGGTGTGGGTTCTGCACATCATCTACGTACGTTGAACACATTACGAAAACACGCCTATTAAAATATATAGACAATTTTTCCACCAAAAAATGAAAATTTTCAGATAAATTTTTTTTTATATTTTTCTTATTTATGCTCAAAACATAGATTGTGGGTACTCGTTAGTACCGCCTCATCGAGGTGGTCTCATCGAGGTGGTTCTAACGAGTACCCACAATCTATGTTTTAAGCAGAAATAAGAAAAATAATGTATACCCCTGTAAACCCCAGTTTTACTATATAAAACTGGGGTTTAAGGGGGTCAAAATTATATAGGCGTGTTTTCGTGATGATTTGACCCATGTTATAAGAAAATCCCATCAGGGTTTTTAGACACAAAATTACCATTTGAACTTTGACCTCAAAGTCTGACTTTGACCTTCACTCAACATCACTAAAAAAGTTGGTTCAGTACATATTCTTAATATGCTGAACGTTCAATCCACGTTTCGAGATCAGAAGCAAAATGCTTACAGAAGTTTTCAAAGCATAGCTATGCTAATATTTGATAGACTGTAACCTCAAAACAATATGCGCTGCTCACAATCATGGTCTAACTGTTTACCAAGTTCCAGCTTGACGGGATGTTAACTATTAGAGGAGTTAGCCGGAAAAGAAACGTTTACGAAAGCCAGAAAAAAATTCAAAGGGGCATAATTCTTCTTATATTAGGTGGACTGTAACCTCGAAACATTTTATCCTGCTCCACATCATAGTCTATCTATTAATTAAGTTTCAGTTTAATCGGAAGTGGAGTTAGCCGGAAACAAAGAAATACTAAAGTTTCAAAGGGGCATAAGTCTGCTGATATTTGGTGGACTGTAATCTCGAAAGAATATTCCCTGCTCTGTCTAACTATTAACCTAGTTTCAGCTTGATCAGATATAAACTCTAATAGTAGTTCGCCAGAAATAAAATGTTTACGAAAATTTTCAAAGGGGCTTAACTTTGCTGATATTTGATGGACTATAACCCCGAAACAACAAGTTCTGCCCCACATTATAGTGCAATTACCTTTAAATTTCAGCTTGATGAGATGTAAACTATAGGAGGAGCTAGCCGGAAACGAAAATGTTATGGAAATTATCAAAGGGGCATTACTCTGCCAATAATATGTATATTGTAATCTCGAAATAATATGCGCTGGTCCACGTCTTACTGTAACTATTTACAACATTTTAGCTTGATCGGATGTAAACTATGGTGGGATTAAGCCGGAAACGATAAGTTTACAGAAAATTTCAAAGGGCCATTTCTCTACTAATATTTGGTGGACTGTAATCTTGAAATAATGTGCGCTGCTCCACAACATGATCTAACTATAAATCAAGTTTCAGCTTGATCGGCTATAAACCATAGGAGAAGTGAGCAGGAAATAAAAAAAAAAAAAAAAAAAGAATTTTGCAAAGGGCATAACTCTGCTAATATTTGATGGACTGTAACCTTGAATTAATATGCTTTGCTCCACATCATGGTCTAACTGTAAATCAAGTTTCCGCTTGATCGAATGGAAACTGTAGGAAGAGTTAGCCGAAAACTCAAAGTTTACAAAAATTTTCAAAGAGACATAACTCTGCTAATATTTGGTTGATAGTAACCTCAAAACAACATGCTGGGCTAAATATAAATCAAGTTTCAGAGCTTGATCGGATGTAAACTGTAAAAAGAGTTAGCCGGAAACGAAAAATTTACGGACAGACGGAAGGACGGACGCCTGACCCCATAACATATTACAACATGTTTTTCAAACGCACGTATAAAAACTAGATGAAAACTATCTGAAAGGGTCTAGACACAAATAGTATTTTGCAACTTTTCCAACATAGACACATTTATGAATGCCGGTTTGGATAACTGCTCAACAGGTCTCTAATGAAGAATCGGTCTATTCTAAAAGGAGCAGACCCATTTTCAGAAGAGAGGTTAAAATAATTTTGATAGAATTGTTAGAAGTATATCAATATATCTTTAATCTTTGATATCTGCATCTTATCGCATGCAACAAATTAACGTTAATTAGACAGCTGAATAATTTGTTGATATTAACGACTGAGTAACCATTGGCAGTCACTCGGTCGTAATGGCGGTTCATTACGAAAACATGCCTATTCAAATATACTGAAAATTTTACCACCAAAAAATGAAAATTTTCAGATAAAAAGTTCTGATATTTTTCCTATTTCTGCTCAAAACATAGATTGTGAATACTCGTTAGAACCGCCTCGGCGAGGCGGTTCTAACGAGTACCCACAATCTATGTTTTCGAGCAAAAATAAGGAAAATAATGTATACCCCTGTAAACCCCAGTTTTACTATATACAAGTGGGGTTTAAGGGGGTCAAAATTATATAGGCATGTTTTTAGATGTTTGCACCAGGCGAATTACCAAATTTACACAAACCAAATCTACACAATCAAATTATATGTACTGCATCAGGAACTTTTTTATATCCCGTCTAACACCATTGCAGTGTAAATCAATCACATCATATATGAGCCGCCTCATGCGAAAACGTGTCTTCGGGTGTATGCGGACATCGAAGGCCCAGATCGGCCTGCGCATCCGCGCTGTTTGATCAGAACCTTCACTGTCCGTTACAAGAATCAGTGGATACTACAGAATGTATGAATGGAAGGCAAAGGCTCGGGTGATACTTTGCGCATGCGCAGGCTGATCTGAATCTGCGCATTTTGCGCATGTTTGAAGGCAATTTTTCGCTTGGAGCGGCCCACAAAGCTTCAGTTTCTTGCCAAAAGAGCAAACGAAATAGACATGTTGTGCTGATTATAGTTTCCTTCTTTGTGACGTCAGCCTAATTTAGTTAAACAATAATGTTATTGCTGCATGTTGCTGGATACAGGGCACTAATTATTTTTCCATAGAGCACCATTATCCCAGCTAGCATTCTACGTAAATCTACATCGGGCCGTCATCGGCCCGTCAGCTACCCTGACGGGCCGATGACGGCCCGATATAGATTTACGTAGAATGCTGACTGGGATGTTCCCACTAGTTTTTGTAACCACGGGTTCTTTTCAGGTTATATCTTAGCTTCCAAATGTCGTTTTCCTTTCAAAACCAGGCTTTAGCACAACAATACGTATAAGGAAAACACAATGACACCAGTACTTTTATGGGACATTTCGGAGGCTGAATGTAACAATCAACTATATGTACTGAAATTTTGACATTTCACCACTTCTTTTGGTTTCATTAAACATTTACAAAAACATGTGTTTCACTGACACAATTATGAAATTACAAATAAGAATAATATGTTTCAATTCATCTTATTAGCAACCAATCACCGATTGCTTGACATAAAATAGTAGCTACTCCTGCCCTTTTTGCACCAAAACTATTCCGACACAATTGATTCCCCGTGCTCTGTAATTATATCTGAGCTAAGTCACATTATCTTCAAAATAGCTTCAGAATCTCATTTCAATTTTACGTTTCCAACTCTATCAATTCTACCTTTCCACTTTATAAAGTGTTAAGCCAAGGGGGCAAGATGCCGAAAACAACGCAGGGTTTATATTCCTTATTGTATTCAAAACCTTAGATATTAACTGTATATATTAAGACCATCCAATCAAGTAGCGACGCAGCCGATAGGAAACATCACTGTACTGGTAAAATTGCTCAGTACTATACGCCGAATGACTTCCATAGTACATTTGTAATAGTTTTCAAACTGCAGGCACAAAATTAACAAACAATAAATAAGGAAGAGAAGAAAAAGACACATTCGCTGATCGCTGTATACTTGAGATACCGAAAGGGAGAGCAAACAGGAACAGGAACAACCGTCGCTAGAAATTATGATTAAAAAAGTATTAGCTTTCACAAAAAAGCTCGGTCTGTGCTTAGCACACAATGTGTGCTAAGCGTAGACCAAGCTTGATTGTGTAAGCTAATACTTGGTTATATTAACGTTGAGCAGTCCATGAAAAATAACACTGGATCAGTCCATGACCTTTCATAAAGTGCTTCCGGAGAAGTAACAAATACTAAGATGGCGTGGACTATGACAAGCCAGTCGACCAGCTTCACTTCCTCAACTGAGTTGATCACTAAACTAGGCACGACAGAACATATACAAAAACAAGGCAGCAGATAGGATGGAATGAAAATAACTCCGCAGCCAGAGGCCAGAAAGAAATACAAAGAACAAACAATATCAGAACCACGACAGCGGGTTAAAAAGAATCAGGGTCGGTTAGCTAGTTTTATAATCTTCATACACAAAATTCTGATGTTATTTGTATTACATAAAACAGTTCGGTTTCAAGACAACAGCAACACAAGCACCGCACTGCGGGGCAATATATGCCCATTGACCATTTTACAAGGGTACCCATCTATATAGCTGGACAAAGGCGTAAAATATGTGGACTTTTACAAATGTACTCTTGTTATGTTGCCATTGTTACTAGTTATTGCATGAAGAAGGATGGTCTAAAAAAGATTAGTCAAATGGAAGTAGCTCAAAAAACGGAAAAACAGGGATAGCAATCTTTTTTTTAGGTGACAGACTGTCTTAATCTAATACATGTAGCTATTAAGTTTCATCAAGCTATTCTATATGGTTACCTAGTTATTGCACGCATATAGATAGTGTGGATAACTCCGAAACTGAGAAAGAGAAAGCAATCTTTGTTTGTATACGACACACTGCCTTGACCTCATACACATTGCTAAAAGTTTCATCAAGATATTCCATATGGTTACCTAGTTATGGCACGCATAAGGATGGTGTGAAAAAAAAAAATAAAAATAAAATAAAATAAAAAATAATCAAAGGGTAGTAACTCCGAAACAAAGAAAGGAAGACCAATATTTCTTGTACACGACACACCGTCTTAACCTCTTACACACTGCTATAAAATTATTCCATACGGTTATCTACTTATGGTACCCTCAAGGTCAGAGAAAATTTTCATCAAAGGGAAGTAATTCAGAAACTAAGAAAGTGAGAGCATATTTTTGTCCGTTTTTTTTTTTTCCAAAACGGGCGTATAAAACTGTCAGAAAGGGCCATAGCTCTGCTAAGATTTTGCGGACGATTACAAATATTAAACTTCACCTATAGTTTATAATGATATATCCTTCTGCAAACTTCTGATGTAATCAATACAGTTATAGAGCGTAAACCAATATCAACGCAACAACAAAAACTAAGTCGAAAAAGGACCATAACTCGGCCAAACTGTTTTGGACGATTACCATTATCGAACTTGACCTGGTTATTACAATGATATATCCTTCTGCAAACTTTCGATGAAATCAAGGTATCCCCGCATAAGTGTTTGAGCGGAAACCAATATCAACACAATAACAAAAACTAAGTCGAAATTGGGCCATTACTCAGGCAAAATTTGGCGGATGCTTGCCAATACCGAACTTGACCTGTATTTTACAATGATATACCCTTCTGCAAACGTCTGATGAAATTGATGCATCCTTCAAAACTTATTGAACGTAAACTAATACTTTAACCCAACAACAAAAACTAAGTCGAGAAAAAGGCCATAACTCAGCCAAAATTTGGCAGATGATTACCTATCTAACTTGACCTGTATATTACAGTGATGTAAACTACGACGTCGAAGACGCCGCCGACGACGACGCGGACGGACAACATGATTCCTACATGTCTGCTATGCAACTGGCAGTCAGAGCAAAAGAAAATCACTAGTTGGCCCACGGAAGGTCAGACAAAGGACAAAGCAATGTTTCTTGAAAATTTGTGGTTCTTATAAGTATAGGTTTAGTATCAAAAATACTCATTTGGACCCGCTACATACAGTACAATGTAACAATGTGATTCGACGTCAGTTCTCTGGGGAATTTTCCTGAGCGTTCTTTTAGTTCGTTTGAACAATGCTTATGTTATCATCATTCACTTGATTAAGTTATATGCCATAGTTTGAACAGTGCGTCGTTTTCAGTGAATAGCCTTTTATCATAAATGTTCTTTTCATTTAATTGACAGCATTGTCATACATGAGCATGTGTTATCTATTAGCCCCAATACCTCTAGAGTAAGATCAATGTATTACAATTGAGCCAGAGCACGATAAAACCTACAATAAGACTTGTGCGATCAGCGTAGACTCAGATCAGACTGCGCATTCGCGCAATCTGGTCAGAGTCTTCGCTGATCGCAGGTGCCTTCTACAATCGCCAGGTTGCGCTCGACATGACCCCACTGGGTTGACTGGGCCGTAAAACCTCAACACAACCAACCAAAGAGAGATACACAAGAACCCTTGCCATATCGGTGGGTGTACAGGCTAATCTGAGTCTTTGCTGGTCACACAGGTCTTATTGTAGATTTTGTCGTGCGCTGGCTCAATTGGAACTGGTAATAATAAGAGCCACAACGTAAGAAAACGTATTTTCTCACATGTGCACCCATGGCCAATGATAAATTTTAATACCTGACATGCGTATAGATTTATCCATCGTATGATAATTATGTTAACGCTTTGCACTCTGGGTAAAATTTTCAGCAGACGACATATTAAAATAGTTTTCTTATATTTCCACCGCCCCCCTCCCCGTCCCCCCCCCCCCCACACACACACACACCCACACCCACCCTAAAAAAAGGATTTGACAATTGCATGAAGCAAATTTGTTTCGAAAAAAGACAATTTTTCGTGAAATGTCAAATCGTGTTTTCTGGAAAAATAAGACAAATATCATCAATTTGTCGTCTGCTGAATTAGCCCAGAGAGTGGTAAAAGTTAAAACGCAGAATATCCGCAACAACAAATGATTATATGGTCGATGTTTTGGTGACATTTTCATGCACCAATTTCTGAAATCATTTGAAAATGTAATGCTTTCTTACTGTTAAATGCACGGTTTTAATACATAAAATATAGCTTAGAAACCTTAAGTAACATCAATAAAGGGAACGATTAGTAGTAAAAACAAATAAATTCTAAAATATATAGGATACAAAAGAAGACTAATGGGTTAATTTATATTTTACGAGTCGCGTCGCAGAAACAAAGCGTAAATAAATTTAAGAACAGGAAAAGCAAAGCTTAAAGGACTTCCCTATGTTTTCACGAAGCTTGAGAAAACATTTTATTTTTCATCAGTATCAACTATCACGAAAGCATACCTATATAATTTTGACCCCCTTAAACACCACTTTTATATAGCAAAACTGGAGTTTACAGGGGTATACATTTTGTTCTGCTCAAAAACATAGATTGTGGGTATTTGTTAGAACCGCCTTGGCAAGGCGGTTCTAACGAGTACCCACAATCTATGTTTTGACCAGAAATATGAAAAATATCAGAAGTTTTTATCTGAAAATTTTAATTTTTTGGTAGTAAAAATTTTCAGTGTGTTTGAATAGGCATGTTTTCGTAATGCACTCCAAGTGCAAAAAGTGTCTCAGGCATAGGCCTAGATCAGCCTTGCATTCTCACAGTCTAATCAAAGTTTTCACTGTACGTTTCAGAATGTTTGGATCATATGTCACTCAGGCTTGGCAGTCATTACGAAAACATGTCTTTTCAAATAACATAGAAAATGTCATGTCCAAAAACTGAAACTTTTCAGATAAAGGCAATTAAATTAGCTATGAAACAAGGAATAACTAGAGGAAACATAGTCAGCCTGTGCAGACGTATAGTCTTATGAGTGTAGAAACACTTGTGCGAGCGAATATCATTACGAAAACATACCTATTTAAATATACTGAAAATTTTACCACCAAAAAATGAACATTTTCAGATGAAAAAATCCGATATTTTCCATATTTCTGCTCAAAACATAGATTGTGGGTATTCGTTAGAACAGCCTCGATGAGGCGGTTCTAACGAGTACCCAAAATCTACACTTTGGAGCAGAAATAAAAAAGATAATGTAAACCCCAGTTTTACTATATAAAAGTAGGGTTTAAGGGGGGCAAACTTATATAGGCATGTTTCCTGATGAGTTCCTTGAGAAGACCTAGAACTGAACAGACCGTAAGGATGCACACGCTGATCTAAGATGTGTCTGGTTTCACATGTCATTATTTAACGACAGTTTTTCCTCAAAATATTCTAAAATTGAGATCATTTGGAAATGCGGAATAAATCAGAAAATAACAGATTCGGTTTGATTGAGTCTTTTCATGAAGAACAGCGAAAGAATACACATTCCACCAAACCTCCACCCCTGTTGGCCAAGCTGTTGAAAATGCAAACCACATCTGTAACTGGACCAAGAGGCCTAAAAGGACACATATTTCTAACTGTTCAAGCGCCTTGTATTTGATAGACTCTAAAATGAACTAAGCTTCAAATAGAATTCTAAGTAGTTAAACATGACTACATGGTTTGTTATACAATATACAAAATAGTACAGAAGCTGTCAATCATAGACATTACGAAAACATGCCTATTTAAATATATTGAAAATTTCACCACCAAAAACTGAGTTTTCTGATAAACATCACGAAAACATACCTACCTAATTCTGACCCCCTTAAACCCCACTTTTATATAGTAAAACTGGGGTTTACAGGGGTATACATTATTTTTCTTATTTCTGCTTTAAAACATCGATTGTGGGTATTCGTTAGAACCGCCTCGGCGAGGCGGTTCTAACGAGTACCCACAATCTATGTTTTGAGCAGAAATATGAAAAATATCGGAAATTTTTATCTGAAAACTTTCAGTTCTTGGTGGTAAATTTTCAATATATTTGAATAGGCGTGTTTTCGTAATGAATTCTGATATTATTCATATTTCTGCTCAAAACACATATTGTGGGTATTCGTTAGAACTGCCTCACCGAGGCAGTTCTAACGAGTACCCACAATCTATGTTTTTTGAGCAGAAATAAGAAAAATAATGTATATCCTAGTAAATCAAGTTTTACTATATAAAAGGGGGGTTTAAAGGGGGTCTAAGTTATATAGGTATGTTTTCGTGATGGAACATTGCCTTCCAATGATAACAACAGTTTGTAAGTCAATAAAGATGAGACATACACCTCAGATAATCTGGAGTTGTAAAATACAGAAGCTCTATCAAGCTGATAGGCTTTCTGCCAGATTGTAAAATGGCACTTTCACATTTGTTTTCTATCCGAGTTACTGCAAAGTAACTAGACGTCTTTAACAACGTTTCTTGGTATGAAAGGAAATGTTTTTATCATCAGTCTCTTATAACGACATGGTATATATGGAAGGTAAAACATGGAAAAGTCTGTACAGATTGGTAGTAAATGGGAGACAAAGAACTACGGCCGCTTGCAGACAGCAAGTGTGATACGACAAAAAGTAATTTCCTGCAATATTTGGAGTTATGTAAGCAGCATTGTATGTCTCAGCCAAATTAGACCTGTTCCGTCTAAGATGATCTAGTAATTAAGTTATGAATGTATTTTCGCGACTGTACAAATATTTCTGAGTGAAAATCCATGTCAGCCTGTGAGCTATGTTCAAATACTAATATGTAACAAATTTTAGAATCTTAAGATTTAATATGCTTGTAGCTGTAAAAGAAACAATAATCCGAAGGTATTACAATCCTGTATACCATCAGACAACAGTTGCTCTGATGAGAAAGAATTATTTGAATCTGTGCTTATTGCATATGCTCGAATTTACTCTTACGCTTGACATGAATATCGTATTTAATCTAAATTTTAACGTTTTTCTTATCTTACTTTTTGGATATATTTTACAAAACTAAACATGAAGCAACCCTGAAACGAAACACAGGCACGTAAACAGAAGAGATGAGAAAGCTACAATGGTAAAACAAACACTTTTGCAATAACCGCCATGTGAACAAAGAATACCTCATTTATGAAAACACGCCTATTCAAATATATTGAAATTTTTTCACCAAAACATGAAATTTCTCAGATAAAAAATTCTGATATTTTTCATATTTCTGCTCAAAATATAGATTGTGGGTACTCGTTAGAACCGCCTCAACGAGTACCACAATCTATGTTTTGAGCAGAAAAAAGAAAAATAATGAATACCCCTGTACACCCCAGTTTTACTATATAAAAGTGGGGTTTAAGGGGGTCAAATATTATGTAGGCATGTTTTCGTGATGTGCAACTGAGGAACTGCCTTGTACCGATCACTTAAACAGACCCTTGCAGACTGGAATCAGTTTTACTCTTATTCGCATGAAATATCACCCTTGTCTCTTGAAGCAATCTCAGAATTCACTTTAGCAGATGATGGCAAACAAAACAAATAGCAAAGTGGATAGCCATTTAAAAAGCTCACCACAATACTAACACTAGAACAAGAGAACATTACACATGAGAAGTAAGCCATCACGAAATAATGCCTATATAATTTTGACCCCCTCAAACCCCATTTTTATACAGTAAAACTGGAGTTTACAGGGGTATACATTATTTTTCTTATTTCTGCTCAAAACAAAGATTGTGTGTACTCGTTAGAACCGCCTCGTCGAGGCGGTTCTAACGAGTACCCACAATCTATGTTTTGAGCAGAAATATGAAAAATATCAGATTTTTTTTATTTGAAAATTTTCAGGTTTTGGTGGTAAAATTTTCAATATATTTGAAGAGGCATGTCTTTGTTTGTTTGTGTTGAGGTTTTACGGCCCAGTCAACCCAAGGGGTCATGTCGAGCGCGGTCAGTTTACCTAACCACACGTTTACTGGGCAGGCTTAGTCCTCTAAGCGGTTAACCAGTATTGTGCACATTCTTTCGCCAGAAACTGACAACTGCCCTTCTTGAATCAGCGGAAGGGACAGAATGACCGTAGAAAATATTTCATGATCAATCTCCACGAAAGAATGTTGCCGACCTCGGCGGGGGATGAACCCTCGACCTCCTGGTCTCCAGTCGGACGGCGCATCCAACTGAGCCACCGAGGCCGGCAGGCATGTTTTTGTAACGTATGCAGCCGTACAGCTGATGACCACAATTACAACAAAGAATATCCACACATTAGAATCTCCGTCTTAGAACGGACAATCATACGGTTTCAGTTAACTACTTGGTGAATCTCCGTGTTAAATAGCCAGCGCACGACAAAACCTACAAGTAGACCTGTGTGACAATCAAAGACATAGATCAACCTGAAGATCCACCCAGTATGGCAAGGGTTCTAGTTTACCCCTCTTTAAATAGCCTGGAGGCTATAGGAAGCATATGCTATCGGCGAAGATTCTGATCAGACTGCGCGAATGTAACGGCTGATCTGAGTCTTCGCTAGTTGCATAAGCCTTAATGTAGGTTTTCTTGTGCGCTGGCTCAAATAAAATAATAAGGAAACCATGTTGGACTTGCAAAAGCTGCTCTTTATAGTGCTGTGGTCTTAATTTCGAGTGGTTTTGATAACGGAAATGCTGTATATAGCTTCTAGTGCAAAAAAAAGAAAAAGACATTCTGTGATTAAAGTTTGACACCACCAGCAATTCAGCTACTGATGGGAGATGGATGAAGATCGCAGACTCTTCGATTGTTTGTTTGTGTTTTTTTAATCATGAAAACACGCCTATATAATTTTGACCACCTTAAACCCAACTTTCATATAGTAAAACTGGGGTTTAAAGGGGTATACATTATTTTTCTTATCTTGCTCAAAAACATAGATAGTGGGTACTCGTTAGAACCGCCTCGGCGATGCGGTTCTAACAAGTACCCACAATCTATGTTTTGAGCAGGAATACGAAAAATGTCAGATTTTTTTTTTTTATCTGAAAATTTTCCTTTTTGGGTTGTAAAATTTTCAGTATATTTGAATTGGCGTGTTTTCGTAATGTTTTTTTTTTTTTCAATTCTTACTTAAGACACACATGCTCAAAGACACACCGATCAGCAGAAATATAGAGGGTTTGTGTGTATCCGCCCGAGAAAGCAATTAGTTTAAGCAGTACGCTTTAAGATGCAGCTATCAAGATAACCTTCGCCCTTAGTACCTGTCAAACAATCTGCTATTGTCAACATGTTCTTGCATGATCCTGTGATGCTTTATTTGATCAGTCAATGAAGGCAAACAAATAGATGCTTTGTCGCATGAAGTGGTACGCAATAAGTGGTTCTGTCTGAGAAGTTTACACGATAACCTGTTTATTTCAGAATATAGTGACCCAAAAAGAAAACGCTATCCTACTAAATGGCAAAAGAAACAAATACCATTATCTTGTAAAGTAAAAATGCATGTACGTCAATAAACTGTTGGTATAATTTAGTTGTTTACTCCCAAATATCAAGTAAACATATAGATAAAATAGACACTGCTATTGTAACAGAAGAATAAAGTATTAATCTTTTTTTTTCATAGCAGTTCAGAAGTATTGCAGATCTTGTTTTGGTCAGTATGTATACAGAAGGAATGACGTAAAACCTGTGTTCTCAAAGTGCTTACTTGAACATTTCACAGATTTTAGGAAGCTGTTTTAATTTGTCCATTGTTTTGACAAGTTGAAAACCGCCGACGCAAGTACATTTGTGGAAATAGTATACACATTGTTTTAAGAATTAATTCTTTGGGGAAATAGAATGAACTTCATTCTAGGTTGCCGTATTCACCTAAATAGTAAGACATTTTAATTCCCTATAATGTTAACAAGCATTGTTTTACTACATGTTGATATCTCTAAAATTTGTTGGATGAGCGACCAACAGTGTAGACTCTGATCAGATGTCGCGTTCCGCGGATTCTGTTCTGGAACTACACTGTTTGTTGAGGTATGTCTGTGCCAAAATTAAGGGTTATTACGCTATTAATCTAACAGCGCGTTTACCTAGCTTCAGAAAAAATAAACCATGATTTGAACTGCAGAACTCCAGGACTGGACGCACTCATCCTTTATAAGCTGCTTCTTTAACATCTTGATGAATTCTCGTTCTTTCAGAAGCATAATTTTATTTGAGGGCGAATTCTTTAATATCATGATGAATTTTCGTACGAAATCGGTATGGAAGCGAACGAGTTTGGTACCAGTGCACGATTACGATGTCAACAGTCAAAGTATTGTCTGGGTCTTTATAGTAGCGTCTCCTGATTCTGGGCTAGGTATAATACTCGTATTTGATGTGTTATTAGCCTGACTTTTTAAGAAATGGCTCGCCAGTGCAACCCGCAACTAGTAGCGTCCAGTTAATGTAATGTGACGATTAATCCTTTCACGTCTGACTTTCGGAAGTGAATTCTTCTAGTAATTGCAATTAGGAGTGTAAGTGTAAATTCATAAACAGAATAAAAAAAAAATGTAGATCCAGATTAGATGGCTTATTTTGGTTTGCAGAACTGAAAGGATTAAGACAAATAAATACATTTTCAACCTCTGAAAAGCGGTCTGCCTAAACAAAATTCTCAAAAGGGGTCTAGGCTATAGGGACAGAATTTGTTTCCTGTTTCCTTTAGTGTAGACCTCTTTTCAGAAGTTGGTGCGCTGGAAAGCAAACTGGAAATCTCAAAACTTTCCCACTACGAAAACACGCCTATTCAAATATATTGAAAATTTCACAACCAAAAAACTGAAAGTTTTCAAATAAAGATTCTGATATATTTTTTTTTTTCATATTTCTGCTCAAAAGCAGAAATAAGAAAAATAATGTATATCCCTGTTAACCCCAGTTTTACTATATAAAAGTGGGGTTTAAGTGGGTCAACATTATATAGGTATATTCTCGTGATGCCTTGTAGAAATGGCGGAAATTCTATCATGTGTATACAGTTCCATTTAAAGATTTTAGACGATGTTTACTGAGTAGAGTTAATTAACATGTAAGATAAATTACAGCAAAACTTTTCAGCAATTGTGTTGATTCAAGGTCTAAACTGATGGATATACAGATATGACTATGTTTATAGAAAGTCATATCTGGACCCAGTTGTTCAAAACTAACGATGTCGTTAGTTAAGTTATCGTTTAACTTTTAATAATTAAATATGGCATATACGCTAACATTTTTGCGGAAAAAATGTGATAGCTTCTGTTGCAAAAGCTTTTCACATTTTTTAAAGCAAAAAATACCTGTGAATTAGATATTGTACTTACTAGAACAGTAAAATTTTGACCACTTACGAGCTTGTTAAGCTAACGATGCTTTAAACAACTGGGCCCTGAGTAATTTACCCAATACAAAACCCTCTCTAAGGACAGCCTGGAATAATATCAGCTGGATATTTGAATCTGATATCTTAATATGTGATCATCTAAGACTCCAGTTAGTCTCTGCCTTAACATGACACGTTTGTGCCGTTTCTTTGGAACGTGTTATGCCGAGAGAATGTGCACTGTAGTGAATTTTATCTGCCTTCGGAAGGGACAACTGCTACAATATTGGTAGGTCTTGACAGATTGTGCACGTACCTCTCCAGTCGAACGAAAGAAATAGTAACTTTGTTAAACTGTTATGGCGCAGACAGAAATTGGTTCTGCAGCCGTAAAAAAATGACTCAAAGACGAAAAAAACAAAAAAACAAAAAAAAACAAAAAAAAAAAAAAAACAAAAAAAACCCTCTTTCACTGTAAATAACATCTATTTGCATACAAGCGAATCAAGTTCATAAATATGTTTACAAAACATTTACAAAACTACTCGAAAGCACAAGCCGATCTAGGTCGTTGTTGTTTCTTTATGGCATACGAGTCATTTATGTCGTTTTGTACATGCATTGGCTTTTTTTTTTTGCGACTTCCTGTTTGTTTTTATGTACATCAAACCCCTTCTAAAAAGTGTTTCCTGTAACAGGAGTAAATCATTGAGCTGACTCCTTTTATAGAAGCCAAGTAAATATATTTGACAACTTGCATCATTTCCGTGTCTTCAGGTGCTCAGGGCGGCCATTTAAACGACAATCAAAATTGTAGCAAGCGACAGTGTTTGATATCATCACGAAAACATGTCTATAATTTTTACCCCCTTGAACCCCACTTTTACATAGTAAAACTGGGGTTTACAGGGGTATACATTATTTTTCTATTTCTGCTAAAAAACATAGGTTGTGGGTACGCATTAGAAACGTCTCGCCGAGGCGGTTCCTACGAGTACTCACAATCTATGTTTTGAGCAGAAATGTGAAGAATATCAGTTGTTTTTTTTTCGGAAAATTTTCATTTTTTGCTGGTAAAATTTTCAGTACATTTGAAAAGGCATGGTTTCGTAATGAATTGTCCCAGATAATTAGGCTTGACATTTCATGTGAATTATCTGCCTTCAAATAAAATGTGAAACCTAATTTTCTCAGAAAATGAAAAGAAATAGATAGAATATTTGCTGCTGAATGGTCCTTTTATGGATAATTTACAAGGTATATAATAAACACAGCATTACTACTAGTGTTGCCACTGATGATCGATTATAATCGATCATCAGTCACTTTTGCCTCTTGTGACTGATGATAGGAAAGATTTTTTACAACCGACTAATAGGAAAATTCTATTTATAGAAACATTTTTTCTCACGTTTTATTTTTATAGGCAAGGTATAAAGAAATGGAATTCAAAGCTGTCAATTTGGATTATTCTAGATTTGTGGTCAATAAAAGTGAAAACAAAATGATAAAATAACCTTAAATAAGTCAACCAAAAAGTACTGATATGTTTTTTTATATCTCCATGAAAACATATGTTGTGGGTACTCATTAGAAGCGCCTCTGCACTCCATGAAAACATATGTTGTGGGGACGCTTCAAGTGAGTACCCACATCACTCCATGAAAACATATGTTATGGGTACTCATTAGAAGCACCTCTGCATGGAAACATATTGAGAAATAAGAAATTTTTATCTAGCTACCTGTTTTATTGATCTGGAGCAATGAATAAGTACCTAAATTAAGAGACAATATAATTTCTACGTCGATTATTAATTGATGATCAGTCGGTTTTACAAAACCGATGGTCGACTGACTATGAAATTCAGGCTGAAATCCCATCACAAATTACTACAGTAAGATGATCTGATGCTCTGTGTAGTCTCATTTGGTCCTATGATCTGGGAACCTCCTTTCGAACATATTACTGTGCATGCATGCATTGGATTTACTTTTACTTACATTTCAAAACAAACACTGATGGTCATACTACAATTATTACTATCACTTAAATTGTATCCAACAGGGATTGTATATATCTATGAAAAAAAATGAACAACTCTATTTTTGAACGTTTCGGCTTTAAAGCCGAAACGTTCAAAAATAGAGTTGTTCATGCTTTTTTCATACAACTATTACATTTTGTTACATATATTCTGAATCAGAAAAAGGTAACACGTTGTGACTGATTTATTTTGGCTCATTTTCCCATTGGATATCTCTCTCTCTCTCTCTCTCTCTCTCTCTCTCTCTCTCTCTCTCTCTCTCTCTCTTGATGTATTTGTCGATCTGAGCCGCAGCGTGAGAAAAGTACCGACAGGTGCACCCAGTGAAGACTCAATTCAACCTGTGCATCCATGTGATCTGATCAGAGTCTCAGTTATCCGCAAGAAGAAACTGTGCATCATTGGTTATCCCGAAGGGGTCCAGTGAAGATTCCGATCAGACTTAAGAAATGCCAAGGCTGATCTGAATTTTCATTTGGTGTACATGTCAGAAGGCACTTTTCCTGACGTTGTAGCTCATCCATCTATCTTCTTGACAGGTTTTCGCTGGCAAAAGATGCATGGAAGGAAAGATCAGTGTACCCTATCCTTATACCGTTATCCTACTAAAGCCTTGCGTCCAAAACGGAATACTGGCAAACGGTAAAGATCCAGATCAGACATCAGAACGTAATGATCAGAGGTCTACACTATTTGCTTAAATGATAAGACTCTTTGTAAAATAAATAAATAAATAAATAAAAATAATAATAATAATAATAATAATAACAATAATAATAGATAATGTAAAAGAAACAATGATAATATTACCATGCTCTCCTGAAACTAGATATAAACATGTCCAAAGAGAGACGTAGAAGACGCCACTTGGTATTAATGACTAAACCAGGTAAAAAAGAACTTTTTATTATATGAAGTCTATAGTGCTACATCCTGTCCTCCAACACTGAATCAGAGTTTTACAGATATTGGTAATACCGATGCCTCTCGATATGTCAAACTCTGGTAGGTTAAAACACCTGCTAGATTGAAACAGTTTCATATACATCCATTCCGTTTTTACTCTATAAAAGACAGTTTGCATGAAATTATAAATAAAACTCTAATACGTTGCCTTTGAAAAGCCTATATTTTTGCATTACGAAAACACGCCTATTCAAATATACTGAAAATTTAACCACCAAAAAATGAAATTTTTCAGATGAAAAATTCTGACATTTTTCATATTTCTGCTCAAAACATAGATTGTGGGTACTCGTTAGAACCGCCTCGACGAGGCGGTTCTAACGAGTACCTATAATCTATGTTTTAGAAGAAATCAGAAAAATAATGTATACCCCTGTAAACCCCAGTTTTACTATATAAAAGTGAGGTTTAAGGGGGGTCAAAATTATATAGGCATGTTTTTGTGATGGATAAATAGGAAACAATGTCTGAAAGTGTCGTATGCTGAAGTAAATATATATTCATGTCACAAAATGAATATATGATCATGTTAAATCTTCACAAAATGAATACATGTTCGTGTTATATATTCATGAAATGAATATGTTATATATTTATGAAATGAATATATGGTCACTTTATATATTCACGAAATGATTATATGTTCTGATTATATATTCATTAAATAAATATATGTCCATGTTATTTACACGAAAAGAGTATATGTTCGTGTTATATATTCACGAAATGAATTTATGTAATATTTTCACGAAATATCTTCCACAATAATAAAAAGTATTACGACAAAATATACGTACCTTTTATCCTCTGTGTAAGAGAAACATGGAATTAAAGTGTCTAAACATATAACACACAAGAATATTATTACCAAGTCTTTCCTGCAAAACTGCATAATGATAGTCTCATGAATAATTGCTCTTGACCTGTTAGTGGTTAATTTTAGCAAGACTTTTGATAAAATTTAATGATGAGTTCGGAAAATAAAAACGAAACGTTTAGCTTTCAACTGATAACTAATTTATACGAAAAAAAGATTTGTAGGGCTCAGAGCAAAGTTTTCTATTCCACAGAGATTTCTAAGAACGCGCCACTGTTAATCAAAGATAAACGAAAGTCAAAAGTCTATAACAGCAGATCGCATTATTCCAAATTCAACAGATTCATTCTTTCAGAAAGATATATCTGTGGAAGAAGAGCGGAAATTTAATGAAAAACGTTCAACGTTTGTCCGATACCACGATACTGTTTCTACTGAACTTCCTTCAATAGAGAGGGAGTAAAAACGACAGTTATCAATCACTCTGTCCAATTGCAGTTTAAAGTATTTCCCTTGAAGCTTTTGTGAAATGGTTTGAAATTACAAAATTCCAATTAATTCTTAAGTCAACATCTTTCCGCCTTCTTCAAACCCGTTTTGAGAAGTCATGCAGGACTAATAAATACTATTAACAACAGAAATCAGCGCTAAATGAACGAACTCGGCGCTCCAGCTGTAATCAATACAATAGTCTTTGGTCCAAAGGCGTTCTGTTGATCATCAGAGCATCATGCCAGAGATAGCTACCGTTTTTAACCTAAACAAGCTGCGCCAACAAAAACGTGCCTTCGAGCATGCGCAAAATATGCGGATTCACATTATCATGCACATGCGCATAGTATTATCCGGCTATTTCTCATCGTTGAAACATTCTATAGCATCCAATGCTTTTGTCTGCCGTCAGCAAAGACCCTTATCATACCGCGTGGTTGCGTAGTCCGACCCAGGCCTTCACTGTCTGCATATGCCCGAAGACAGATTTTCGCATGGCGCGGTCGAAATACTTGGATACCTCAACTGCTTACCAACTGGCCTAAAATTTAAACAGATCCATCTGACAACATGTCGTCGTGTCGCGTAGCTGGTTGAGGAGCATACAGTTTAGATCTTGATATGATGCAGAGAAATCTAGTCTTGGTCTACACTGTTTGCTCAGGGCTATCTGTCTAAATAGTCGGTAATTGCAGTACTGGCTCGAGGTTTTAAAACGTTTTTTTTTTTTCATGCCCAGCTGAGCGTGAAATTTTCTCTGCTAATTAATATGAAAATGCCAACAACAGTTGGCATTTTCATATTTATTAGCAGAGAAAGTTTCATGCTCAGCTACGTTTAGTAAGAAAGAATTTGAAATTCATTACGGAAACAAGCCTATTCAAATATATTGAAAATTTTACCACCAAAAAACAGAAAGTTTTCAGATAAAAATTCTGATATTTTTCATATTTCTGCTCAAAACATAGATTGTGGGTACTCGTTAGAACCGCCTCGCCGAGGCGGTTCTAACGAGTACCCACAATCTATGTTTTGAGCAGAAATAAGGAAGATAATGTATACTCCTGTAAATCCCAGTTTTACCATATAAAAGTGGGGTTTAAGGGGGTCTAAATTATATAGGCATGTTTTCGTGATGTCATGCTCAGCTGATTTGAGCATGAAAAAGGTCTTACAATCCCGGGGCCTGGATTCTACTTAGATTCTTAATTCAAAAAGAATGCTGAAAATCTTTTTTTTTTTTTTTAGAATTTAAAAAAGATTATCACTCGTGTGAAAAAGACAGGTTACAATATGGATACTGTGCGACAAACTGCATGCATGGTTAAAACCATTTGATATTGATAAGTTTGCTTTCCTGTTTAATTGCACGTCTGTCCTTATACTAAATGACGGCTCATTTCTCAATCTGTTTTAGAAGGTTGGTGCCTTTACTATCAACGTCTGTGGTCTAGCAATCGCAGTCCTTTTTGTGGTTTTCTTGTGTTCTGTATTCAGATCACCACTAAGCCATTTGTTTCTTTTCTGTCATAGTGCTTTGTGATTATTTGTATGTCATTGTGATGTTTCACAGATGCGGTAGAAGACAGAGAATGTTATCTAGAATAGTTGAGTCCCGGATCATGTAAAGCAATAAGCCGCAAATAATCTGAAAGTTCAAAGTGACAGTAAAATTAATTCTTTCAGATTAATTAAATACAATGAAATCGTGCAATCAGCCAAAAACTAGCGTCATAAAAAGTTGAAAATCCTTTTTGTAGGGCAAATAGTGTAGGCCCAGATAAACTGTTACTTCGATTCCGCGGACACCTGATCTCAATTTCATGTAGTAATGATTGATGTGTTCCGTGTATTAACCCTTGTCCTGCTGAATAAATTAAGATACCACACCCACTTCTAATTTTCAGCCAATCAGATTACTTCACCCGGGTTTTTGATAGAAATTCACATATTTAACAAACAGTGCAGATCCAGATGAGTTGGCTTCTTCAGAAGCCAACTGATCTGGATCTACACTGTTTGCTAAGACAGGGCATGTCGTATTCAGCAAGAGAGGGTTAATTTATCCATTTTGCCGTGTATGAACTTATCACTCTATCTCAGAACATATCCTGCTATGACACCAAGTGTAAGAGCAAGACAGACAGTACACAGGCCACAAACCAAATAAAGGTGAAGCATCCGACTCCCTCTTCCGCAGCGAGGTGATCACAACCCTAAACAGGATCCTCTAAACACAACAATAGACAACGAACTTGACAAAACACGACAAAAGCCTTGCAGCGGGTAGCCGCTTGATCACACAAACATCAAACAACACCAGAACCAGTTTATGTCTCCCGTTATAAACGGAACCACTCCATATTACGTTAACATACCTTGGAAATATATACTGGTACTTCCAATCCATTGCTCTAGATAAGCCCCCCCACCGCCCCCCCCCCCCGCCCCCACCCCCAGATTATAATAGAAAAGAAGGCAATGATCAGTAATCGATACAAGTACCTAACACCCACCGTCCAAGACACCAAAGGGAAAGAAGGACGCACTCAAAGCAACGGCACCACAATAAAAGCACTACAAGCAGAAAGCCAAAATGACAGTTTCTTTCCCCCAAAAATGGCCAACGGATATCCAAAATAAAAATGTTCACCTGGACATACATGTAAAGGCATACATTGACAGAAATAGTTAACCACACACAAGCATGCCATGGAACGGTCAGTAAAAATTTTACTGGGGTGGGATGGGGGGTAGGGGGTTGGGGTGGGTGAGGCTTAAATCGATTTTACGTGGCCACAACGCTCGCCCTTAGTTCTGCTGTAGTATACACGACATTTTTTTCAGTCCGCGAGAAGTCTTTTAACTCATCATAAACATAAAATCAAACGAATACAGAGATGAAACAACGATGAGGACTCGACAGCAAGAAATAACAGAAATGCTGAAGCAAAAGAAAACCAACTGTTGGAATCCGGAGGACCCGACCAGACCCAGGCACCAACCAACTTAATTAAAAGTCTTTAGGCCGCAGCTGTCATAGTCTGAGGCCCGACCCGCCGGCGTGCAACCGAAAAGGGAAGCAAAGTTATTAACCGTGATTTGGCTAACTACCATGCATGCAGTATGTCGTACAACATTTATGTTGTACCCAATCTTTATATATCGAAGAATGATTTTACGAAATTGAGTGCTAAAATCATTGCAAGCATAATTCTTTCTTAATTTATATACTACCATAAAATTCAGGTTCCTTGTTTCAGAAGAAATTTAAGTTCAACATTGAATTTTGAAATTAAATCGAAATGACGTCTATAAAATTTAGAAAAAGCTTTGCGGAGTTTATGGTACCGATAACCCTGCCGGCTTCGGTGGCTCAGTTGGATGCGCGTCCGACTGGAGACAAGGAAGTCCTGGGTTCGACCCCCGCCGAGGTCGGCAACATTCTTTCGTGGAGACTGATCATGAAATACTTTCTATGGTCAATCTCTCCCTTCCGCTGATTCAAGAAGGGCAGTTGTCAGTTTCTGGCGAAAGAATGTGCACAATACTGGTTAACCGCTTAGAGGAGTAAGCCTGCCCTGTAAACATGTGGTTAGGTAAACTGACCGCGCTCGACATGACCCCACTGAGTTGACTGGGTCGTAAAACCTCAACACAAAACAATAACCCTGATTTAGATGATTAAGTTTGGGTTTAACAACAAGTCAACCCTTGTGGGTCATTTTGTGTCGTCTCCCAGAGAAAGGGAGAAAAACGATAGAGGAGATAGTAGATGAGATGAAAGAGAGGGACAAAGAAGAAAGAGGAGCAGGAATGAAACTGAAGAAACAGAAGAAATAAAAATACCCCCTCTATCTTTACCTGCTATAAGGATAGCAGGCCTTGCCCAACTGTAAGCAAATATCAGTTGGGCGCCCCGGTGACACAAAATACACACACGACACCTTCGCCACACCTGACCACCCTGAAGCCTGCTTTAGAAGTTTAGCAGTTAATAATTTATTTCGAGTGTTGAAGTCAATAAAATGACAAGACACTCTAGCGAACCGAAGTAGTTGCGATATATAAACACCGTAGGATGCTCGACGAGGAACATCCCCATCCGAGTAAGGAAAATTTACAATCTCAAAATCGAAATCATTGCGTTTATTATAAACTTTGCATGAAATAAAATGTTGTTAAAATAGACAAATGCAAATCCAACAACGGACCTTCAGTTTCAGAAGACTTTGTTTTCATGCTCAACTTAGTTGAGCATGGAATTTGTCCTGCTAATAAATCTCAAATTACTAACAATTGCAAATTCTTTCTTGCTTAATATATTTGAGCAAGAAAATTTCTGCTAATAAATATGAAATTGCCATTTATGGTTGGCATTTGCACATTTTTATTAACAAAGAAAATGTCATGCTCAGCTGATTTAAACTTGAAACAAGTTTTATAACCTGGAAGCAAGGCCTTGCACAGACATAATGAACCGCAACATCAAAATACGTACCTCCGGATAGTGCATGCAGCGAAGATTCAGATCAACCTATGCAGTCTGATCAAGATCTTTACTCGGCGCATTCTGAATAGCCAAGGGTGCAATATTTTTTTCATGCGGACAACGAAGATTCCGATCAGGCCGCGGATGCGCAGGACGATTTGGGTCTTCTTTGGACGCACATGTCAGAAGGTACATGTACGGTTTCTCACTTTGCGGCTGATAATGTGTAGATATTTTGTTTTTATTCCATCGGCTGTAAACGTATGCTGTGGGTGCCTATTAGAAGCGCCGCGTGAAGGTACTTCTAATAACTACTTACAACAAATACAGAAATAGAAAAAATGATTATCTGGATAAACTCGTATCTAGAGTTAAGTCAAAGACGTGTCAGTAAAATATAGGAAAAATGAAGAAGATTGCGTTTTAAGCCCATTAAGACGTATCTATGAAGATCAAAGGCTTGATAGGAATAAAAATCAAACTGGACATGCATTTATAAAATACTATACTCCCAACTATATGCTTGCTCCTACAAAATACCAAAGATGAAAAAGGGCATAACTGTTTCACATCAAAAGTTAACCAGATGGTCTACTCACCAGCCCCAGTAAGCTCACCAAGTTTCAAGGCCCTAGCTTAGTTATTTGGATATCTTACTGACAAGACTGGAGACACGACACAAACGGACGGACGATCGAGTAAACGTAATATACTCCTCCAGCTTCTTCGATGACTGGGGCATAAATAGAGTCGTGTTTGTTAAACACTATCGCTCCAACATACATTCCAATTTGACATTTTAACCTCATGGCTCAGATACCTGTAAAACAATCTGAAGTTTGACCATGAAACATGGTATGTAAGCAAGAGATGATAAGTAGAATTAGAATAGATGATTAACGTTTGAATATACATGTATTGCACAAACATTACGAAAACACGCCTATTCAAATATACTGAAAATTTTACCACCAAAAAATGAAAATTTTCAGATAAAAAATTCTGATATTTTTCATATTTCTGCTGAAAACATAGATTGTGGTACTCGTTAGAACCGCCTCGACGAGTCGGTTCTAACGAGTACCCACAATTTTTGTTTTTAGCAGAAATAAGAAAAATAATGTGTTTAATGAGTTTAAGGGGGTCAAAATTATGTTTTCGTGATGGTATATACGTTAACTAAAACTTTAAGGCCCTAGCTGAAATAAAGTAAATTTTCAATGACTCGAACACCGATGGCTCGTTTACCGTAGCTGATTCGAACTTGTTTTTGAGCCCTAGGAGATTCTTCCGATAGCTCAAGAAAACAAATATTAAGAGAAATTTAGGGATACCTTGGTGGCATATAACATTATTAGTAAGCGTGTGTTAGATTGTAATAAGCGTGGTTTAGACTGTAATGACAGCCTGTCGCTTGAGAGAACAATTTTGGCGTTTGATTGTTTGGACGTTACTCTCGAGGCCCCGAGATTATAATATAATGGTTGTGAGGGGTAGATAGAAAAATTCGTTCCGAGGGTCGGATTTTTCTATCTACCTCTCACATTCATGATAAATTTCTTTTCTTGCATAGCTTTCATTTCTGAAAGTGGATTTTTAATATATTGCCCCGTTCATCATCATAGTGCAGGTTATATTTTATTTCCTTTGGGATCAATGAGCCCATCCTGGTTACTTTGAAAATCGAATACCGCTTAAGCCAGCGCTAGGGGACGTGTGCAGCCTCGCAAACTACAGTGTTGCTTACGAAGAGACTCAATCAAACCGAGTCTCCGATTTTCGTAATTTTGTGTCTTCTTTGTTTCCAAAGGCAATCCTTTTTTACATTTGTATTACAGTCACTTCGATTGCTGACGTCCGCCATATTGTGACATTACAGTGTCGATTAGTAGCGTAATTACGTTCAGCCACATAATCCTTAACGATGGCGTACGTGACGTCCTATAGAACCAGTGCATATGAAACACGTGAGAAGTCGTGATTTTATCTTACCCTGGGTAGGATAAGAATTTCTATCTAAGGGTAAAATCCACGATTTCCTTATCTGGTATGCAAAAAAGTATTTTCATGCTCATCTAAGCTGAGCATGAAATTGGTTCTGCTAATAAAAAAAAAAGGTAAGAGAAAAGTCCAGGGAGTGCCACAATCACAAACCGCAGACCCTCCAGAAACTAAGAGGAAAAGGAAACCGACAAAACCAAAGAAGCACAAATCGAACAAACGCATGAAAAGCACCAAGATTAGCTCTCTCTTCCCCAAGCGAGGTAAAACACAAGAACAATATAACACAAGGTAAGACTTAAAACAAATCGCCTCGTGGAATAAACCACAAAGCAACAAAGAGTAAGACTAACACTTAAACTCACATTACTAATTATTGCAAATTCTTTCTTGCTAAACGTAGCTGAGCATGAAAATTTCTCTACTAATAAATATGAAAATGCCAACTATTGTAAAATAAAACAAGGGCATAACTATTTTGGATGCATATAAGATTAACCATTACCACTCTATGGGCTAATTCAGCAGACGATAAATTGGTAATATTTTTCTTATTTTTCCCAGAAAACAGGATTTGGCAGTTCATGCAAATTGTCTCCATTATTTAAATATGTCTTATAGTGCTAAACGTTCAGCACTGTTTAACATATATTAACCCTTACAGCGCTAAGCAAATATATAGCATACGACATTTTAACATTGGGTTTAACGTTCATTATTCCTTAAAACGCTAGGCAAATATTTAGCATATAGTTTTAAATTAATTTTGTTATTTTTCAAAGAAACTAAGAAATGAAATTTCATATGAAAAGTATTAGGTCTTATTATCTCTGAAACATACCAAAATATCAAAATGCCATATGTTTTAGTAAAGGGTTAAACGTCTCAAATTGTCTTTTCCATATGTAATTCTTCTTCAAAATTTTCGTTTTTATTATTAAACCAACGAATCACATGCTGGTCATCCAACCAGCAAAAAAGCGTTTATTTTTACTGTTGATGGTAAAATTCAGTCGAACTATAACTAATGAAAACTAAGTGGTTTAAATCAATTTTATTGGTACAAAAGCTACACAATAGGTTCAGCTGTTGTAAAAATACAAAATGATTTTGACATTGTTTGTCCGTTCCACTGCTCGATCTTCGCACTAAATGATGTTCTGTTGTTGTTGTTGTTGTTGAGTTTAAGGTATATGGTTAGCTTATTTTTCTTGCATGCTAATGCGTATGACAACAGATTGACATATTTGTGTAAGTACACATGTCGCGAATGTAATGAACTGAAAAATCATAAAAGGCTTCTGTGCAGCCAAGTTTATACCCTTTCTATCAGAACATTCGTTCAAAGGCTCCACAGCCTATACAATTGAAAGCGTTGAAAAAAACTGTTTCCCTTTTTGGAGACTTTTGCTTCCGGATATGAAAAGTCTTCCGTAAACAGACGAAAGAAAGAAAATTTTACTCAAGTTTTGCACTTAATGACCTTAAACCTAAATATATATATACTATGATTTTACATTCATTTATTTCATTTTGTATCTCTGATCGTATTGTTAAACATCGGTCACCAACTAATGATCAGAGATAATATATTGAAACCTATGCATCCTATTTTTGCACTCAGTTGACCTTAGGATATTTCAGAGTTGGCATCCGCCCGCTTGGTGTTTAGCACACATGTGAATGTAGCAGAAAGAGTCTTCAAGCTAAACTGGACACCATAGAAAGAACAGCAAAAGATGTGTTGGAAGAAAATTCGGTGTGATTTTAGCACCGAGGCAAAAAGAAACGCGTTTCCTCTGCGGTGAATGTTACTGGAACTTAGTAGCTATAGCGAAGAGCTCAAATACACACACAAAAAAAACTAAGGCTATAAAGTCATTCAGTGAGTCTGCATCTTATTCGAGTTATCTGTCAGAGAGGATACGCTCGATCAGTTATGTTTGCAAAAAAGAAGTCCTGCTGTAACACCAAGAAAAACTACAAGACCAAGATTGTTTTTGCCGGAAAAATTAAAAATACAGCTGGGCCCAGTTGTTCAAAGCGTCGTTAGCTTAACGAGCTCGTTAAGGGTCATTTCGTTAACTGTTTTAGCGAATTCAATACACAATATTCTGATAGTTTTTGCTGAAAAAAAATGTGAGCTGCAAAAGCTACTCACATTTTTTGTAGCAAAAAATTTCAGCATATTTGCGTATCACTCGATGTAAATTTTAACGAATCGTTAACTAACGACATCGTTAGTTTTGAGCAACTGGGCCCAGGAGGTTTTGAAAATGTTCGTAGGAGTGTTAAGATGGATGAGTACTAGGACCTTGAACTTGTAGGTATGTTCAAAGGTCTGGCCCAGGAAACTTATACACTCGATAGTTTTCAGTTCCTTGGTGTATTCCTTGCTTCCAAATGATTAACCTTTTTTAGAAGATATTGAACTTTGCTACAGCTGATATTACGGGACGGTGTGGTCGCCGTAAAAAGTCTCTCTGCCCTTCATCATAGTGTAGATTATATTTTCTAGTCCTTAGGGATCATTGATTCCATTGTGGTACTTTAAAATATTTGGGGTTTCTGATGAGGCCTAACTGGCCGAAATAAGCTAGTCTGGCCCAGAACACACTTGTACACGTCACAGTTTTCAGTTCTTTAATGTATTCCTTGCTTCAAAAAAAAAAGGTAAGAGAAAAGTCCAGGGAGTGCCACAATCACAAACTGCAGCCCTTCCCAGACCCCAAGAGGAAGAGGAAACTGACAAATCCAAACAAGCTCAAATCGAACAAACGTACGAAAAGTACTAAGATTAGCTCTCTCTTCCCCAAGCGAGGTAATCGCAATACTAAAAGGACTGAAAAACACAAGAACAAAATGACACACGGAAAGACATACAACAAATCGCCTCGTAGAATAAACCACAAAGCAACAAAGAGTAAGACTAACACTGGGACCACCGCCTTAGAACGGTCCAAACCTTTTATTGAACATTTTGACAATTGGGGTCTTAGAGAGCTGATTTTGACTTTGAAAGCGGATTTTCAGACCTAATATAGATAATTTATATCCACGTAAAAAAGGTAAGAGAAAAGTGCAGGGAGTGCCACAATCACAAGCCTCAGCCCTTCCCAGACACCGAGTAAGAGGAAACACTTTCCCCTATATAAAATGTGGTTTTCCAGGGTGTTTATTTTACGCAGTTGCTAAGGTGATGGTAATATTTGGGGTCTTTAGGGTTGACTTCATTGAAAAGGGGATCTTTTCGTACTGACTTTGTATAAAAATTTCCTCAAATAACCCCACCGCCAGCTAGCCCTAACCACACCCCCTCCAAAAAAAAAAAAAAAAAAAAAAAAAAAAAGAAAAAACACCACATGGCCTTATCAATATCGCTCAATATTTTGCTGCTTAGAGTATTACATCAGGTAGCCGATGACAACTTCTGTTGTTGTAATAAGGGTTAATACCAATTATTCAGTATATGAATACCTTCATTAAAAGTATCCGATGTTTTAGGGTATATACGAAATATCTGATTGTTTAAAGTTACGAATCACATGCCCCAGCTTGAATTCAATTATATTCATTTTTATAGATCCCTCTCTGACTATCAGTTTTAAAATGACGAACATATTTCTCATAGTTATATTCAAAGATTAAAGTACGAGTATATGAAAAAAAAAGGTAAGAGAAAAGTCCAGGGAGTGCCACAGTCACAAACCGCAGCCCTTCCCAAACCCCAAGAGGAAGAGGAAACCGACAAATCCAAACAAGCACAAAACAAACAAACATACGAAAAGCACTAAGATTAGCTCTCTCTTCCCCAAGCGAGGTAATCGCAATACTAAAAGGACTGAAAGTTGAAACTTAAAGTTGTTTCTTTGGATTTAATCAAATGATGATAGAGGAATAAATGAGTTTATCAAATACCTTCAACAGAACTTTAAAGTGTGTGTTCAACTAAATTATGGGGAAAGGAAGGCGTAAACTATCTTATATATTTAGAAATTCTGATACTATTTAGAAATTCTAAATTACCTTTCTAAGAGAGAACTTACTTATGTAGTGTAGTATTACATCGTGTTCACTGACACTTTGTCATTTATAGTTTTTCTTCCTCAATATATGCCACAATATGTAATTATGTTTTATTTCAACACTGAAGAAGGCCGAGAGTGACGGAAAATGATCAGTTTTCGTTGATTTGCAGTACTGGTAATATACCTCAGTACGAGTACATGCATATACAATATTATAATTCCTGTCATCATTCCTGGATCCAGTGCTGTCGAAAACATTTACATGTATTGTTTTATATATTTTCTTCAATTGCATAGTATTTACTGTTTTTTATAATTAAACACAGATTTCATTCAATATCAACCATTATAAGAATTTAGTCTGGTAAACCCTTTGTATGACGTAGCAGTTGTATACATACTGATCGTGAATGCTCAGCAACGTTTCATGGTGCTCCTTTACAGTTGTAAATTTGATTGACACGATGGAAGGAAGAGTTTAGTCCGCATAAGGCAAACACTAATTAAATGTATCTAGAATTTTGTCTTTTTTCTATAACGGGTGTACTATCCGTCAGAGTTTGTTTAATATTCCTCTGGATGCCATTGGCTATATTCTGTGATAGGGTGCTTCCTGGACATCTTTACTACATTTTTTTATCTAAAAATTCTACAGCTTCTTTTTATCTTGTAGTGTTTTAGTGTTTCTTCCTTTCATGGAATACCATTCATTACCATTTAAGCCGCATCGCGAGAAAAAAGGCTCTTTGGACATCCCGTTGTAGGATTTCTTTCTGCGCGCATGCCCGATTCCTTAGCGAGACCGCATGTCTGTCTGAAGCTTCCCTGGGCCTACCGCTTACGTGTGCGGACAACATAAGTTCTGGCGAGAGTGCGCGGATGCGCGGGCTCGCATGAACCTATACTGTTCGCATTTGCTATAACGACTCTTTCCCCATTTTGGCTAAATTTTGTTCTACATTAATTTTTCTCAGTAATGTTAATAGGCTTTATTAAACCTCTGCCCTAGGCAGCTATTATATTTTGTTAGATCTCAAAGTAAGTAGATCGTATCCAAAAGTGCCGATAGGTTTGTTAATTTGCAACACTGTTTTTGTTCACAGATAAAAAAGGTTAACCATGCCAATGTTTCTCTTTCATTCAATGTAAACCACATTATATTTGCTCGTAGCTATAATGTCCCTGATTGTCATTCATTATACAGTAAATGACCTAATTTAATTGATTGGGATAAAGCAAAATGTAACTCTATTCTTAGTTATGAAATAATTTTTATCGCGTCTCTGAATTAATGTCGGTTTAATTAATACAGAGGTACGATAAAAATTAATTTTTGGTCCAGTTCAAGAACGAGAGACTAAGTAAAATTTTACAGGCTGTTAGATGCCACATTTTATGATTGTATTAATACTATATATCAATTTATTAGACTTGTCTTGGATAATAAAATGTCTGTTTTTGTGGAGTATGGAGCTTTAACCCCCCACCCCTTGCACTAACATGAAAACAGCCAGCGCGAGGCAAAAAAGCTCCACAAAGACTAGGAATTAACGCTTTTAAACAGCTAATTATAAACACTACCTTTTGGGAGTGGACGGGTTAATCGATTTTACATGTACCAAATCTTCACCCTTGGTTCAAATACGAAAGATGGGCAACGCACGAAAATGATGTAATTTACGGACAATGCAGGCCTTGATCAACCTGCGCATAAGCCAACAAAATCAATGGATACTGTAGTATATGTCGACGAAGAGAAAATGCACAGATTACACTGTACAGATGCGCACGTTAATCTCGACATTCGTTGTCCGCAAATTGCATAAGGGACCTTTTCGTGTGTTGCGCGTCAAAATTATATTCGACTGAGGGTTCCTTTTATGTTGAGAACGTGATGCGGATCCGATTGTATCAGTCCCTGAGTTCACTTACTTACCTTTCCCAACTCATTCAGAGAAATACCGTAAACATGTAAATCGAAATACAATTGAATCTCGTTATCTAGAAGACCAAGGGACTCTCTGAAATACTTCGAGATATCCGTACCTCGACAAATCAGATTTGCAGAACTGAGGAAAAATGAACATCGAACAACCACATTTCAAAAATAAAAATGTAATTTGGCTCTTGAAGTTAGAGATACAGTGAAAATATTGCAGATATATGTAATTTACTTAGGAGCAATTCCTCCTCTTTTCAACAATATTTTGTTACCTGTTGTTAGATTTCCATGTTAAATCTGGGACCAAATTTTCACTTCGAGATAAACTGTTTTTCGAGATAAGCGAAGTCGAGATAACGAAAATTGCCTGTAGATCACTGACGAAACAAACCACAGACAGCCAGAGCTAAGAAAAACACCACTAGTAGAACCTCAGACGGCCCAGTCGTCAGCAAAACATAAGGCCTCAGCCATCTAACTGCGGATTTAGGTCGGCAACGGCGTAAGTCTGAAGCCCAACCTAAGTCGTACGATTAAAGAGGAAAACGCAACTCAACCATTGTTAGGTTAAAATTATTATTACAATTATTTTCTGGCCAGACTTGACAAGCCCTTGTAAAAAAACCCAGCCTTTTATTAAAAGATTAACACTTAGCGCTCCATCCTCCCCTGCACTCAACCTAAAAAACAAAAAATAGCGCATTATATAAATGTAACTCCAAATCTGAATCCATAGAAAGTGCATCTATTCACGGTCTGTACTTTTGTAAAGACATTCGTAGTTTAAATTAACAGCAGCAATAACGTGGTTTTAAATAGCACCCCTTTAATTAAATTATAAGTCATTCTGTCTGGAACAAAATATCTGGGTAATATGTTTAGATGAAATGAATCAATTTACGATCGTTGTCCTGTAAACATACGCACATTTTCAAATCCTGATCAGAATTTATAAGGTATCAAGATATTCCGTATAACGGCCTTTAGGAATCGATGGCTATGTAAAACCAGGGGACAAAATGAACTGTGACTCATTTGTAATTGCAGCATTTTTAATATAGTATGGTATAGAAATATCTGAGCAGTAAGAAATGATAGTTGTGTCATACGTGAAGGTCTTACCTATCCCTTTGGGATTTTTTCTTTTGTATCAGAATGCCGAGAACACAAAACTGATTGGTAATGATGGTTGCTGTGTCATATATGAAGGTCAAGATCCGCCTGCATGTGAATCTGTTTACCTCACCCCCAAAACTCCTAAATTGATACCATGTTCAAAACGATGGGAATTACATTTAGTTACCTTTCCCTTTGGGATTTTCTTTCTTTTTTTTTTTTGTATCAGAATGCCGAGAACACAACACTGATTGGTAATAATGGTTGCTGTGTCATATGTGAAGGTCAAAATCCGCCTGCATGTGCATCTGATTACCTCACCCCCAAAAACTCCTAAATTGATACCATGTTCAAAACGATGGGAATTACATTTAGTTACCGCTACCGTTGGGATTTTTATTTTCTTTTTCTTTTTTTTTTTTTTTTTTGCATCAGAATGCCGAGAGCACAACACTGATTGGAAATAATGGTTAGATGAATACAGTCAGTACACGTGTCTGGAATATCTGACATGAATTCTCTTTCTCATTTCTGGTCAAAATTCGAAATTGAATGTGTTTCATAAAAGTTATTATAAAAATATGTCCGCCCCATTCCCACCACATAGACCTAAGATGCCCTTTGATGGAGATATTTCCCTGACAAACTAACGTTAATATATCATATATATGAATGGAAACTTGGGTCGGGGATGGCGTGTGTGTGTGTGGGGGGGGGGGAGGGGGGGGCGTGGGCGTGGGGGGGGGAGGACATATATTTATACCAAGTTTTATGAAAATTTTGACCAGAAATGAGAAAGAGAATTCAAGTCAGATATACCAGACATGCACGCAGACTGTATTCATCTAGCCATGATTTCCAATCAGTGTTGTATTCTCGTCTTTCTAATGGAAGAAAAGTTTTCCAAAGAGAAAGGTAACTTAATATGTAATAAAAAATTGAATATTGTAATTTCTGAAATCTGGGCCCAGTTGTTCAAAACTAACGACGTCGTTAGTTAACGTATCGTTAAAATTTTGATCATTAAATATGGCATATATTTTTGCTGAAAAAAATTTGAGTAGCTTTTGCAACTCACATTTTTTTCAGCAAAAATACCTTTGGAAAAATCTCATTTGATGCTTCGAAACTTTGGTGCTCTTCCTCTTAGTGTCATTAGTAATTTAGTAATCTAGGTTCTATGGCTTGGTCTCTTCCTCGACAGCTTCTATATTATTCACGGTATGTCCCTTTTCAGCGGGCGGTCTTATAAGAATCTATTATGGGTGTGAGGGGTAGATAGAAAAATCCGTCCCGAGGGTCACTGTCTGGCATCACGAGGCTTGCCAAATGACGCCAGACTGTGATCTCGAGGGACGGATAGATTCTTTTTCTTGCACACCTTTAATTTCTGAACGTGGATTTTTAGTAATGTATTCACTTTGATCGCTGATGTCCGCCATATATGATGGCATTACCGTGACATTTAGCGACGTCAAATCAGTGACGTTAACCTTGACGATGGCGCACGTGACGTCCTATACAACCAGTTCACATCAAACACGTGAGAATTCTCGATTTTTATCTTACCCTGGGTAGGATAACCTGGGTAGGACCAGAATTTCTATCCCAGGGTAAAATTTCGGATTACCATATCTGGTGTGCAAGGAAATATATTATTTCTGATGTTTCAAACAGAACTTTCCATTCTTTCGTAGAGACTGATCATTAACCATTTTCTACGGCCATTCTCTTCCTTCCGCTTATTCAAGAAGAACAGTTGTCAGTTTCTGGCGAAAGAATGTACACAAATATATGGTTAACCGCTTAGAGGACTAAGTCTGCCCTGGAAAAGTGTTGTTAGGTAAACTAAGGGCTCAACATGACATTAATTGGTTGACTGGACAGTAAAACCTCAACTCAGTCGATCAAATTTAAGCAGAACATTCCCTAGGAACGATGAATTAGTTCATAGTGGATGGTAATCTCGGATTCACCGCTTTAACCTATACCACTCTCTGGGCGAATTCAGCAGACGACGCATAGGCGATGTTTTTCTTATTTTTACCAGAAAACAGGATTTGACATAGCATGCAAATTGTATCCATTGGAGACAATTTGCATGAAATATCAAAACCTGTTTTCTGAGAAAAATAAGAAAAAATAGTTCAATATGTCACCCGCAGTAAATTGTTACCCAGAGTGCTAAGCGTTAAAAAGTAAAAATTATGAAATTAATGCAGGAGGAAATGGAGTGACGGGATCAGTTTACTTGATAGGCTCGTTTTTTGACAAGGTGTCTTCTCTTTCGTTCATTTTTCATGCTCAACTCGGCTGAGCATGAAAATTTTTCTGCTAATAAATAAGAAAATGCCAATAATAATTGGCATTTTCATATTTATTAGCAGAGAAATTTTCAGGGTCAGCTATATTTAGCAAAAAGGAATTCAGAATTGTTAGTAATTTGAGATTTATTAACAGGACAAATTTTATGCTCAGCTGAATTGAGCATGAAAAAAGTTTTATGGCCTCGGGGCCTGAGCTCTCAGTGTAGATTCGGGTCATACATTACAGAACATAGCCTTTGTCCATTGGCAGCAGATCTTGGCCTACATCATTTTTCACTCATCCAGCTGTTTTTAGACACATTAAAACGTTATCATCACGAAAACATGCCTATATAACCTTAAACCCCACTTTTATATAGTAAAACTGGGGTTTACAGGGATATACATTATTTTTCTTATTTCTGCTCAAAAACATAGATTGTGAGTACTCGTTAGAACCGCCTCGGCGAGGCGGTTCTAACAAGTACCCACAATCTATGTTTTGAGCAGAAATATGAAAAATATCAGAGTTTTTTATCTGAAAATTTTCATTAATTGATGGAAATTTTCAGTATATTTGAATAGGCGTGTTTTCGAAATGAAAATGGGCTGTTTAAGTACGGTTAAGGTGTCCAAATGATAAGAGTGAAATCTGTATTTCAGCTGTTCTTTATTGTGCTCACGTTTTGTCATATTTCAGCCGGCACACGAAACAGGGACCTTATTGTTTTCCGGTTTGTTGTTCTTCAAATGCGCATCTGCAGTCCCCTATTTGGGCGACAGACATGCATTTCTTGCCTGAAGCATTCTCAAGGTCTCTACTACATGTCTGCGAACAGCAAAGACTCAGGTGCAACTGCACTTATGTACAGGCTCATCTGAGTCTTTGCCGGCCGTCTATGTGATATGAACCCTTTTCTCGTTTGCTAGCTTATTCATCTGTGATGTGGCTTATTCATCTGTTACATCACGAATGCATTCTTCGACAGAGCTATGATTAGTTTCCTCTTTGTAATTTAATTATTAATGCTAAAATTTGGAACTCCTATTTCCTTACCATTAAGGGGCAATCAAAGAGCGCTGGTTGTATGACAGTTCATATGATTAGTGAAATTATCAATAGTAGTAGAGGAAATTGTCTTTGTAGGACGTTCAGGGCTCCAGTTAAGGTAATTCTTTGACCAAATTGTGTGGGAAAGTGAAGTGAAGGAGTGACTGCAAGCATCATAACACCATTGCGAAAACATGCCTATTCAAGTATACTGAAAATATTACCATCAAACAATGAAAATTTTCAGATAAAAAAAATCTGATATTTTTCATATTTCTGCTCAAAACATAGATTGTGGGTACTCGTTAGAACTGCCTCGACGTAAACATCAGTTTTACTATATAAAAGTGGGATTTAAGGGGGTCAAAATTATATAGGCATGTTTTCGTGATGAATTGATTCTCTCCAAACGGGAAACGTATGGCATATGCGATCCGATTAGACTGAGCTTCCCATACCCCAATATATATATATATATATATATCTGAGCTTCCCATACCCCAATATATATATATATGTATATATATATATATATATATATATATATATATATATATATATATATATATATATATATATATATATATTTCAAATGAAAAGTATTATCATTTCTTTAAAGGTTCCATATTCCTAAAAAAAGGCATTTTTTTTTTACCCAAGAAAGGTTTAATAAATTGAAATATGGTATAAATACGATCATAAAATGTGGCATCTGACAGCCTGTAAAATTTCAGTTAGTCTCTCATTTTTGAACCGGATAAAAAATTAAATGATTTTTTATCGTATCTCTGAATTAATGTTGGCAACATTAATGCAGAGAGATACGACAAAGAATCATTTCATTTTCATTTGATTTTTCGAGAGACTGACTGAAATTTTACAAGCTGTCAGTTGCCACATTTTATGATTGTATTATTACCATATATCAATTTATTAAGCATTTCTTGGATAATAAAGTGTCTATTTTTGAGGAATATGGGGCCTTTAATTATCCATGAAATATATGTTGTTGGTACTCATTAGAAGCGCCTCTCTGATTTTTGTCTAGATATTCCCCTTGTCTGGAGCTATGTTATCTTCCGAATTCAATGCATGGACTGTAAAAAGAGTCCTGATCAGACTGCGCGGATGCAGAAAATGACCTGGGTTTACCATGATCGCATATATCCTAAAGTCGTTTTCTGTTGGAAGAAACTCGTTTTTACTAGATATGCAGTTTAAATCGTCCTGCTTATGACTCGAAAAGACAAGTTCGCGTCGTCGCTGCTTAAATAAAATTTTAGTATTTTCTGATAGCTACGCAAAAATGTGTACTCTTGAACTCATTGGAATTTTAATGAATACTAACACGATATGACTTTTATGAGAGAAAAAAAGAATGCATCTACTAAATCTCTTATCTGGACAACTGAGGTGTCTTTGGAAAAGCGTGGCAACAAATATATTGCCTTGATATTATAGTGATGACGCATGATTGGTCCGTGCGGACAGAAAAAGGGAATTCCATCCATTTATGTCTTCTATCTCACAGAGAGTGTTTTACTAGATAGTGTAGACCCAGATCAGACGCCGCGGCATCTGGTCAGGGCCTGCACTGTTTGTTGTAAAAATGCACGGAATTGTATAAACACCCATTAAATTCTAACTGGGCCACTTTAAGATCTAAGATGGAAGAATCCACTGGGCATTAAAGGGTTACAGATACAAATAAACAACGACTGCTGAGGTCAGCGCCCTGGCCAGGGCCTCCAACTGGCGAAAGTATTTGCACAAAGTACCGATTAACCGCTTAGCGTGCCAACGAAAAATGTGAGTAGGTTAACTGACCGACTCGACCTTAACAGTTTTTTCTAGGCCATAAAACTCTAACTAAATGAAAACTATCGTGCGAGTCGGACAATTCCATTATCTGCCTATACCTATGTCACATTAAAACCGATGGTTGGCCGATCAGGCATTTAGATTTTGATCGGCCGACTGGACCTGTCACAATTAAAGATATACCTCACCAATAGCCATGGGCGCCGTCAAAGCTTTCAGTTAGGCCGACGGACACCCGATCATCGGCCGATAAGCATCAGACTGTCTTTCTCTGTCGGACGACAAAACATGAATCAGGCGAACATCGGGCGACATGCCTGCGATATTCGATCGACCTGATGATGTTCAAGAGGTTGTCTGTGTCCCTTCTTGGTAATTCTGGAACTGACATTCTGAACAAGCTCTAAGAACATATCAGGTGGCATCCTCCGGAAGCGCTTGAAATCGCCACAAGCCTCTATCATAAGCTCGCGTATGAGTGTCAAGTACGGACACCTCTAAAGCAACCGTTTGATCCAATGCGTATGATGACGACATTGTCTATGGACCTTTTCCTCTCCAGCGAGCAGCAGGACGAGATGCAGCATTTCTGAAATCTGGGCCCAGTTGTTCAAAACTAACGACGTCATTAGTTAACGTATCGTTAAAAATTGATCATTAAACATGGCATATGCGCTAATATTGTTGCTGAAAAAAAATGTGAGAAACTTTTGCATTTGCAAAAGCTACCCACATTTTGCAGCAAAAATACCTGTGAATTAGATATTGTACTGACTAGAACAACGCGCTATCCGGAGACTCCGGCGCAGCAGCTGTTGGACATGATCAATTGGCTGCACTACGTCCGTCATACCTTGAGTCATGGCGTTTGCAGGAATGCCAACGTTGGCATTCCTGCAAACGCCATGACTCAGTATGGTGGAAGTAATGCAGCCAATTGCTCATATTGTGTTGGGCGTGGCATATGAGCGTATTTTGGACGGTCGAACATCGGGCGCTTATGTGGCGCAAGACGGCAGATGATCAGTGTAGTCAGGTTACTACCTGCCGACGAACAGTCGACCAAAAGTCATCGTCCGACAAGACTGGGGTCTGTCGCTTGGTTATCGCCCAGTTTTCGGCGCTCTTTCAGCCGATGTTTGGTGCCAGAAACGCCTTTGAAGTCGGCCGATCGTAGGGCAAGTCTTTTCCACAATATTTGTTTTACCTGTTGTTAGATTTTCATGTTTAGGCAGGGACCAGAGTCGACTGTAATATATTCAGGATGTTAAACCAGGATATCTAAATAAAAAACGAACTAATTGCTACCATCATTGCTTACTTGTGCCGTAACAAGTATAATGGTGTCGTTGAACACATAGAAATTGTGCGGCAAACTGCATGCATGGTTGTTAACCCAGTTTAATATGGTGGACAACGGGTTCCCTCTTTAATTGCATGACGGTGGGTCGGTCTCAGATTCAGTGACGGCTCATTCCTCAATCTGTTTCAGATGGTTGGCGTCTGAATATCAATATTTTTGGTCGGGTCCATCGTGGTCCTGTTCGTGGTTTCCTGGCTTCGGTTTGACATTGAACCCTTTGCCTTGTTTCATCAAAGTGGTTGCGATTGTGTGTGTTTAACCCAGTGTATACTGAATAGACTCTCCCATACTATATATTGGAAGAGTCCAATTTCAATTTTAGGTACGTCCAGCTATGAGATTTAGATATGCCTACAGAAAAAAGGCGAAACCATTTGCAAACAGTGGAGACTTTGATCAGACGCCGCGTTCTGCGGCGTCTGATCTGGGTCTGCACTGTTTGCCAGTTACCCTTTAAGGGGTCTCCAGACTACAATGGGTTAACTGTAGCATAGAGAACCCCTATGCGGACCGAATTTTGAGCTGCATCAGAATTAAGTGTGAGGTTTGCGCAAATAAAACTAGTTTAAGCCCCCATTAGTTTGTCTACTGACCGTTCCAAGGGGGGTCCTCTGTTGCAGTTCTTTCTTTGTGCGCCGATAGTTTCATATGTGGCGTTTGTATTGTCATTATTTGTTCCTCATCTCTCCTGCTTTTGGTGCCATGGGACTGCTGTGCTTCGTGATTGTGGCATTTTCTGGATATCTTTACTTATATTTTGAGGCATATGCGGGCAGCGAAGGCCGCGGTCAGATTGTGCATCCAAGCAGTATGATCAAGGCCTTCACTGTCCGCTTATAAAATTATTTTCAGCGGCGTCTGGCTTTCGCGGATCATGATAGTTTATGTCAGGATTGTCTTGATGACGGCTTTTTACGAGCCGTATCAAATGGGCATACATGCCCATACAGTCTTTTAGACCATGGAATTTTGTTCTAGACATAGGTACTTTTAGGCACTGATGGTTAATCGGCGTCAGGTCAGGAGGGAAATGGTGGTAATTTAGGGATGTTTTTACAATCTTTAAAGTAATGGTATGTTAAGTGTATTCATTTGAATCTTCTCAATGAAGCGATTCTATTGAGTACATAAACCATAATTTTATGATAAAAAAGAAAATATTTCTAAAAAATCCCTAAACATTGGCTTTTATGAGCTAGCGAAAGATGTTCCTAGGGACTCAAAAAAAACAAAAGTCGGGCCTGATCTGGATCCAAACTGTTTATGGACACTCTGATGGTATTCCTGAAAGATATATAATTTTTTAAGAATTACAGCACCCCAATTCAACAAACCGGATAGCTAGATTAAGGTTTAGGGCATCTGGTTGGAATTTACCACATACTGAGCAGCATTCAGTGTCGAGCATTTCAATTTGAGACACTGTATTTTGTGTAGTGTTCACAGCAGTATTTGTCTTTGCTGGACCTTTTCCTCTTTTTGAGTTTGGTAACGGACCTTTTCCTTTCTTTTTTTATTTCATTTGCATTTCTTTCATTAACTGTGGTGTCTCTTTTCAGTTACTTGTTTTGATTTCTTTCAACGGTTTTATTCTTGACTTCTTCTATTTCTTTACTATCTATCAAATATGAACCTTTTTCATTTTGTGAAAATGGAGGCGTTCCGTTTGCATGATTTTGTTTTCACCTCAAGTTTCTTTTGTTTTCCTTTTTTCTCCTTTTCCATTGATTTCTTTTGCTCATAGTAACTGTCTTCTGTTATTGTTGCTCTATAAGGGGGTACAAAAGTTGATTTCTTTTTCTTAGGTTCTACACTTTCCTTTAATTTATTGAAATCATTTTCTTTCTCCTGAAATAGTATCTTGACACTTCTGTTTTCCTTACGCTCTTTTCTGGTAGCATTCCTTTCTTTGTTCTGTTTTTCAATTACTGGCGGGGATACGGGGAGCGACGGGTCGAAAGGGAATATTCCTGTATTCCTATATCCTACATAATTGTGCTGACAGTCAAGGAATTTCGAAAGGCTATTCCTATGATAGAGGGTAAACCTTCCTTTACTATTACACGATTTGGATGTGAATGTAAGAACTTGTGACATTCTGTACTGAGACTCTTCTTGAACGGACTGAAAACCGAAACATCCAGTAGCTGAAGGCAGTGGCTACTGTGCGGAGGCAATACAAACAAATGAATGTTCTCCTGCAATATCAATGATGTCAAATGTCACATGTGTGGAGTGGCCATCATACAGTAGTAAACAGGGTCGTTGTTACATGGTACATGGTGCACAAAATGATTCTTGAAGAAATTCAGAAACAATCCTGAATTAAACCAACCAGATAGAGAAGATTTGTACTCAGTACCAGAAACCACATCACACCTAACTTCCTTTGAAATGCGTTCACCTTTGAATATAACATAAGGTGGGATGGTTTCTCCTAAAGCACTAACAGCAGCGATGACAGTTGTAGTTGCTGACTTTCCTGAAGTAACACATTGGGGATTACTTCCAGCGTTTGCGAGGATCTTTGGAGGATTGTGGTCCAGCGAAATCCCGGTCTCATCAACGTTCCAAATACGTATCAAAAAATACGTGGACTTTTATTATAACTTTAAAACTACTCAACGTAAATCGATAAAATTTTGCACACGTATTAAACAATTAAATGTTACAAGGATCATAGGGTTTACATTGATGTATTATACTTGTGTTTAACAAAATTCAAGTTTTAATAGTCCTGGGTAGGTACCCCCGGCGCAACCCATTTCTTGACTGCACTGCGTAGTGTTAATATCTCTCTTGACTGCCTAAATTAGCGCCAAACTATACTAAACGTCGTCTGCTTATGTGTTGACGTCATATTTAACGTCGTTGCAAATTTGAGCGTCATCCGTTGGGTACTTTAGAATATACAGCCAGTAAACTTAAGGCGTACGTGGAAATCGTAAGGTCAAAATGGCGGCACCGGCGCAGGAAGAGACCCGTGCAATAATAAAGTTTTGTGTGGACCTAGGAAAAACACCAACAGAGACGATGAAAATGATGAAGGATGCTAATCGATCTTCAAATGTAAGCAGATCTCTTGTTTTTAAGTGGCATAAAAGATTTTCGGAGGGTAGGGAGTCTCTAAAAGACGACACTGGGAGAGGACGGAAACGAATCGTGACCGCTGGGACAGTAGCGGCAGTGAAGAGCCTTATCGTGGAGGACCGTAGATTGACTGTTAGTGACATTTCAACAAAAGTAGGCGTTAGTTATGGCAGCGTCCACTCGATTTTGAGAAACCAGCTGAAGATGTCAAAGGTTCATGCGCGCTGGGTGCCGAGATTACTAAAAAATGCAGAAAAGGAACGACGTGTTCAAGATTCTCTGTCTTTCCTACAGCAGTATGAGAGGCACGGAGACGCTTTCCTCGACAGAATTATAACTACAGACGAGACGTGGCTCTGGTTTTACGACCCAGAGACGAAGCAGCAGTCCTCTGTGTGGAAGAGAAATTCATCCCCACCCCCACAGAAGGCCAGGGTCAGCCGGTCCGGAGGGAAGTACATGTTTATCATGTTTATGGACAGACGGGGTATGCTGCTGTGCCATTCCGTGCCTAAGGACCAGACGGTGAATGCCGACTACTATTCTAAGGTAAAAAACATTTTCCTTACTATTTTTATTAACAAATGAACTATAATTAAAACATTTAACATTTCTAATAAATGTTCTTCTTTTCAGGGCCGGCAGGTTTGTTTTCAAATGAATAAATCTGGGTATTCGATTTCATGTTTTTCAGGTTCTCAGACGTGACCTGATACACGCACTGCAGAAGAAGAGGCCCGGCATTCCGATCGAGAGATATATTCTTCACCAGGATAATGCCCCGGCACACAGGGCGGACACCATCCGGCTTGAACTCGACCTGATGGGATTAAAGACTATCGACCACAGCCCTTATTCCCCGGACCTGGCTCCCATGGACTTTGCCGTTTTCCCGGAAATTAAAGCACAGCTCAAGGGACGAAGATTTACGTCGCTGGAGGAGCTTACATACTCAACACATGGCATCTTTCGTCAGTTCGACTCAGCGTGGTATCAGAAGGTGTTTAGCAAGTGGGTGGAGCGACACAGGAAGTGTGTTGAGTGTAGAGGCGAGTACTTTGAAAAGCGCTGACTTGCAACGTAAGTAGTCAACGTCGAAACGTCATCTTGACGTCGTTACCGTGCGCCGGTACCACTACACTAACCATCTAAGAATGGTTGCTATGGGAGACCCACTGGACCTATCGTACCCAAAGTTAACAGACATATAGAAAAATGCCGATATATAATTACTATGTATATTTGATCTCATTATCTGTAAAAACAAAATTACTGTAACGAAAGTTCACGTATTTTTTGATCCACCCTCGTATGTTGTGGCTTGTTCTTTATTTCATATTTATCTAAAGTTTTCTCTAATTCCTCAATGTAATCATGCAACATTTCAAGATTCACTGCATTGTCCCTTACTTTTTCTCTCTTTTTGGGCTGGGTCATCTTCAAATCAGGAAATCTACTCAATAATCCGTAAAACTAATGTTTAGTAGGCTCATTGTTCTTTCCGATTGCTGCACACATATTACTCGCCATATCAATGATTTGCCATCTGCTGAATCCATATCCAAGGTGAGCCATTGAAACACAGTGCTCTGCCAGCATCTCTTCCTGTGCTCTCGTGAAAAAGGTAGACCCCCACGTTTCACATCTGCAGATATATCATTTGCCAAACGCCAACAAAGAGTGGACTCAGGAAGACCATGTTGTCTAGCAGCTCTGCTGATTGGCATGCCCTTCAGTTTAACATCTTGGTAGGCTTCTTGCAGCATGGGGTATCCATATTTGGGCTTTTTTGGTGTTGACATTCTCTTTTTACTATAAGGAAATGGGCAATAAAAAGGATGTGTTTTATTTAATATATCGGTTTTTATAACTGTTTAAATAAAACAAATAAGAGAATGAATAAACAAATAAATAAACCTTTTACAAAGACGTGTTTATTTATTTCTTATTATTTATTTAAACAATTATATTTATTTATCTATACATATACATTTATGAATTTATATTTGTCTTTTGAATTTATATTTGTCTTTAAATGCTTAAAAATATATAGCAATCGCCGTATGGCATTTATGGGCTTCCGTAGAAAAATAATTTTGACAGCGCCGCTCCATTCATAACTTTGACAGAATGGCGGGAAAATGGCAGGGATGTCGCCGTTTTGAAAAACGAATATGGATTGGATATTGGTCTTTAAAACAAGGGAAACTGTTTGATAGAGTGTTATATTTGTTAATCTTTATGACTGATGCGAAATCTGTGTATTATTTAGAAAATTATTCGTGTGTATCGGATTTCATCGTAAAGTATGTCAGTGGGCGGAGTTCATGAATAATTAATTAGGTGGCTGAAACACATAAACAAATATATTGACAGATATGTTTTTTTATTTGAATTATCTTTCTAGATCTTTGAATTTTCCTGATTTTTTATAATCTTCATGACAACGTCTGCCTGTAAACAATCGGATCTACCTCTGATACGTAACTACCGCTATGCGCAAAAAGACCGGACGCGAACAGAAAATTGAAATTAGACCCTTTCAAAATATAGTGGGCACATAGCCTGACATATCAAAAATTGAAATAAGACTCTTCCAATATATAGTGTCCATTTAGTCTAACATATCTAAAATTGAAATTAGACTCCTCTAATATATATATATATATATATATATATATATATATATATATATATATATATATATATATATATATATATATATATATATATACTGAACCAAAAAAGAAACTTTCGCAAAGTAGGTCTTAAACTGATAAGGTTAAATACAACATGTAGAAAAATGTGTATATGTAGTAGTTTACACTGACGTCCTACTTTGGGAAATCGGTCAGATATTCACTTCATGTCGAACGATATCGTCTGTTTTGACAAAACCTCCATTTTCACGTGCACGCACGGGGTGGACATATCTGGTTTACATGTGTTAACTTTTTTCACTGCAAGTTATTGCACTTGACGACTACAGTCATAAAAATACCTAAACACTTTTATATCGATACAATTTGGGTAAAATTTCGATGCCTCGAATTGCGAAACATTTAAGAGAGAAAGCCGCTGGGATGCTGGAGGCAGGAGCTTCAACGGAAGATGTTGCTGCGCAAGTTGGATCATCTGTGCAGGCAGTTAGAAGTCTGAGACGGCGGTTTGTGCATACCGGAAGCACGGAAGATCTTCCACGTAGCGGTAGACCACGTGTGACCACGCCGGCGCAAGACCGCTATATTTTGAACCAACATTTACGAAATCGTTTTGTAACTGCGACAGCTACAGCGTCTGTCACCCCAGGTACTCATAACCCCAGGATTTCCGCTCAAACCGTACGAAATCGTTTGGCTGAGAACAATTTACGTGCACGTCGTCCCTACGTCGGAACAGTATTAACGGGTCGTCATCGCCGTGACAGGCTTCAATGGGCAGATAGACACATCAACTGGACAAGGCAAGACTGACGGACGATTCTTTTTTCAGATGAATCCAGGTTTGCATTGTCCAATAGTGATGGTCGGATCAGGGCCTACCGACGTAGGAATGAACGTTACGCTGACTGTTGCGTTCTTCAGCGGGATCGTTTTGGCGGTGGGGGTTCCGTGATGGTCTGGGCCGGAATAAGTTAATGGTATCGTACCCAATTAGTGGTCATTGATGGCAATTTGAACGTTCAAAAGTATAGAGACCGTATCCTTGCCCCACACGTTGTTCCTCTCTTACAAAATCACGGCGTTATTTCTGTGTTTCAGCAAGACAACGCCAGACCTCACGTCGCCCGTGACAATATCCAGTTCTTGCGAAACAACAATATTGATTTCATAGACGACTGGCCCTCAAAAAGCCCGGATCTAAATCCCATCGAGCACCTTTGGGATAATCTTGACACACGTGTACGGCAACGTCAGAATCCACCTGGTAACGTCAATGAGCTCCGTGACGCTTTGCTGGAAGAGTGGAATAATATACTCCAGGCTCAAATTAATAATCTCATCCACTCAACGCGTCGTCGCTGCCAAGCTGTTAGCAATGCTCGCGGTGGGCATACTCGTTACTAAAGCCCCCTAAAAATTGAATCGACACCTACCTAAAAACAAATTGAAAAAATGCAATGAAATTGATAATTTTCAGACTGTAAATGAACTTTGATGAATTGATTTTAAATTATTGTGCAATAACAAATACGAATAAAAACTGTTAATATACACATATATGGAAATAGTCCCATTGAAGTCTCGCGAAAGTTTCTTTTTTGGTTCAGTATATATATATGTTGTGTGTGTGTGTTTGTTTTATTTAATGTGAGTTCTAGGTATGTGTCTGACTGCATCTAAAGTAGAAAGTGTTTGCCAGGTTATATACCCTGTTACAAGGTTTTGTCGTTTTCAAAATGGCTGACACAAATCTATTATAAGCTTGTGGATGACGCAAGAGTAACTTGTACTGTTGTCAAAAGACCCACTCAAAACATATCTTTTACAGCATTGCAGGAGTTATACATTCTGGTCATATCTTAAATCAAAACGTGTAAAACTAAGTCTGAAAAGGGCAAAACTGAATGAACTATTTATAATTAATTAATGTTCATAATAGAGCACAACAGATGTTCAGTGGGATCAAGCATTCTGTGGCCTTAATGACATAGCCAGGTGCTGTGTTAGCATTACGAAAACACGCCTATTCAAATATATAGAAAATTTCACCTCCAAAAATTGAAAAATTTCAGATAAAGAAAAAACTCTGAATTTTTTCATACTTTTGCTCAAAACATAGATTGTGGGTACTCGTTAGAACCGCCTTGACGAGGCGGTTCTATGAGTACCCACAATCTATGTTTTGAGCAAAAATAAGAAAAATAATGTATATCCCTGTAAACCCCAGTTTTACTATATAAAAGTTGGGTTAGTGGGGGTCAGAAATATATAGGCGTGTTTTCGTGATGGATATCAAAGGCATGTCATAAAGAGGTGTTAATGAGATCCCAGCAGGGGGTTGTGAAAGGACTTTTTAAAGATATTATGATATTACCTATGGAACAAATAAATAAGCCAGTGCAGAATTCCCCTATTGAGTTGGTACCTGTTTATTGACGGTATAGTAGGTTTTATTGTGCCCAGGCTCTTATCAGTGATAAGACTTATGACCGAGACACATCTTATTTTTATATTTTTAAGAGCCTGTGTTGCTTAACCAAATATATTTGTTTGTGTTGAGGTTTTACGGCCCAGTCAACTCATTAGGGTCATGTCATCACGAAAACATGCCTATATAATTTTGACCCCCTTAAACCCCACTTTTTTACAGTAAAACTAGGGTTTACAGGGGTATAGATTATTTTTTCTTATTTCTGTCAAAAACATAGATTGTGGGTACTAGTTAGAACCGCCTCGACGATGCGGTTCTAACGAGTACCCACAATCTATGTTTTGAGCAGAAATATGAAAAATGTTAGAATTTTTTACCTGTAAAGTTTCATTTTTTTATGGGTAAAAATTTCAATAGGCGTGTTTTCGTAATGTCGAGCGCGGTCAGTTTACTTAACCAGACTTTTCCTGGGCAGGCATAGCCCTCTCAGCAGTTAACCAGTACTTGTGCACACTGATTCGCCAGAAACTTACAACTGCCCTTCTTGAAACAGCGGAAGGGAGAGAATGGTCGTAGAAAATAGGTTTATGATCAATCTCCACGAAATAATGTTGTTGGACCCGGCGGGGTCGAACCCGCAACCTCCAGATCACCAGTCAGACGCGCATCTGATTGAGTCACCGAAGCCGGTAACCCAATATTCCCGACGCTCCAAAATTTGATTGTATGTTTCGGGAAGAGTTAAAGACTATCTATTTTTTGAGCAGAATATTGAAAAATATCATAATTTTTATCTGAAAACTTTCAGTTTTTGGTGGTGAAATTTTCAGTATATTTGAATAGGGTTTTCATAATGTGTTGTTGGATTCACTTAGGGAGCACAGTGCAAAGCTACCTATTAACCAGCCGGATGGTTGTTGAAGGCGCTTTTTAGAAGTAATTCTCAAAAAAAAAAATGCAAAAGAAATTACATAAACAACAGAAGGCACATAGAAGAAAGAAAACTAGAAAAATAAATTCTGAACATTATAAATACAATTTTCAGTAAATAAAAATAAAGAATTTCAGGAAGTGACTATTTGTAGTTGTGACACTCATTCAAAAATACCCAATATGGCCTCGAAAGGAAGTAAAGAATTACCATTTGTACACGTACATCAAAGAAAAAAAATATACATTCGTTATATTGATAGTTATAAGTAATAATTATATCATTTATATTTACAATCGAGCGATAATATACACACACTAAATTTACTTAAGGTTAAGGGTTAAATGAAACAGTCTTAGGTCCCTGTTCAGGAACATTTTCCCAGCCTACATTCAGAGACAATCAAGCCACCAGTGCCGTCAGTGCTTTGATTTCTACATGCAGTGTTTTACGGTTGAAGGCGCTTCGGGTAGAATGTTCCGTAAATACTCTAATCAGACTATGTGGAAGTGCAGACTAATCTGAGACTTCGCTGGGCGCACATGCAATCTTGTGGAAAATGCTGTGCCCCTGCTCAACTGTGTTTTTGTCATGGTATAAAATAAAGACAACGCGGGGTACCATATTTACTCGGAGTATTTGGACACCTCAACTACTTACCATACTTGTTCTAAAATTTGAACACTACAATTTACTACTTGTTGTTATGTCTTAAAATTGCTGGATGGGTGGCAAACAGTGTAGACCCTGATGAGACGCCGCGTCTGCGGCGTCTCATCTGGGTCAACACTGTTTGCACAGACCTGTCTGTCCGAATACATACGATAAATACGGTTCAGTTTACGCGGAGAAGTTCCCGTATTCGGATTGCAGAACTCTGCAAAAGGCACACGTATGTAGCCGGCATTTCTCTGCAGAGCAATTAGTTTTTCCCATGTAATCTTGTTCTGATAAACGATTTTCTGTAATGAATTTTAAATGAATCGGGTTTTCGTAAATTGTAAAAGAAACACACAAGTTATGGTACAGATATTACCGTGATTTCTTTTCGACTGCGAATCGGATATACAGTGTAATAACAAATGCTGACTTAAAAACCTACCCTTACACTGATCTATCGACTAATCTTTTTCACTGAAAACGAACTTGCAATGCTTACTTTTGAGTGTGCGAACGGTGACCGAGCAATTGTAAAGTTTTAACGTTTTAGTTTGGTTTAACAATGACCCGACTGAGTTGGCGGCGTTAAAAATGCTTTGAATAAACAGATACCCACGAGTAATGAGCAATTTGAATTTTTGCTCAAGTAGAAGAAATTTCAGCATTAAAGCAACCAGGCGTAGCAAACTACATCGTTTTAGATGGAAATAAATTGTATCATTCCATATTTTCCTGGATAATTTCAGTGTCTTTTGGGAAAACTTGGACAGCTGTATGGTTCTAAGGCTGCATAACTTGCGTAAATGGATACCATGTTTTTTTTTGTTTTATTTTTTTTTTCGTTTTTGGTGTGAGCGTGTTGATTGCTGTCACGGGTCAGTCATTTCAGAATCTATAATCACAACAGCGGGTGTCAGCGCCATGTGGCGGCAACCCATAATTCAACATAGTGTAGTTTATATTACAGTAACAGAGTCAGATTGTTTTGTAATAGGTCTCCACAGGTGTATCACTTAGCCTTTTTTCGGACGTGTTGTAGAACCACCATTAATTACCGTTTCAACTCTAAAAATTGGGATACATTAACTACTTACCATACCTGTCTAAATATTGGTCCATCTTTCTAACTGTTTATTGGTCTCATTACGAAGACACGCCAAATCAAATGTATTAAAATATCACCACCAAAAACTGAAAATTTTCAGATAAAAATTCTGATATTTTTCATATTTCTGTTTAAAACATAGACCGTGGGTACTCGTTAGAACCGCCTCGCCGAGGCGGTTCTAACGAATACCCAAAATCTGTTTTGAGCAGAATTTAGAGAAAAAATGTATACCCCTGTAAACCCCAGTTTTATTATATCAAAGTGGGGTTTAAAGGGGTCAAAATTATATAGGCGTGTTTTCGTGATGGAAACTGCGGTATGAAACAAACAGAGTAGATCCAGATCCAAATCAGACGGCACTGAAAATGTTTATACAGTTGGCTCTCTGCATCTCTCAAACACTGATAAATCAACCAACCATTACGTAAACATGCCTATTCAAATATACTGAAAATTTTACCACCAAAAAATGAAAATTAAAAAGATAAAAAGCTCTGATATTTTTCATATATTTCTGCTCAAACCATAGATTGTGGGTACTCATTAGAACCACCTCGACGAGTACCTACAATCTATGGTTTTGAGCAGAAATAAGAAAAAATAATGTATACCCCTGTAAACCCCAGTTTTATTATATAAAAGTGGGGTTTAAGGAGGTCAAAATTATATGGGCGTGTTTTCGTGATGTACTTATTTCTAACAAAACATAGGGTAATATTTGTTAGGCTTATTATATATTCCTTATAGTTCAACTCCTTTTATCTCGAACTACTGGTATCTTCAACCAAACATTTCGGTCCATTTCACTTTGAGATAACGAGAGTCAACTGAATATTATTATTAAGAAAATGCTTTATCTTGTGTTATTACTTAGAAATGTACATTTCCCAAAAGTATGGTAAAAATGTTTAATTCAGTTATTTCCGAAGTAAACTACATGCAGTACGGCTACTTTTCCGCGTTTTTGAATCAATATGAGTTGAATATTCTTTGTTTTTTCTAAGCCTAAACTTAGTGAATCCTCTGCTTATTTACTGCAAAATACTGCCTAAATGTCATTAATTACGGAAGTAGTTCACATTTTCGATTATGAGCTACTTTATGACAAACCAACAAAATGATATGTGCGCCCAGCGAAGACTCAGATCAGCCTGGGTATCCGCCCAGTCTGATCAGAGTCTTTGCTGTGCGCTCAATGGGTGGCTTAGGACCCAACCTTTTTTCTTGCGGACAGCAAAGACTCTGATCAGACTGGGCGAATGCCCAGGCTGATCTGAGTCTTCGCTGGGTGCGCATGCCATTTTGTTGGTTTTGTCGTGCGCTGGCTCATATTATATGGTGAAAATGTCATAGCGTACATAGCTCTAGATAAAAGGGGTATCAAGATGTATATTTTCTTATTTCTTCATTGAAACATTAGAAGCACCTCTGCGAGACGCTTTTCATGGGTACCCAGAACATATGTTTTCATGGAGAAATCAGAAAAATGACATTATATTACGATTAAAATGCCTTATGTTGTGTGGTTACTTGGAAGTATACATCTCACATAGGTCTACTAACTTAATGTTAATACAGTTATTTCAGAAGTCAGTTCTGTTACTTCTCCGCGTTTTTGACTCAGAATAATGCATGAGTAACCTACACCAAGTGGCGCCGCCCACATTCATGCGCATGTCTCTAGTATCGATGCCTCCCATAAGCACACCTTTCTCTCATACCTGATTCAAAATCCATTTAAACGTTTCGCCAACATACCAATTGAGTCGGATGACAGCATTTCATACAATATTTCGTGTGTGCCAAGCGAAGATTTAGAACAACCTGCGCATCTAGTCTGATCAGACTCTTCGCGCTGCACTCTTTTGGTAGCCATAGAGCCATATTACGCAAACATGCCTGTAAATTTTGACCCTCATAACTCTTTCGCTGCCAAATTTTAGACGACATCTGTTATCTGCTTTTGTTTTTAACAAACTATCCATTGGAAAGAAATTATATATAAAGTTGAAAGACTGAAAGTCAAACAGCGTAGATCTAGATGAGACGGCTCATTATGAGCCGTCTCATCTGGATCTATGCTGTTTGCAAAAGCATTTTATTATCGCCTGTGGCAGTGAGAGTTAAACCCCATTTTTATAGAGTAAAACTGGGATTTACAGGGGCATACATTATTTTTCTTATTTTTGCTCAAAACTATAGCTTGTGGGTACTCGTTAGAATCGCCTTGTCGAGGCGGTTGTAACGAGTACCCACAATATATGTTTTGAACAGATTTTTTATGGTAAAATTTTCAGTATATATGTTTTCGTAATGAAATCGTTTTAAGACGCGCGGATAAAGGCTGAGTTGAGTCTTCGCACGGCACACATGCAGTTTTGTAGGAAATGCTGTGTCTTGGCTTTTTTTTCAGAATTCTATGCTTTCAATTATTTTGTGATTCGTATTTAGGTATGAAGGCGTAGTTGTTGATGACATTCCAAATCAATGCATACCAATGACGAACATTTTTTGAGTATTTATTTTTCATGTTAACAAAACGGTTAATTGATATCGCGCCGTTCGAAAATGCGAAATGGAGTCATATGTACACAGCGAATGATTAGATCAGTCTGCGGTTCCTCCTAGTATGGTCAGTGTCTTTGCTGATTACTTAATAATCATCAGATACTGTAAACTGTATTAGCGCAGAATAACGCCTCATAAGACGGTGGAGATGATCTGAATATGCAAATTTCAAGCATGCTAAAACACACATTTTCATTTCGTGCGACTCTGCGATCTTCCATCTCTCCCATTTTAAAACTTGACGATTAGCATTAACCTATTTAAGCCTAGCGTCCCATAAAATGGTGATTGGCAAAAAGTGTAGACTCGGATCAGACGCCGCAGAACGCGGTGTCTGATCAGTGTCCACACTGTTTGCATTAAGTTCAGAAATTTCAACAAAACATGACAATTATAAAAACTAACCAGGCACCCTTTATATAGGAAATAAACCTGTCCAAAGAGTTAAGGTAGAAGAATCCACTCGGCATAAATGGGTTAAACACATTACGAAAACACGCCTATTCAAAGATATAGAAAATTTCACCTCCAAAGAACTGGAACTTTTCAGACAAAAAGCTTTGATATTGTTCATATTTCTGCCAAAAACATAGATTGTGGTTACTCGTTATAACCGCCTCGGCGAGGCGGTTCTAACGAGTACCCACAATCTATGTTTTTGAGCAAAAATGAGAAAAATAATGTGTACCCTTGTAAACCCCAGTTTTACTATATAAAAGTGGGGTTTAAGGGGGTCAAAATTACATAGATGTGTTTTTGCGATGAACAAAAGATATCTCTTGAATTGCAGAATTTCATGAGACTAGTGCTGAAAACCGCATCGGCCCAATCCAGCTGGTTTAAAAGTTATGAAATTTTACATTTTGTCGTTTGAGCGGTATTCTGTGCCTTATGTTGAAAAAGCTGAAGGTAGACCAGGGCCCAGTTTTTCAAAGCGTCGTTAGCTTAACGAGCTCGTTAGGGGTCATTTCGTTAACTGTTTTAGCGGATTCAATATACAGTATTCTGATATTTTTTGCTGAAAAAATGTGAGTAGCTTTTGCATTGCAAAAGCTACTCACATTTTTTCAGCAAAAACTTTCAGTATATTTGCATATCACTCGATGTAAATTTTAAAGAATCGTTAACTAACGACATCGTTAGCTTTGAACAACTGGGCCCTGGACTTTAAAAGGTAGATTAAGCATGCAGAGCTCAGAATTGGAGCTCATGAGACTGGTGTTGAAAACAATTCCAGTTAAACCTCAATAGCTCGAACACCGATGGCTCGTTTACCATGGCTAATTCGAATTTGTTTTTTAGTCCCAACGAAATTCTTCCGAGAGCTCACAAACACAAATATTAAGGGAAGTTTTATTTCATCAAGAAATTGTATGTCATCGAGGTGATTCTAATGAGTACACACAACATACAACTATTGTGTACAAAATCGAAGAGATTTCCTTAAATTGTCGCTATTTGCTTCCTGAAATGGCGCCATGATTAACCCTCAGTGGTTCAAACTACCAGTATCGCGAACAAATTTCCATGGTTCCAAAGATGTTCGAGCCATTGAGGTTCCACTATAGTTCAAAAGTTATGAAAGTTTATTTTTGTTTCCGTTTGATCTTCTGTTTCTCTTGTTAAAAAAGTTGAAGGTGTGATCTGGACAATAAATGATAAAAAAGGTACCCTGAGCTCAGGACTAAAGCTTGTTGGTGTTAACCCGTTGCTGAAAACCCGAAATCAAAACATTCCACATTTCACATAAAACTTCAATGACTCGAACACTGAGCCTAGCTTAACGCAGCTGATCCGTTTTTGAGTGCCTAGGAAATTCTTCAGATTTTTCATGAAAATAAATACTTAGGGACATTTTAGGGATTTTTTTATCATGAAAAAGTATGTTTCGTGTACTCATTAGAATCGCAATTCCAATGAGTACACTCAACATGTTTGCATGATAAGGTAATATTAAGTGTAGAAAGCCATACGTGGACAAACTGGGCCCAGTTGTTCAAAAGCTACTCACATTTTTTCAGCAAAAAATATCGGAATATTGTATATTGAATCCGCTAAAACAGTTAACGAAATGACCCTTAACGAGCTCATTAAGCTAACGACGCTTTGAACAACTGGGCCCAGGATGCCCGAAAATATCTAAGATCGAAGTCTACGGAAAGAGGGAGCTAGTCGTTTAGCTATTAGTTCAGGGCCCGGTTGTTCGAAACTAACGATTTCGTCAGTTAACGTAAATTTAGAACTTTGATCATTAAATATGGCATGTACGCTAATATTTTTTGCTGAAAAGTGTGAGTAGCTTTTGCAGCTACTCACATTTTTCAGCAAAAATAACTGTGAATTAGATCCTGTACTTACTATAGCAGTTAACAGTTTGATCACTAACGAGCTCGTTAAGCTAACGATGCTTTGAACAACTGGGCCCAGGTATTTATTTATTCTGGCCCTTACATACTTGATATTCCTTTTCGTTCGACCGCAATCTTAATAAACTGTTTGAATACAGACCAAATGTTGTTGTTTTTTTTGTTTTTTTGTTTTTTTGTTTTTATATATACATTATTGATCGTGTATATTAGCTATTCTAAAATTGAATGATGTTTCTTAACTCACAGCATGTTCCTAGTCTGTGTACAATGAGCTCGCTAAAACATGGTGAAAGATTTACCAAGCCGTTCAGTTCACGTTTTCAGCTCACCTGAAGGCTCAGGATGAGCTGTTGTGATCACTTGCCATCCTTCGTCCGTCTACACCTTTGAACAACTTCTAATCTGAAAACCCTGGGCCAATTTTCTTCAAACTTCATGTGGAGCCTTCTGTGAAAAGGGGAATGAAAATTTATACGAATGGTCATCGTCCGTTAATCAAGCTGGCCGCCATGCCCATATATAGTAAAAACGCTTAAACTCTTCTTCTCCAGAACCAAGAAGCCTTCAAGGCTGAATTGAAATATTTCTTGAAAGGGCCGTACGACTCAAATAAAAAAAAAATCAGGTGAGCGAATTGTGGCCCATGGGGCTCTTGTTAATGTAACTTTTTCGTACTTGTGTGTTTTTTTTTTTTTTTTTTTTTTTTGTGTGTGTGTGTGTGTGTTTTTTTCCTCCCAATTAGTGAAGCCTTTATGTTTAGATGTAACACGTTTTCTATGATAACGGAGTGCAAAAAAAAAAAAAAAAAAAAAAAAAAAAACGAGACGGGGAATTCTCTCTTTTGTTGGGGTAGAGCTAGGAAATTTTCAGATTTTGGATGCTGACGTGGCGTTTTTTGTTTGCATTTTTTTTTGTGATTTTTGGGTGAGACTTTCATCTAGTTTCGTAAATTATTCCAAGCGAAAAAATACTTTTGACAATTTTAACATATTGATTCATCAGTAGACCCTGTTACCTTGGCTTCTGATAAAGTAGGAACAAAGTAGGAAAAAAGCTATTTTGACCATTTACAGAGTCTCGTGGGACGGAAATAACCTTAACCCAAGGATTAAGACTGTTTAACCCATTGTTGTCTGGAGATCACAAAAAGAGCAATTGGCAAACAATGCAGACCCAGATCCATCACGAAAACACGCCTAAATAATATTGAACCCTTAAACCCCACTTTTATATAGTAAAGCTGGGGTTTACAGGGGTATGCATTATTTTCTTATTTCTACTCAAAACAAAAATTGTGGGTACTCGTTAGAACCGCGTTGCGAAGGCGGTTCTAACGAGTACTCACAAATTATGTTTTGAGCATAAATATAAAAAGTATCAGAGTTTTTATCTGAAAACTTTCAGTTTTTGGAGGTAAAATTTTCAATGTATATGGATCGGCGTGTTTTCGTAATGTGATCAGGGTCTCCATTGAATATTAAAATCACATAGCCTGGTGTACCTAAAATTGATATTTCAACTCTTCCAATGTATAGTGTGCGGGAGTTTAATCAGTCTTAAATGAGTAGATCCAAGAAAAAGACCGACAGAATTTATCTACGCTATCGTTGTTTGGTCTGTTTTGTTGTTGTTATTATTATTATTATTATTATTATTTAGGTATCTTCTTGTTTAGCTCAACTGAGCCAGTAGCTCCGGATGAGCTATAATGATCACTTTGCGTCCGTCTATCCGTCCGAGCGTCCGTCCATCTGTCCACACCCTTGAACTACTCTGAAACCACTGGGCTAATTTTTTTTTAAATTTCTTGTGGAGGCTTCTGTTAAAAGGGGATTGAAAATTTATACAAATGGTCATGACCTATCTATTAAGATGGCCGCCATGCTCATATATGGTAAAACACTAAAAAACCTTCTCCAGAACCAACAAAGCTTTGAAACTGAATCTTGGTATACAGTTTGTTCAAATAATGATCGTAGTTTGACCCTTGATCTTTTTACGGGAAGGTCAAATCAGCGTCCCCATTCTTTTATATGGGAAAAATGTTGAAAAATCATTTTCTCAAATGTTTTAAGACTAATGGCTGAGATTTACCTTGTATGATTAAAGTAGTGAAACACTTTAGTTACAATTAAATTTTTGTCCCCAGGGGGTTATCTGCACTAATCCTGGACTATGTACATATATAAAACCATGCAATCTTCAAATGTCTCCTTCTCTGAAACCGCTTGAATAATATTAACAGATGGTACATGGGGTTTCTGTTGAAATGATAGTAGTATAGGGCGTCTAATGATATTGCCAATGTGTTTAAATGGTTATGTCCTATTGAACAAGATAGCCGCCATGCCAATATATGGTAAAAACACTTAAAAATCTTCTTCTCCAGTACTAATAAAGTTATGATGCTGTTTCTTTGTTTACAGCATTGTGTGGACCCAAAGTCTATCAAGTTTGTTCAACTGATGATCCTAGGATGATCATCTTTGACCTTTTTAAGGCAAAGTCAAATTTGCGGTCCCATACAGTTGTATAGGGAAATGTTGAACAAACATTTTCTCAAAATGTATTAATAACTAATGGCTGAAACTTACAATGCATTATGACTAATGTAGTAAAACATTTTAGTTACAATAAAACTTTTGACCCCGGAGATTATGTACACTTGCAACTGTGTTATATACATGAACAAAATCGTGTAAATTTTAAACTTCTTGTCTGCAACCGCTTGACCAATTTTCACCAGATTTCACATGCGACTTCTGTCGAAGGAATATTGACAGTATGTTCACGATGTCATGGTAAAAAAAGTACTTACAAATCTTCTTCTCCAAAACCAAGAAAGCTTTGAGGCTGAATTATGGCATAAACATTGGGGGCTCAAGGTCTACCAAAGTTTTTCAAATGATGATCCTAGGATGACCTTTGACTGTATTAAGGCATGGTCAAATTTGTGTCCTAATTGCTTTAGCAATACTGTAAGAATTATGCATGGCAATAGCTGTGTTATTCGGGTGAGCGAATTGTGGCCCATGGGCCTCTTGTTTTCTTTTTTCCTTTTTTTTCGTTTAAATGTAAATATCAGTCACATATTCAATAGCACAGATATAAATACATACAGTCAAATCTGTGTTTCAGTACCCACGGGAAGGTCAAACGTTATTGCTTAAGACAGGTTCCTGATTAATGCAGGTATCATAACTGTTAGTTGTTTGAAAAAATGATCTCTTAATAGACTTGATTGTTTAATACAGATTGCCCGTAAGACAGGTTTCTATACAAAACGATGCCTTATTTCCGCGAAATATGAAGGACTCGTCATTGTGTAATTCAAAGCTGCTGTTATTCAGCATTTCAGTATACATCAAACGGAAACCAAACATATTACTGTTGCGAGAGTTGCTTCCCTGGTAACTATGAACGATAGCTTGCAATATTGGCCGAAACATTCATATACATAATTATATTAATAAGACAGAAAATGATCTATGAACATTGCAGTTCTTTGACTTTTTACCTGATGAGTTCCTCTGCAGGGTATACCTTAAAACACATTTGTTTAACTTTTTGTTTCCATCTTGTATTGTTGACATGTTCGAAAACAAAAGTAAGTCAGTTAACATTCTTATTTTGCTGTTTTATATCTGTCCTTCCTAAGTCCATCGTAGCACTCCAATTCCATGCATTTTGCAATTCTTTCATGAACACAGGTTTCATTTTTTTATATATATATTTTTGACATCGTATATATATATATATATATATATATATATATATATATATATATATATATATATATATATATATATATATATATATATATATATATATCGTTGAATTTTCGTCATCGAACCTTATAACTACGTAACCATGTGACGTAATGCTTAAGAGGAATTGTCAACTACCAATGGGGAGGACAGGTAATAATAAAATAATAATGATAATAAAAATGATAATAAAAAGGTCGTTTATGCAAAAATTCGCTCAATGAGGGTGTTAGAAAAGAAATAAATTATTCTGAACCGTGCTCAAATGCGCCAGATATAGCACAGTTGAATTTGGGTTGTACCCATTTGAGCATGCTCGCTCGTGCTCAAATGGGTACAACGCAAACTTAACTGTGCTTTATTTGGGGCATTTTAGCACGGTTCAGAAAAAAATTATTTCTTAATTACAGTATACTAAGCGTAATTCAGAGTTACAGTATACAAATTTTAATTCAGCATACCAGTATACTGAGCGCAATTCAGCATAACAGTTTACTGAGTGTAATTCTGTATAAATAGATTGAGCGTAATTCAGCAATATAGTATACTGAGGGTGGGTCAGCATTTTAATATACTGAGTGTAATTCAGCATTACAGTATACTGAGCTCATGATCACTCCTTACAATTTGCCAAACGCATCTACGTTTTTTTCTCGCGAAGCAGTGAACTCGTTTTAATTTTACTTGAGTTGAACAGATAGAATTCCCGCCATTGTTTTACATAGGATATAACTATTGGGACTACCCCAATCTGTTTGTCTGTTGCAGTTGTTCTTTGTTCGTGTCGGTAGTTTAATCTTTGGTGCGTGTTTTATCATTGTTTGTTCTTCATCTCATTTTCTTTCTTTTCAGCTACATCGGACTAAAAGGCTAGGTTTTAATCGAGTACAACTGGTTTAGGCACCACACCCCAGGTTCCATGGGCTCCGCAGTGGTGTTTCTACTAGCCGTTCCTTTGTTGTATTTCAGTTTATTCGCATGTCATTATATGTTAGTTTGTTCTGCCATTGTTTGTTCACCAGCTCTTCTTCTAACGATCTTTAAGGAGACTATATTTGGTGATGGTCCTTTGCAAAGATATGTTTGGTTATGGTCATTGAAAGACAATGTTTGATGATGGTCCTTTGGAAGGCTATGTTTGGTGATTGCCCTTTGAAGGTTATGTTTGATGATGGTCCTTTAGAAGGCAGTGTTTGGTGATTGTTGGTAATGTTATTTATACAATAGACTCTCGTTATTTCAACTTCGCTTATCTCGAACAACCGCTTATCTCGAAGTGAAAATCTGGTCCCTATTTTAAATCTAACAACGTATCGTTAAAACAACAGACCATTAAACCATTTGATCAATAAATATGGCATATCCGATAATATTTTTACCTGTGAATAAGATAAATGTACTTACTAGAACAGTTACCATTTTGACCACTAACGAGCTCGTTAAGCAAACGATGCTTTAAACCAAATGGACCTTGATATCCGAGCCAGCACACGGCAAAACCCACAATATGACCTGTGTGACTAGCAAAGACAGATCAGCCAGTACATCCACTAAGTATGGCAAGGGTTCTCGTTTATCTCTTTTTAGATAACCTGGAGGCTGTAGAAGGCACATGCGATCAGTGAAGACTCTGATCAGACTGCGCGGATGCACAGGCTGATCTGAGTCTTCATTGCTCACACAAGTCTTTCTGTAGATTTTATCGTGCGCTGGCTCATCTGATGATTAGCTTTTACACCACATGCATAAAATACGCGGAGCGTTATCTCTGTTTCTCGGCCTACCGGGTTCCAGTGGTGGTGTATGTCCCCCAGGGATGACCAGGCTGTTCTATTTATTGCACGTAATGATTTGTGGATTAGTTAGAGAGCCTCCAAGCGGATCGAAAAAAATAATTGTTGTACCACAATGGAAGCTTAGGGTGAAGGTAGAGCGCCGATAAAATCGACTTAAGCCCCCCCCCCACCCCCCACCCTCCCCACGACGACCACCACCAACACCCCACTCCCAGTAATTTCTTACTGACCGTCCCAAGGCGGTAATTCTATTGTGCTTCTTTTTGTTATATTTTCTGTCGTGTAACGTTTATAAACGTTTTTCTTTTAACGATTATATACGTTTAAGATATCTTTGGAGTTAAGCTCAGGTGACAGTTGCCACCTTTTGGGAAAGGGACTGCTGACTTTTCACCGGCTCTGCTTTTGTGACTGTACAATAGTAAGTGTACATCTTTCCCTTTCATGTTGAGAACTTGATGTGATCCTGATTGTATTGGTTCTTGTTCACATATTTACTTTGCATATACTTAAGGAAAAGTTTGTTACCAAAATGCGTCGCATATAAAACCTGCAGCTCGTACTTTTCTACAATTGTAAAATATAGTCGTAAAATAAAATCGTGAAACGCTAACTGATAATGGAATTATAAGCCAAAACAATCGTATGTGAACCCATTTATGCACAGCGTCCAATAAAAGGGACATTTGCAAACAGTACAGACGTGGCCTCTGATTAGGGTCTACACTGTTTGCATTTGCGACAGAATTTGTTATAAAACATAGTACTAATAAAAGCTCATGCGGGTAAGCGTCTCCCGACGCCATGGCTTTGTTAGTAAAGGGTGAGATTTTGAAATCCACATAATAGGAGGATAATCCTAAACCACAGGCACATATTCAGACCATGTAGAACAAATATGCGAAGTTTCAAAATGATCGGTAGAAAATTCTAGGAGGAGTTGCGCCCACAAGGTATCTATTCCAATACGTATTGGACCTGGAAAATTGCGCCCACAAGGTATCTATTCCAATACGTATTGGACCTGGAAAAAAACTAAGTCGAAAAAGTGTAAAAAGTTATTAACAAATAACGGGAGGATAACCCTAAAACCACACGCACATTTTCAGACCATGTTAAAGAAGTTTGCTTGGTTTCAAAATGATCGGTGATAAACTCTTGGAGGAGTATCCAATCTAATAATAATCTGACCTGGAAAAATAATGTCGACAAAGTGGAAAACATTGATGAAAAAAATAACGAGAGGATAACCCCAAAACCACATGCATATCTTCAGACCATGACAAAAACACCTGTAAAGTTTCAAAAGTTTGGTATAAAAATGTAAGAGAAGTTGCGCCCTCTCGCTACCCACTTCATCGTGCCACAACTAAAAAAACTAATTTGAAAAAGTGCAAAATGTTGAGAAAAAATTATGGCGGGATAACCCCAAAACCACATGCATGTTTTCAGACCATGTAAAACAAGTATGCATAGTTTCAAAATAATTAGTGGAAAAGTCTAGTAGGAGTTGCGCCCACAAGATATCTGTTCTAATATTAATCTGACCTGGAAAAATCTAAGCCACAAAAGTAGAAAAATAATGGTAAAAATAATGGGAGGATAACCCCAAAACCACATGCACATCTTTAGACTATGTATAACAAGTGTGCATAGTTTGAACAAGTGTGCATAGTTTCAAAATGATCGGTAAAAAACTGTTGGAGGAGTTGCGCCCACAAGGTATCTATTCTAATACTAATCGAAAGAGTAGAAAAAATTGATTAAAAAAAAAAAAAAAAAAAAAAAAAAAAAATACGGGAGGATAACCCTAAAACCGCATGCACTTTTACAGACCATGTAGAACAAGTTTGCATAGTTTCAAAATGATCGGAGCAAAATTCTAGGAGGAGTTGCGCCCACAAGGTATCTATTCTAATACTAATCGAACTTGAAAAAATAAGTCATTAAAGTAGAAAACTTTCATATAAAAAAAACAACAACAAAACGGGAGGATAACCCAAAACCACATGCACATCTACAGACCGTGAAGAATAAGTATGCATAGCTTCAGAATGATCGTTCGAAAACTTTGGGAGGAGTTGCGCCCACAAAATATCTATTTTAAACGTAATCTGACCTGGAAAAAACTAAGTCGAAAAAGTGGAAAAAAGTTGATTAAAAAAATCCGGAAGGATAACCTCTAAACCCACATACACATCTTCAGACCATGACAAAAAGACCTGCAAAGTTTCAAAAAGATCGGTTAAAAACTGTTAGAGAAGTTACGTTCACAAGCTATCCAGCCCATTGTGTCTACGGACGGACAGACTAACTTCGGGGGACTATATAAACTAACCAGACACCCCTTCGATTGGAAATGGGCCAGTCCAAACAGTAGCGGTAGAAGAGTCCACTAGGCATAAATGGGTTAAACATAAAAGTGTTAAAAGAGTTACATAAGCAAGAAAATTACAGGGACTAGATACATTTGGTATTTCGTGCTATTTTAGTGACTGCGCCAACTTGTGTAACTTCTGATGCCGATACTTTTCATTGTTATTCTAGCATTGTGGTCAGATGCTATTCGGCTGACCACTTTGCTTACTTCATGTGTTGTGATTGTAGCAATGTGGTCATCTTTTTCAACGGCTGCCCACTTTGCTTTCTGCTTTCTGTCTGTTCGTATTGTTGTACTCTTTATGACTACATCAGGATTTAAGGGTAAGTTTTGGCTGGTTTAAGTCCCCTGTCGTTTTCCTGACGGGTCCTCTGTAGCAGTTCTACTTTGTTTGTGCGTCGGTGGTTCCATATGTGACGTTTGTGTTGTTGTTTTTTTTATTATTTGTTCATCTTTCATTCTTTTGGTGCCTCAGGAAGGACGTGCTTCGTTATTGTAGCATTTCCTGGATATTTTCATTTATATTTTGCTTTACGACTAACCAAGCTCCTTTCAAAAAGTAGTCTATTCTTAAAGAAAATAATTTGTATCCATTGGAAGCACAGTCTTTTCTTTTCATTGCGAAAACACGCCTATTTTTAAACATATAGAAAATTTCACCTCCAAAAACTTAAAATTTTCAGATACAAAAAAAAATCTCTGATATTTTTCATATTTCTGCTCAAAACATAGATTGTGGGTACTCGTTAGAACGGTGGTTCTAACGAGTATCCACAATCTATGTTTTTTTTTTGCAAAATAAGAAAAATAACGCCTGTAAACACGAATTTTACTATATAAAAGTGGGGTTTAAGGGGATCAAAATTATACAGGCGTGTTTTCGTGATGGAAGTAAGTATCTGTTTACAATGATGGTCAAAGCATGAAAGAGTTGCCTCCCCTCTGAAAAAAGATATCACTGCCTCTTTAAAGCGAACAACATCGAAGGAGTAGAAAAGCTCGACATGTTCTATACTGGTTTTCCTTGGAAACACAGAACACGTAAAAGAATGAAAATCGGCTACTATTACCAAAGTTTCTTGACCTCCGGCCGCAGAGCGGTTGAAACAACTTTGGTAATTCATTGGATTCATTGCTCTCAGATTTCATTCCATTTAGAGAAGTCTTCTTTCATATGGGGCTTGATTACTAGAAAGCAAAACCCTTCCTCCGTCTCCCCACCCCTTTTGGAGCAAATCGTCCATACGTGGGTCGTGCAAAAAGTTCTGTCACTAATAGGCTTCTTTAGTTTTATCACAGGTATATTTTAAAATGCTTCACTGCACTTCAATGGTGTGTTGAATAGCTAACGATACCCGTTTATTTCGTGCAAATTGCTTTCCAAATGACTGAGTTATTTTAAAATGAAATAGATGCAGTCATATACACTGACCAATTTACTTGTTACATTGGAAAATGGACCAGAAGACAGAAATTCGTAGCTATATTAAATGCCGCATTAGACAACATAGATTCAAAGCAGATATTTAATGAATTGTGTGGTGTATATGGACCTCAGACCATTTCAATGCGCACAGCTTTTAGGTGGGTTTAAGCTTTTAAAGTGGGAAATTTTCTGTTGAAGATGATACCCGTCCTGGAAGGCCTAAAACCTCTGTTACAAGGCTAACATCGCTGTTGTAAAGATTGTGGTCGAACAGGATGCGCGATTGTCTGTCAAAGATATAGCTAGTTGTACTGGCATATCAAAACGCAGTGTGCAAACTATTCTGAAAAAGCGTTTGGACCCGAGAAAGGTTTGTGCTAGGTGGGTACCACATTTGCTCACTAAGGAGCAAAAGACACAACGTCTTAAATGTGCCCGGGAACTTTTGAAAACATACAAAGGCTGTAACAGTCGGGTTATTTCTAACTTGCTAACAGGTGATGAAACCTGGGTGCACATGTTTGAGCCACAAAGAGGGGCTGATAATAAGCAATGGAAGCGAAAAGTGGTACATGTACAATAATTATGAAATAGATAAGACACAGTACTCATACAGGTTTATTAAGATACAGTGAAACCTGTGTAAGAGAGCCACCTTTGAGACTTTAAATAGTGGTTGATGTGAAACAAAAAACGTCTGTCTTATAAAGGTACATGTCATGTAATTTTGCTAGCTATATTACATGACATGCACCTTTATAAGACCGCCAAGTTTCCACATCAACCACTAAAGTCAATCTCAAAGGTGGCTTTCTTACACAGGTTTCACTGTAAGGTAATAGTCACGGTCATGTTTTAAACAAAAAAAAACAATATGCAACGCAAGAAAATATTACTCTGAAAAGGTTGTTTAAAAAGAACTCCTTACAGATAGAAAATGGGAGTCTAGAGTTTATTGAGACTCTTTATAAGTGGCTGTGGTCTTGAATGACACTGACTGCGCATTCCAATTGAATCCTCTGCATCACCTACATAAGCACGATCATATAAATAACGGTTAATTTACCTCAAATAAACTTGACAAAATGCATTTAAAATATACAGGTAAAAATCAGAGTGAAATATACAACATTTACCATTAAACTTCAGTTTCATTAGTTGTCAACCAATTCAGTCAATGCCAGTACGTTTACCACTAGTAGAATACAACGTAAACCGTAAGGTTTCTTGTTTTCTTCAATGCACAATTTCTACAGGTTTATCGCATTCATCCTGGATATTTGGAAACGTTAACTCCTTAGCATACATAATGACCCCTTACCATACATGTTCTAAAATTAGAACAAATTCAGTTTACTCCCTGTTAATGTGTCTAAGTGGCAAACAATGTATAACCCATTACGAAAACACACCTATTCAAATATATTGAAAATTTCACCTCCAAAAAGTTTTCAGATAAAAACCCTGATAATATTCATATTTCTGCTCAAAACATAAAGTGTGGGTACTTGCTAGAACCGCCTCAGCGAGGCGGTTCTAACGAGTACCCGCAATCTATGTTTTTGAGCAGAAATAAGAAAAATAATGTATACCTCCGTAAACCCGAGTTTTACTATATAAATATGGGGTTTAAGGGGATCAAAATTATATAGGTATATTTTCGTGATGCTGATCAGATGCCGCATTCTTTCTGCGGTTTCTGTGGTGTCTGATCTGCTTTTACACTGTTTGCTCAGGGTTGACTCCTTGTGCCATTACTTAGGTAAAAGAACAGTAATTCTATTAAAACATTTATGATAACCTTAAGCCTCGGTTTTACCTTTTTTTCTCAAACAGCATTACATCCAGTTAAACGATTTTCCAATGATTTTGAAAAATCTCTCGTTCTTAGGCTTAAAGTATTCCTTGAGTTTGGCTTTAGTTCTTGGAGACACTGTAATCTGTTTCTTTTTTCCTCTATTTTCCGGATAGCAAGCCATGCCAGTGTCTGTAAGGTCCGACTGAATGCAATAAAACCCCTTTTCTTTATTTAAAACAACCATATCAGGGGTTATAAGATTTTCTAAACCTAGAAACCGTTCCACTTTATGCAATACTGATACAGGGTCATGTTTGAATTCATCACTTTCTACGACGAGAAACTGACTCAAATTAAAATATTTTAACCAAAACATCATTGGTTCATCATAAACAGAGTGGCGCACATAAAAACTAGAATTAAGTACGGCATTGCCATCTGCGTTTAACACGAGGGAGGAAAAAGTATTTTCCTGTATGTAATCAAACTTTTTCTGGTGATTTTGTTGTTTAAATACATAACTTGATAATGCGCGAGAAAAAGGTTCTCTTACCATTAGAATCAATTTAACCTTTTCGTTGAAGCGTTTAATTCTCTCTGGAACGATTGTATTGTGGAAATATCCGGCATGTTTCATAAGTGTTATTTGGTTTGAGTAACTACATGGCATGTGTTGTTTTAGCCAATCTTCTCCTTTACCGTAATTTTTTGAAAAGAATGACATTTCATAACCGCGTTTTCGAGCGAAAATTTCGATGTAAGGATGAAGTCGCAGAAAGTCGACAAGCTCTCGTGTGCCACTTTTGAATACTCCAATTAGAATGCAGGTTGGAAGCCTCTGTTTGCAAGTCTCATTCTCAGGTTTTAAAAAGTTCTTAATGTGATGATTGTTAATACTCTCTCTAAGTATATCCTCAGTTTGACGCCAGTCTTGTTTGGAAGTTGTAGGAAGAGCATTCAGTTGTTCAATAAAGTCACTTTTTGGTGTTGGTATTTTAACAGCTGAATATTGTTGGACAAGTTTATTTGAATGTTGTTCTAAAGACATTTCATCACTTGCATCATCTTTTTCTGGTGACCATGTACGCGCTGTAATCTTTTGGTCTTGCCCATTATATATACGCGTTAAGGTCATTTGGCTTTCTCCTAAATATTGTTGTCTTCTGTTTGCTGATTCTTTTGTTCCGTCTTTCATCCTTGGGATATTATATCCGTTTAGATTGCTAACATAATACCTTCCAAAAATCAAAACAAAAAGAAAACAAACAAGACTAAACACACGTATCTTGCATTTGATATCCATGTTTTTTTCGTCACAGTTAGTTTTATGTTAAAAGTTTCTATCTGGTCTTCTTTTTTGTTTTAATATGTCACTTTTGTTTATAATCTAATTTGCAGAGCATTTTCACACACGCATTAGTTTCTATAATCATTTATAAATACTGCTTTGACCACGCATTAGTTTCTATAATCATTTATAAATACTGCTTTGACCACAAGCCTTCTTTTCATTTGCCTACAGTAATTATACCAGCTGTCTTAAATAATACCAGCTGTCTTTACAAAAGTGTACCTAATGACTGATAAAAATTTTGAAATGGTTGTTCAAACAAATATTATTTCTGTATTTATCCTAGATGTTCGTACAGACAGGCGTGAGCAAACAGTGTTGATTCAGATTAAACGCTGCATTATAATACTAAACTTTATTTTTCACATTACGAAAACACGCCTATTCAAGTATACAGAAAATTTCACCACCAAAACCTGAAAAGTTTCAGATAAAAAAAAAAGCATAACAAAAAATAAAATAATATTTTTTCTTATTTCTGCTCAAAAACATAGATTGTTGCGAGGCGGTTATAACGAGTACCCACAATTGCAGAGGCAGTTCTTACGAGTATCAACAATCTATGTTTTGAGCAGAAATAAGAGGCGGATCTAACGAGTACCCACAATATATGTTTTTGAGCAGAAATAAGAAAATAATGTATACCCATGTAAACCCCAGTTTTACTATAAAAAATGGGGTTTAAGGGGGTCAAGTTACTCGTATATAGGCGTGTTTTCGTGATGATAACTAAAGTTTAGTAGTATTACTAAGTCTGTACGAGTATATTGAATTCAAAACAAAAATATTAATGAACAGAATTAAATTAAGAATACCGAGAAACATTAAATTAAATAGAATTAAATTTCATTTGATTAAAACATTAAATTAAACTTAAATATATAGAATTAAAACAAAGTCTAATCTAAATTAATTTATAAAATTTTACTAATAGTTTTCTTTGACCAATTTGTGCCTAAAGTCCCTTAAAATGAACATTAGCAAACAGTTAAGACCCAGATCAGACGAAAATGCGGCATCTGATCAGGGTCTACACTATTTGCTCTATGAACCGGATTTTTTTCCTATAAAACATGTTTATAAGAAAAGCTAACCAAACACCCCTTCTATTAGAAATGGACCTGTCAAAAGAGTTGCGCAGAAAAAGGCCACTTGCCGCAAATGGACTGGTTAATATATTGCTTTGATTTGAGATTCAGGTTTTGTTTGATTGTTTGTTTGTTTTTTTTAGTAAGTTTCTTATAGGCATCACAGTTCAAATTGAGATCACAGGTTATAACTTTACCTACTTGGGAACTACTCGTTTTATTCTTAGTTGCCCAAAAGTGCAGTAGTGCAAGGTGTATTGGTGGAAAAAAATCATGAGCCAGCCTAGCTTAGAAAGAAAACCGCCTCCCATTACGAAAACACGCCTATTCAAATATACAGAAAATTTCACCTCCAAAAACTAAAAAAATTCAGATAAAAAAACTCTGATATTTTTCATATTTTTGCTCAAAACGTAGATTGTGGGTACTTGTTAGAACCGCTTCAACGAGGCGGTTCTAACAAGTACCCATGATCTATGTTTTTGAGTAGAAATAAGAAAAATAATGTATACCCCTCTAAACCACAGTTTTACTATATAAAAGCTGGGTTTAAGGGGGTCAAAATTATATAGGCATGTTTTCGTGATGAATATGAACCATGCACTGCTTGGTGGCACGGACAATCAAAAGGTGTTCCTTTAAAACTGCTCAGGGGACTAGACAGAAGGGGTCTCAGCGTACTTTACGATAGCGTCGTTTATATTTTCTAGTCTTTTGTGATGGTTTGTAAGTCATACCGGTATTTTTGAAAATTTATGGTGGTAACTGATGAGGCGTAATTGTGTAAACTGGCGTAACTGTGTAAACTAACATGTCTGCTCCACAAAACGTGACACTTCCGTATTTTCGATATTTTATGTAGCATGTTAATTACTCACAATGCAACAGAGAAACTACTTTGGAACGGTGCCTGGGTGGGGCTTAAACCAGTTTACTCTCGCAAAGTCAATATAATCCTTTTTTGTCTCGGTTAATTTTTGTCCTGCTAAACCCTGAAATAGGATTCGACACTTCATGCAAACTGAGACAGTTTGCATGAAATGTCAAATTCCTATTTTCTGGGAAAAATAAGAAAAACATATCGATTTTTCGTCAGCTGAATTTGCCCTCAAACATGTTTTCAAACATGTTCATTAAGTAAAAACAATACAGATTCTTGTCTCGTCATACGGTAATAGATCAAGGGATAAATCACTGGCTTAGCTGATTATTGCGTGTATTTATTGCGTTGTCTTCATCTACAGTGATAAAATCTACAAATTGTTATTCTCTTACCGAACAATTACTGTATCAGTTGCTGCAATTAAATGCCGCATCAACAACGTAATTTATTGAATCAGAGCCGTACGGCAAACTAACAGAATTATATTAGTTAAGAAACATTTAAATTACGCCTATAGACAATCTTATAGTGCACTGGAAACACTTTATGAAACGGCCATGGACTGGCCCAATGCTTTTTACCATGGACTGGTCAACGTTATATATTTATAACCAAGTATAAGCTTTCACATAAAGCTTGGTCAACGGTCAGCGCACAAGCTTTTGTGAAAGCTAATACTTGTTTATATATATTCGATATTTGTTTTTATTTCTCCGTCTAAATGGCAAAATATGTTGTTATTAGAAATTGGTGTTATGATTGCATCGAGTGCTACAGCGTCTTTTTTTTTTTTAAATAAAATAACAATCTAAAATAAACCAATTAAAATAAAACAACCGTGCTGACAGGAGATATAAACAAACACGGCCCAGTTACTATGACTGATTAATTGATTGTGTTCTGGTTTAACGACATGTCAACCCTTGTGGGTCATTTTGTGTCGTCTCCCAGAGAAAGGGAGAAAAGAGATAGAAGAGAAAGTAGAAGAGATGATAGAGAGGGACAGGGAAGAAAGAGGAACAAGAATGAAAGTGAAGAAACAGAAGAAATAAAAACAGCCCCCCCCCCCCCCCCACCCTCTAAATCCTTACCTGCTTCTAGGATAGCAGGCCTTGCTTAACTGTAAGCCAATATCAGTTGGACGCCCCGGTGACGTAAGATACACGACACCTTCGCCACACCCGACCACCCCAATCGGCCTGGTCACCACAATGCAGAAAGTACACAATATAGTGCAACAGGACATAATTATATGGACCATGTCGAGCAAACATGTAAGTTCGAACATGCACAAAATGCGCATTCAGATCATCGTGCACATGCGCAAAGTATCACCCGAACTTTTCTCTCCATGAATACATTCTGCACAAGCCAGTGATTCCGTTAGCGGACAGTGAAGGCCCTGATCAGACTGCGCGGATGCGCAGGCGGATCTGGGCCCTCTCTGTCCGCATATGCCTAAAGACACGTTTTCGCATGGTAAGGCCCATATTAATATTTGTTTTACCTAAAAGTATCGATATTTGTTTTTATTTCTCGTCTAAACGCCTAAAATGCTGGTTATTTGAAAGTGGTGTTGCGATTGCTTTGTGTGCTACAGACATTTTGGATCAAGTATCTGATTCATGTGACAGCTATGATCTCACAATCAGCATCAAAAAGACTGAGGCAGTATATCAGCCAGCACCTGGAAAGCCTTACAAGGAGCCTACCATCACAGTGAAAGGTCAACGACTGCAAGTGGTAGACAAGTTCACCTACCTTGGAAGCACATTGTCTAGAGTTATGCACACTGATGATGAAGTCAATGCTAGAATTGCCAAAGCTAGTGCAGCATTTGGCCGGCTACGTGGAAGTATTTGGGACCGAAGTGGAATCAGGCTTGACACAAAGCTGAAAGTATATAGATCGGTAGTGCTGCCAACACTATTATACGCATGCGCAACTTGGACAGTTTACCAACGACATGCCAAAAGACTGAGCCACTTCCATACAAGCTGTCTTAGAATTAGAAAACTTCTAAAGTTCAAGTGGCAAGACAGGATTCCAGACACAGAAGTCCTGAAAAGGGCAGGGATGCAGAGTATACATACTCTCCTGAAATTGGCACAGTTAAGATGGACAGGCCATGTTACCAGAATGCATGATGAACGTTTGCCAAAGAAAATCCTCTATGGAGAACTTCAAGTAGGAAAACGCTCCCATGGTGGTCAGAAGAAGCGATACAAGGACAGCCTCAAAGCCTGCCTTAAAGACTTCAACATACCAACTGAGTCATGGGAACAGATTGCACAAGATTGTACAAAGTGGCGAGGCCTCATAAAAAGGGAGCTGGTGAATACAAAGCAAAAAGAATCAGCGAAGCCGAGCAGAAACGTGCACAGCGGAAAGCCAGAGCCAAGGCATCACCAACAGAGCTTTCTTCCTCAGACCTCTCTTGTTCTATCTGCAACAGGTAGTTTAGAGCTAAGATTGGTCTCATCAGCCACCTTAGAACACACAAATAATAACACATCACACAGTTGATTAGGATTGGTCATTGAACGACTTCTCCTCTGAAACCCCTGGGCCACATTTCTTCAAACTGTGGAGCTTTGTGTTAAAGGGGGATTGAAAATTTGTAAAAATGGTCACGGTCCGTAATTCAAGATGACCGCCATGCCGCGATATGGCTCCCATAGACTTATAATGGGAAAAAAACTTTAAAAAAAATCTTATTCTCTGAAACCATGAGGCCCACGGCTTATTTATTTTGTATGTAGTAATGTTAAGTGGTCCCCTACATAAATGCCAATCAAGCCCCTGGGGTCGAAACTGGCCACGCCTAGGGGTCGTGAACGTGGTCCCCTACATAAATCCTGCCAATTAAGCCCCTGGGGTCCAAACTGGCCACGCCCCGGGGGTCATTAGCTCTCATAGACTTATAATGGAAAAAAAAACTTAAGAAATCTTCTTCTCTGAAACCATGAGGCCCACAGCTTACATATTTAGTATGTAATAAAGTTTAGTGGTCCCCTACAACCAGGCACCCTGGGGTCGAAACTGGCCACGCCTGGGGGTCGTGAACTCCCATAGACTTATAATGGGAAAAACTTAAAAAAGCTTCTTCTCTGAAACCATGAGGCCCGCCGCTTATATATTTAGTATGTAGCAATGTATAGTGGTCCCCTACAAATTCCTGCCAACCAAGCCCCAGGGGTCCAAATTGGCCACGCCCAAGGGGTCATATGCTTATATATAGCTAAAGAACTTTCAAAAATCTTCTTCTCTGAAATCATGAGACCGTGAGCTAATAGTTTAAGTTTGAAGCAAGAAAAATAATGTATACCCCTTTAAACCATAGGTTTACTATATAAAGTGGGGTTTTAGGCGGTCAAAATTATATAGGCCTGTTTTCGTATGATAATATTTTTCATATTTCTTCTCAAAAAAAAGATTGTGGGTACTCGTTAGAACCTCCTCGGCGAGGCGGTTCTAACGAGTACCCACAATCTATGATTTTTAGCAAAATAAGAAAAATAATGTTTACCCCTGTAAACCCCAGTTTTACTATATAAAAGTGGGGTTAAGGGGGTTACAATTATATAGGCCTGTTTTCGTGATGATAACCGACACATATGAAACCACACAAGCACTAAGAATTGCCTTAGAAAGCTAAGTTGAAAAACAAATTACAAACATATTTTCGATCCACACAAGGATCCTCTACCTCATCTGTGAAACATCTCTCTGAAAAACATATAATCACAAACACTGTGGTGAAATAAAGCAAAGGGCTCAATGACGATCTGAAACCAGAGCACAAAACCACAAATAGGACCACGATAGGCCCGGCCACAGACATTGATAGTCAGGCACCGACCATGCGAAACAGATTGAGGAGGGAGCCGTCATTTAGTCATAGGCTCAATCCACCGTCTTGCAATTAAGGAAGCAGTTATCAACCATAATTGGGTTAACAACCATGCAAGCAGTTTGCGGCAGAAAATTCACGTTGTAACCTTTTTATAGCAAGCGACGATCTTTTTAAATTGTCCCGAAAATCAGGTTTGCCCCCAATCCTTCTGAATTTATATATTGTCGCCAAAAAATTCAGTTTCGGATAGATCTTCTTTCAGAAGTGCTTTCAGACCAGCGTTATATTTGGACAATAATTCAGAATGACGGAGATGTGACTTAGAATGTTTTATGTAGTTTATGATAACTACCCCTGAATAAAATATTTATAGTTTCATCTCGTACAACTCCTTGGGTGCAAATTAGCCTAGTCTTTCTTCAAGTTTAAAGCTCTTAAATCAGACACAAAAATACTTGATTATGGATCGATTGTATATTTCTTGCACACCAGATAAGGTAATCCTGGATATAATCCTGAGATAGAAATTCTTATCCTACCCAGGGTAAGATAAAAATCGAGAATTCTCACGTGTTCGATATGCACTTGTTGTAATGGACGTCACGTACGCCATCATTCAGCTTTACGTCACTGAACGTAATGTCGTCATTAAACGTCAAAGTAAGACGGACATCAGCAATCAAAGTGATTGCATTATTTAAAAAGCGTTCAGAAATGAAATGTGTGCAAGAATAAGGATCTATCATGGGTGTTAGGGGTAGATAGAAAAATCCGTCCCTCGCGATCACAGTCTGGCATCACCCGGTAATCTTCGTGATGCCAGACAGTGATCTTCGGGACGTATTTTCTATCTGCCCCTCACACAAATGATAGATCGTTATAGTCTTTACCAGTACGTTCTTTGTACCAATGGTAAATGCTGTATACCATCAAGGACTTCGCTCTGCATCGCATCACGAAAACATACCTATATAATTTTGACCCCCCTTAAACCCCACTTTTATATACATTATTTTTCTTATTTCTGCTCAGAAACATAGATTGTGGGTACTCGTTAGAACCGCCTCGCAGAGGCGGTTCTAACGAGTACAACAATCTATGTTTTTAGCAGAAACATGAAGAATATCAGCGTTTTTTTTTTCAGTTTTTGGAGGTAAAATTTTCTATATATTTGAATAGGCGTGTTTTCGAAATGGGGAGTATTCCATTTACTTCTGTCGCATTTCCTCTTCGTTTGTGTCTTTTCTCTTAGTTTAGTTCGTTCTGTTTCCGACGAAATGCTGTTACGGGTAGTCATTTCATGTAATTAAACCCAATATCCTGCAATTAGTCTGAGCTGTAAACCGTGAATGTGTTGGCCTCTGGGAATCTCCGTGCTCTTCCAGTAATATTAGATGGCATCAGATGGGAAAGAAAAAGCTAGTTGCTTTGTTTTTCTTTAGCTTGTGGCTTTTGTACTGTCTGTCGTAGTTTGTTTGCTCTGTCTCTTGGAGTCATTGCTAGACTATTTTCTGTGATTATGATCCTTCTTTGACATCTTCTATGCCATTTTTCGGAACCCAGCGAAGGATTTAATCTTTTAAACTTTACATCGCACTGGCTTTTAAGCTATTCCTGCATAAACAATAACACAATTTAAAACTTTCAGTCCTCGATATTATATCATGGAAGGTGCTAAAGGGATCTGGGTCCGAGGTTATAAAGCATGTTTCATGTTCAACTCAGCTGAACATGAAATTTTCTCTGCTAATAAATAAGAAAATGCCAACAATATAAGCAGATAAATTTTCATGCTCAGCTATGTTGAGTAAGAAAGAATTTGCAATTTTTAGTAATTTGAGATATATTTGCAGGACAAATTCACAAAAAAAATTTTTATAACCTCGGGGACTGGTTACACTTAGCAGACTTTCTGTCGTTTATGCCAAAGGCAACAACTTTGTGATATTCTGTTTGCATTGAAGAGTAACAAGCCCCTTTTGAAATGCTTCCCTTCTTTCCTTTTAGAGCAGGCACCTTTTCAGAAGAGGAAAAAATCAATTTTGGTAGAGTTTTCTCTTCCATCTGCACCCCTTTCAAAGTGTATCCATTCACCTTTAAGAAACTGGGCTCAGTTGTTCAAAGCGTCGTTAGCTTAACGAGCTCGTTAGTGGTCAAAATGTAAACTGTTATAGTAAGTACAATATCTAATTCACAGGTATTTTTGCTGAAAAACAATGTGAGTAGCTTTTGCAAATGCAAAAACTACTCACATTTTTAAGCAAAAATATTAGCGTATATTAATGATTAAAGGTTTAACGATACGTTAACAAACGACATCGTTAGTTTTGAACAACTGGGCCCTGACTTTTTATTTAACGTATACAGCGTCAGAAAGTCCGGTTCTAAATCAAGTTAATCTTTTAACAGCAAATATCTAGAGCTACAACATATTATTATTATTATTATTATTTTTTTTAATATTATTATTATTATCAGAGCACCTACACATACGGCTCCAATATTGATAAGATTGGTTGTTCTTATGTATCGAAAACCCACAACAAAAATCTACGTCTCCCTGATGGCTCATCTATCTTCTTTGCTGTAACAACATTTGTTGATTTGGCATTGGATTATGTAAACAGTTATTCTGTGAGCACTACACTTGTTATTTTTTCTGACTCCCATTATGTTTCGATAGCCCTTAACCATACAGCTTCGAAAACAAAAGCACAAACTTAATCCAAAACCATTATTAACTGTCGGAAACGAAAACACATGTGGTCTGTTGGGACCCACGCGATATTTGTATAAGAAGTTACGAAAACGCGAACAGAAAACCAAAAGGACCACTCGACCTAGATGTTTCACACTTTAGTATACCTTTTAAGGTTGTAAACTGTATTGTGCAAATGCCAGTTTTCGTGGGACAGGATTACATCAAGAAACTGCATGACTTCAAACCTGCCCTTGATTTACGTTCTGTAAAGAGTGATACTTTGCAAGCAAAGAACACTTTAGTGAACCAAAAGTAACAGACTCGGCTTTATATCTGTAAAATACATCATTATTGCATAAAAAGCAGTGCTCGCACGTTATTAACAGCCGTGCATTAACCGGCGAAAAACCGTGTATTAACAAGGCATTCATGCGCTGTTAATGCACGGCTACGCAACTTTCAATACGATCGTACCGGGACCACAGATTTACTTCCGTTACGAGATGTGTACTGCCCGGCCCTAGAACCAGCATAGTCCGTGGAAATTACGTTCGCGTGACGTCGGTGTAAAGGCAAAACAAAATAGTGCAAGAAATAACGTGAAATGAAGCAAATATTTTCAGTTTTTATGCAATAATAGCGATTGAACATAGTTTTTCAATGCATTAACATTCGCCAGGTCCCTAGGCAGGTGTTGAGAACCGCGCCCGCATGAAAAACCATGTTTGATCCCTATATTGGTCAAGCGTTCTACACATATGTTGAGCTACCCTGTTTACCCTAAGCATTTGGAAACCTTACCAGCCTACTTGCCCTATGCATGTATTTCTACAAGTCCATTTTACTATTCTGTGCATGCATTCGTGTACGTTTATGTTCAAACATCGACGAGTTAAGAGTTAAAAGAAATGAGTTTTGCATTTGTGGAATTTGTCGATGCATCAACGCCAGCGGGTATCTCATTAGCTTTAAAACTATATTCATTCTGTCTTTATTCGGGGGTGGTCGGGTGGTGCGAAGGTGTCATGTATCTTATGCCACCGGGGCGTCCACCTGATATTGGCTTACAGTTGGGCAAGGCCTGCTATCCTTGTAGCAGGTAAGGATAGGGAGGTGTTGTTTTTATTTCTTCTGTTTCTTCACTTTCATTCCTGTTCCTCTTTCTTCCCTGTGCCTCTCTTTCATCTCTTCTGCTATCTCTTCTGTCTCTTTTCTCCCTTTCTCTGGGAGACGACACAAAATGACCCACAAGGGTTGACGTGTTGTTAAACCCCAACACAATCAATCTGTCTTTATTCAGTTTCTGAGTGATTCGCCTGTGTTGGTATGTCAATATATAACCCACAAAGTTTGTCATTCCTACAATAATCTAAATTGGTGTCTGAGTGTTATTTTACTGATAGTTCGATATCAACCCAGGAAATCACGCGACATCTGAAACAAAGATATAAGAAACGTATGCATGAACATAACGAGCATGTAGGCGTACAGAAAAGACGATAATTACCTTTTAAGGTAATCCATACATCTGACAATTGTAAATTCATTCTTGTTAAACATAGCTAAGCATGAACATTTCTCTGCTAGTAAATATGCATTTGCATTTTCATATTTATTAGCAGAGAAAATTTCAAGCTCAGCTAAGATGAGCATGAAAAAAGTTTTATAACCTCGGGGCCTGATACAGTTCCAGCTACATATATTTGTTCGTACCTAGAAGGGTTCTCTAACTCACCAGTGTGAATACAGAGCCCGAGGTTATAAAAGTTTTTTCATGCTCAACTCAACTGAGCATGAAATTTCACTCGGTCATAGAAATAAAAATACCAAAAATTGAAAACTTTTTTCATGCTCCACTCAGCTGAGTTGAGCATGAAAGAAGTTTCAAAATTTTGTCAGTATTTTAAGATTTATATGCTCAGCTGAGTGGAGCATGAAAGAAGTTTCAAAATTTTGTCAGTATTTTAAGCTTTATAAACAAAACAAATTTCATGCTCAGCTGAGTAGAGCATGAAAAAAGTTTTATAATCTCGGGGCCAGATTACATAAATCAACTTTTCAACACTATGATTATGATGTAACACAGATGACTACTCGACTACAAAAAAAAACAACAACAAACAAACTGAGAGTCAGAGCGAAAAACAGACGAGTAAGTTCAGACACAAGCCATCTGTAAAACCAGCTGACTAGTATATAAGGACAGACGAGTAAGGTCAGACACAAGCCATCGATAAAAACAACTAGTGTAAGGGTACATACGAGTAAGTTTAGACACAAACCATCGGTATAAACAACTAGTATATGGGTACATGCAAGTGATGTCAGACATAAGCCATCGATCAAAAAGAAAGAACTAGTATTAGGGTACATACGAGTTGGGTCAAACATGAGCCATCGATAAAAACAACTTGTATAACGGTAGAGACGAGTAAGGTCAGACACAAGCCATCGATAAAAAACAACTAGTGTAAGGGTACATACGAGTACGGTTAGACACAAACCATCAGTATAAAAAACTAATATATGGGATCAGGCAAGTGATGTCAGACATAAGCCATCGATAAAAAAGAAAGAACTAGTATTAGGGAACATACGAGTAGGGTCAAGCATGAGCGATCGATAAAAACAACTAGTATAACGGTACAGACGAGTAAGGTTAGACACAAGCCATCGATAAAACAACTAAGCCCGCTAGCAATAAAATCTACAATCTGACGTGTGATTATCAAAGACTCAGATCAGCCTGTACATCCACCCAGTAAGGCAAGGGTTCTCGTTTATTCCTCTTTAATGGACTGGAATATGGAGCACAGGCTGATCGGAGTCTTCGCTGGTCGCTCAAGGCTAATTGTAGGTTTTGTGCGCTGGCTCAATGAGTATTGTAGTGGTGCTGGGGGGGGGGGGGGGTGGGGGGAGGGAAGGGGGATGGGGGGGTTGTATAAAAAAAAAATGGTGCAAAAACTTTAAAAACCTGGAAACAATATCTGAAAAATATTTCAGAAGCTCCTATGTAAAAACAGTTTACACTGTCTACTACAATAAATCTCCATAACGGGAGATTCATAACCCATTGAAAGAAAATGAAGGATTCTGGTAGGTTTTGTACCAACAGAGGGTGCAAAACAACTTAGAAGTTTTTCCCACCTCTTTCAATGGACTGCAGCTTAGACTGTTTTATAAAAAATAAAACAAAACATCAAAAGAAGCAAATACTAGTCTCCATTTTCAGTAAACAAGACGTCTGTTATACTGAAAAAGTCTAGTATTTATTGATAATTGCTGAATTGTGCTGTTTCATAGAAGTAGCCTTTTTGTTGCTTGAAAGGGTGTAACTGCAGTAACAACAACAACTGCATAACAACAACATTTATAAAAGTTATTTCCTTGTCTTGACCTTTTCTTTGCAACAAATCGTACCCAAATTTGACAAAATAAGCCAAACATGTCCATTTATATAATATACTTGACCTATACAAATGACGAGGAATTGCAGCTAATTCCGTATATTGGACCACACCACTAATGCACAAAACATCATAGCACTTAGGGAAACTAAGAGTGGTCTTGTTCAGGACACACTTGAAAATTTCATCCGGACAAAGTTAGATAGTGCGGTTTTTCATGTTTTTGGACTTTACCCCTGTTTCCAAGTGAGGAGGACCTCGTGAATATAGAGCTGAGGAAGAGGGGCTAGGAAGCATGCACGCATCTCGTCAATTCCAGCACAGTGGCCAGATGGAGTCTAGCCAATCTTGTCTGAAGGGCCCGGATCAGACGGATGCAGCTCAAAATCGGAGTGGTATTAGGGATAAAGAGAGAAATAAAAATGTTTCATTAAATTATTTAAAAATTGGCTGGCCGTCAAAGGAGTGCAAGGCTGCATGATATAGATAAGCTGAGGTGGGAAATTTTTAGAATGAAGCATATCCCACAGGCAACTGGCTCTCCAATTAAATGAGTTTCTTCACACAAAGTGGAAGAAAACTGTGCCAAAAGAATTTCAGCCAACCAATACAAAGAATCATCAAATTGCTGAGCTTTGATGAATAAGAAAACAGGCTGATGAGCAGTTGCAGAAGCTATTGCAAGGAAAAATGCAAGAAACTCTCAGGAGGCTATTCACAAATAAACATCTACCAAACAGCATTCTCTATTCCAGCAAACTTCTTCAGAATCTTCTAGCACGGAGGCCTCATCAGACTGAGGAAGGAATCTTTATGACCCTCATAAACATAAAAAAAATCAGACCAAATCACACTGTTGTACTAGTACAAAGTCCAAATCAACCGCTGATGAGGGCGGCTTGTGCTAGACTAAAAGGTCTAGACAGGCAAAAGCCAACAAACCTAAAAATCACCAGTCTGTGACTTCTGATACAAGCAGTGTATCTGAAAATGAGGCTCGTAAAAACAAAACTCGCAAAACTATCATTAGACAACTGACACGAAGTCTGACATAAAATAGCAAGGGTAGTTGAATGGCATTCAAGCATGATTCACTTGCTGTGTGAAAAAACATGCGAGTGGAATGGGCGGAAATGCCGGGACTATCTTTGTGCATGGCTGATAAAGCATCTGATTTTTATGGGCTACTGGTGGAAACAAGTGCAAGGTACATACATGCCAGGGAAATGGCAGGGAAATTGGGATTTTTTCAAGGTCAGATAAATTGTCAGGAAATTATGTGATGTGTCAGAAAAGAATGAAATTTTGCAAAACTATCAGGGGAGTGTCAGGGAATTTTACATTCCACCCTGATGAAATTGGGATATTTTGTCGCAATGTAGCTTTCTTGCTAAATTCATAAAATTTTGGCTGTAATACTGTCAGGGAATTATCGGGAAATTATGTGATATGTCAGAAAAGAATGAAATTTTGCAAAAATATCAGGGAAATGTCAGGGAATTTTACATTTCAGCCTGATGAAATTGGGATATTTGGTCATGATGTAGCTTTCTTGCTAAATTCATAAATTTTTTTGGCTCGAATACTGTCAGAGAAATTTGAATTTGTGTCAGGGAATTGTCAGGAAAGTTGGTCAGTCCTGAATGTATGAGCCCTTAAGTGAGCACTGGACCTATTCCCATCGTCTAAGGAGACTTTAACGTTTTCGTATAAAAGCGTTGGATGAAACTGCAACGCATTGAATCCAACATGCAACCCGAAACGACGGAAAGTCCTTGGAGGAGGGGATGGTCTGACAGAGTCCTGACTCAATAAAACAAGCTGTTTCAAGGTTCTTCGAGGGTTTATTAGATAAAAAAGCTGAGCTATCTGTTTGTGTAGATATGCCATTAACAATGGCTATAAAGTGCGATGGTACCAACATATGCACTCTTCCGTCTATAGCAAACCCGCAAAGCGTGATAATAGACAGACATAATAGAGGAAGAGCAGTATTTTGTCAAAGCAGTACAGGAAAGGGCGGCGTCAGACTCTGATGTAAGATATCTGAGAGGGGAGACTGCAAGTACTGTTGAGAAGTCTTTGACAGAAATAGTTCAATATTTGGCAAAGTAGGAACTAAAGAGAAACTAAATATGAAAATTTCCTCAAGCCCTCAGTTTTGTGCAATGTATCCAAAAAAGGGGTCTTGCTTAAACTGTGGGGCTTAGGGTCATTTTCAAGTGACTGTCCGTATTTAAGGTCCACACAATAATCTGGCAAAGAAAATACAAATCTCCAGACGAAGAGTACAAAAAATTTGACAGATACCAACATAATCAAAAGAACCTCTCCAATACAAGATATTGTTCCACAGAAACCAGGTGTTGAGTCTAAGATTAAAGGTATTCCATCATCTGTGTCTGCAAAAGCAGGCTCAAACCTGAATACTGTGTCTTTGATTCACACACTGGAAGAGAACATCAAAAATGTCGAGTCTAAGATTAAAGGTATTCCCTCTGTGTCTGCAAAAGCAGGCTCAAACCTGAATACTGTGTCTATGACTCAGACAAGAAAAACAAGTGAGGAGTCTAAGATTAAAGGTGATCCATCTGTGTCTGTGAAAGCAGACTCAGAAAAGGTAAGAGAAAAGTCCAGGGAGTGCCACAATCACAAACCGAAGTCCTTCCCAGACCCCAAGAGGAAGAGGAAACCGACAAATCTAAACAAGCACAAACCGAACAAACGTACGAAAAGCACTAAGATTAGCTCTCTCTTCCCCAAGCGAGATAATCGCAATACTAAAAGGACTGAAAAACACAAGAACAAAATGACACACGGAAAGACAAACAACAAATCGCCTCGTAGAATAAACCACAAAGCAACAAAGAGTAAGACTGACACCGGGACTACCGCCTTAGAATGGTTGGTAGAGCAAACCACCCGGGGGGGGGGGGGGGGTGGGGAGGAGGTTTAAAGCACTTTTACAGCTAGTTAACTTCACCCTGGGTCCCGATGCTACTCTTAATACAGAAATACATAAAAAATCGGTTCGCATGAAGGCTCCCAACTCAGTCAATGCATCAAGCGAAATCATAAAACCTGAATACTGTGTCTATGATTCTCACTTTGGAGTTTAAAAATACTAAGAGGTTTCCTTGCAACAATCTAAAACTAGAATAGCAGCCAGTTTCAGTCTACAAGAAAAATACGATGCTGCAAGAGATAAAACTGTCTTGCCAGAAAAGGGCAATATGGAACAAGAATGTGTTACCAGTATGCCAGCTGCAGTCTGTGTCCCAATTCAGCCTATAAGTCCAGGTAGAAGAGAAGATGAATGCCATGGAAGATTCAGGAACCCAGGTAACAATTATTAGGCCAGTCAAGATCAAGATAGGCAACCACTTGTACACAGAAGAATTCCACGTGGCTACTATTCAACGAGATTGCAAAGGTCTAACATTCTTGTTCACCAAGGAAAATCAGTTATGGACAAGGCCCTAGGTATTATGTTTGATGGCCAGATCCTTAAACTTAATATGGAGGACAGTCATGGTGCACCAGAAAGAGCAGAGAAGATCACCCAAATAGTGGTGCGTGTGAAGTGCCACATGCAGGGAGAGATGCTAAATTAGAGGATGCGAAGACGCTCATACTGAGATTATTGAGGGAAGCATACTCAGATCCGTTGTGTGTCCCAGAAAGTGGACTGCTGAAAAAGAAAGCATGGCAGAAGAATTAAATTAGAGAATGTACAGACCACCAAGGTGAATCCAGATGCTCAACGGTGGTGATTTCAGCCATGAACCGGAAATACAGGAGCATCTTCGAACAGCTGTTACATGAGAAGTAAAAGACGCATCTCTCATTAATCATTATAGTAATAGAATGGCACAATTATTGATGATGTTCCTAGATGTCTTGCCAAATCAGAATTTGACTCGGGCACATTCCATGACAAACAGCATGGAATCAATACAGCCAATGCCAAACCTGTGAAACAACACGAGGCGAACCCCAGCTTATTTTAGTGGGGGAGAGGAGGTCCTACGGAGTACTGATCCGGAAGAGAGATGGATCCCAGGGGATGGATCAGTGAGGTAGTGTATTAATTACAGAGCACTAGATAAAGTCGCTGTTTAAAACATGTTTAGTCTTCCTTTACACTATTTAGATACACTGGCTGGCAATTTGTGGTTTTCAAAGCTGGATGCGAATTCCACATGCTGGCAGGTAGGAATAAAGGAGAAGGATGGGGAGACAGCCTTCATTTCCAAGTACGGCTTATTTGGTTTGGGCTCTGTAATGAGATAACGTATTGATCTGGCTATGCGATGATTTGATTGAAAGACGGTGGTATTAAAGACTTCTCAGGGGTGGTATATTGCTTGGAATTGTTTATAACAAGCTTCCCCGTTGTATGAGAATCTTAAAAAGTGTCAGTAAACATTATCTAAGACAGATGTTTGCAGAAAAAATGCTCGTATTTTAATCCCCGTCTTGTGGCCGAGTCAATGCGGTAAATGATACCTGCAACATTAGCAAGTTACGAACCTTGCATTAAGGGCTCTCACATGGAAAACGGTTTTGGCCTTCTTAGATGACATACTCGTCTTAGGTGAAAGAGAGTATGGTCTACATTGAAGCCAAAGAAATGTCTGTTGTTTCAACAGGAAAGTGGTTCAGGTTATGCACGGCGATTGGAGCGGAGTTAATCCAAGTGCAGAATGACCAGGAAAAGGTCATTGGTAGTTTTGCATTGACTCAGATCAGAGGCGGTACTGCACTGCAGGGAAAGAATGGCTGTAGGATTTGATTGTCAGTACCGGTATTATGTTAGGGCGTCCGACGGTTTTCGAATAGAACTGGTCAGGCTGGTCTCACATGGCTATTGCGGTTAAAAAATCCAGAGGGTCAGCTTGCTAGGTGGATCTCTGTAGAAGAATTAACTCAGTATAATGTGATACTTGGGCGCACGTATCGGGGTAGACACGGGAATGCGGATGCTTTGAGTCTGTATAGCATTCCTGTGTCTAGAGAATATTACAAGGCCGTTAAGCTTGAGGAGAAATCCAATAATCTACCTTGTGGAGGTTGTGATTACTGCAAAAGGGCTGACAGGATTTGGGGCAGTTTAGCCAGAGTGGTAAACTGCACAGTAACGATGACATCACAAGGGCTGCATAGGATCATGGCTAGCAATGATGGATGCACAAAGGGCGATGCAACTGGGGAGTGTAAAATTGGTACCCAGAAAATGTCGGATTTAAAAACCGGGGTACGATGACGCGCCATTGAAGATGTACAGTTGTCAAATCTGGGGATAGAGGCACAGGTACAGGAGTCCAGCACAGGTTTTAATTCGAGCTGCAGAATCGAAAAACTTGGAGAGAATGACCAGGAAACTGGTCATAGAGTGTTAGCGAAGGAGCAGCAAGACCTGGGGTATGTGAATTTGGCTTGCCCCTGGGATTACAACCGTTGCAGGTCACAGGCAATAGCCCGCATGAGGAGGTCATTGTATTGTCCCTTGATGCGAAAAAAATGTGAGACTAGGAGCAAAACTATGCGCAGGAATTAGGTCTGTGGATGGTAATGGAGAGATAACGACACAGGTCATAAATGCTATTGTGGCTGAGAGACCATCATGCTGGGGCCTCCCGCTCACCAACTTGAGAGAGAAACAAGCAAAAGATGCGGATCTTTAAGTAATACTTGACCAGCCTGCGGATGCTGTCGAACCTGGGGAAGGTGTATTGTTCCTTGCTTGGCCAGCAGCAAACCCGTACTGGCTTAATAAGGAACAATTCACACAAATTGATGTACTCTACCGGAATAGAGACCATTGTGACGAGAAGGATCTCGTCGGCCCCAGAGGATTGAGAGCAGAAGCTATACGGTTAAGCCTTGATCTGTCATCTACAAGTCACCAAAGTGTGCCCAAACAAATGCCTGTTCTGTTGGTATGGGATGGATGCGGGAGCTGTTGCTTCATGGGTGTCAATGAATTTTGGATACCCATGGGGGGTATCGGGCGGGAGCTCCCATGTAAGGTTCCATATTAGTTTGAACGTTTCCTTATGATGGTAGACCAGTACACAAAGTGGGTAGAATGTGTGACACTGCCATCACAGACAGCGGAAGTCACAGTAAAAGAAGCTGTGGATAACTTCGAGATTCAGATGTCCGTTCCAAGTATTCTAAAGGCAAGGCAGCAAGTTTCAAAATTGTGTGCCGCCTTGTGGAAAGCGGTCGAGATCCATAAATCCAGGACTTCATCAAACAGACCTTCTAGGTTGTAACGGCCAAACCGAAAATTATACATTTTACAAATTGCTTATGGGTGCTATTGTGTGTTTTATTGGCATGCCGCGGAATTAGTGGAACCTTCATTTGCAACAGTTTGCGAGAGCCCTAAGATCGACTGTTGGCCGTATTAGGCTGGTATTAGGTAGGGACGTAAATTTCCCAGCTCACCTCATGTTCCCTCATCCTGCGACCAGGCTAATTGACGTAGAGGACTATGTTGCAAGATGCACAGGTGGCATCCAGAAAGCTAATAACTTTGCCAGGAATACACTCAAAACCTCTCTTCGCCGCATGAAGAGAAATACTAGAAATAACCTACAAAGTGGGTTATCTAGTGTGTCTACTTGATGCGGCAGGTGTTAAACGGCAAATCTATAAAACTATCACCACTTTGGAAGGGACCGGCGGCAGGTGTTAAAAGGCAAATCTATAAAATTATCTCCATTTTGGAAGGGGCCGGCCGTTTTAACGAGAAGGATCTTTGTATCCCTCTGAAGAGTAAAGTTGAAAAGATAAGATTTCAACAATGAGGGATGTTCTGGAAGTAGGAAGTGGAGACTGAAAGAAAATAGAATACTGCTGTGCAGAGACTTTGTAGAACGGCTCATGAGGTCATAGGGTAGTAGAACATAGATCAGTAGCAGTCTTTTGATCAGTAGCAGAAAACTGCAATAAGCAATAAAGATGGCCTCTTGGTCATTTGGCGATCATAGGGTACTTCTTATTGCTTAAAAAGTAAGATATATTTACTGATCTGAAGCTCCACGAAGGATATGCACGCAATGTAGATGACCTATTGGTCATATGCTCTATGATGAAAGTGACACAATGCTGGTGTAGATGGCCACTTGGTCATATGGTGATCATATGGTTCTTCTCATTGCTCCAAGATGAAAGAGGTGATAAAATGGTACTTCCACACATTGCTGTAAGGTGAAGGAAATATTCTACTGATCAACAGATTGAGGGAGAACAGCTGCTAGCAATGTTGATGGCCACTTGGTCAATTAGATCATATGGTGCTTCATAGCATTGCCCAGAATAAACAGAACAGCTGACAGCAATGTAGATGGCCACTTGGTCTGCAAGATCATATGGTACTTCGTATCATTGTCTGTACAAAGTGTTCCCTGTAATCCCTCTGTTGGCCTTTTACAATTACAACCTGATCAAATCGAGCCTAAAACATTCTACAAATTAACTTGAACTACCACTCTGTATTAGTCTTGAGTCAAATCCATACATCCGAGACACCTTGTTACTTGATGTCTCACAGAAGCAATATAGTACCAAGTTAGCCCTGGCAGCAGTATGGTATTGATACTGTGGTATTGTGCAGTGTACGGTGGGCTGTGGTGTGAAAATGGTACTGTGGTCAGATTGGCACTGGGGTATGGTTCAATTGATTGTGAACAGTCATAGTGCCAGGATAGAAAACAATGAGATGATGTGAGCCGGTGCTTACAAGGTGCATGATGTATGTATACCATTTAACAAAACTAAAAATGGTCCAATGATTACATGTCAGTTTGTAAAATAGCTGTAAAACCGGCGTCGGATGCACAAGTTGAATGGAGTAAAGTAAGCGTCTCCTCAATACAGATAAGGCACGGCTATGTAAAAATATTATGCCTTGGTCAAGTATATTTACCAGTGTTTCAACGTCCTTTTTTGCCGAATGAGGTCCCTCACTTTTTATAAAGTGGGGAGGAGTATAGTGATGCGCCGATAGCAACTACTGGTAGAGAGTAACAACAGCAGATCCACGTGGGTCCATTGGCAGGCGATGCCGATAGTTTAAGAGTCACTGACGTCACCGGTGCGAACCTATTTTTCGGCCTACTTCTACTTAGAGCGCCCAGCTGTAAGGACGTGTTTGGAAGCTCTGGGGGATCCCGGAGCAGCACAATACAGGACTTAATAAGGTAACCTTAGCGGGTTTACTTTTGTATAATGGTACAGTCGAGTAAGGTCAGACACAAGCCATCGATAAAACAACTAAGCCGGCTAGCAGTAAAACCTACCTGTGTTGTTATCAAAGACTCAGATCAGCCTGTACATCCACTAAGTAAGGCAAGGGTTCTCGTTTATTCCTCTTTAATGGACTGGCATATGGAGCACAGGCTGATCGGAGTCTTCGCTGGTCGCACAAGGCTTATTGTAGGTTTCGTCGTGCGCTGGCTTAACAAGTATAACGGTACAGACGAGTAAGGTCAAACAAAAGCCATCGATTTAAACAATTAGTATAATGGTACAGACAGTCAGTTCAGATACAAGGTAGCGATAAAACAACTAGTATATTGGTCCATGTTTTATATCGTTTAATAACTTTTTTTTTTGAAAATTTAGAAACATTAGGCTTACTAACAATTATCCTGGGTTTAACAATGTAAATCAACATAAAGCTTGGATTCAAATAGCCCCTGTGGAAACCTTTTTGAAGCCAACATTATCCAGACTCCGAAAGCATGGGGTATTTTTACGAGTTTTATGCGCACACAGAAGTCATGCTCTTCTGTTTGATAAGTGGCCATCACATTTTCCTACAGTTTTAGCGTAATCTACCATCACGAAAACATACCTATATAATTTTGACACCCTTAAACCCCACTTTTATATGGTTTACAGGGGTATACATTATTTTTCTTATTTCTGCAAGAAAACACGCCTATTCAAAAATATAGATAATTTAACCTCCAAAAACCGAAAATTTTCAGATAAAAAAACTCTGATATTTTTCGTGTTTCTGCTCAAAACATAGATTGTGGGTACTCGTTAGAACCCACAATCTATGTTTTTGATCAGAAATAAGAAAAATAGTGTTTACCCCTGTTAACCCCAGTTTTACTATATAAAAGAGAGGTTCAAATGGGTCAAAATTATATAGGCATGTTTTCGTGATGGACATGAACTACATCACAAAATAGTATAGACTATGTCCAGGAATAGGTATAATGTAGCATAGTCTACCAACGACACCAAGGAGAAGGTGAAAACAAACCAAGTCAATCAGTACAGAAGCCACAAACCAAAGCAACTAGCTCTCTCTTCCCTAGCTAGGTGTTCATAGGGCTAGACAGGATCCACTTCATTACGAAAACACGCCTATACCAATATATAGAAAATTTCACCTCTAAAAACTGAAAATTTTTAGATATAAAAACTCTGATATTTTTCATATTTCTGCTCAAAACATAGGTTGCTGGTACCAGCCGAGGCGGTTCTAACGAGTACCCACAATCTATGCTTTTGAGCAGAATTAAGAAAAATAATGTATACCTCTGTAAACCGGAGTTTTGCTATATAAAAGTGGGGTTTAAGGGGGTCAAAATTATATAAGCATGTTTTCGTGATGTTAACACAACACTAAGACAACGAACAAGGCAAAGCACGAAAACAGCCCCACAGCGAATAGCCACAAGGCCACACAAATAACAAAGAACACCAGAATCGCCGCACTTCAAACTGCACTTCATCAAAAACTGGAAGAACAAACGAAGAGGGACTATAAAAGAGAAGAACCGCATTGAATCGATCAACAGCCAATGTTGAGGGAACTGAAACGTACTTTAACAGGCGCCTATCCTCGTCCTTAATCCTGAGGCAGTCCATACAAATGATATTGTATGTATTACTCAACTATGTTCAAAATCATTAACACTGCCATAAAACACAGAACAGACTTGACACTTCAGCTATTTGTAGATTTGTGTGAGCGTGTGTTCAACGCACTCAAGGATCATTTCTTTAAGAATCTATTTCAAAGAAAAGAACGCACTCCGTTTTCGGAAATTTTCTGTAAACGCAGACTGCAGTTACAGGCAGCAAGATGTACCGAACAATATAGTGATGCACTAGGTTACAGATGTCGAAAATGTATGTTACTGCTCCATGACCGACTAGAACCGCTTAGGAACATATTCCATTCTTTCTGATTAGTTCCGTTTTACAAAAGGACGCAAAACCAAATTTGACAGAGCTGCTTCCAATGTTCGTCTTGCAATTGCTTCGTTAATATCTCCCTCTGTTGACAGTACCATAGAGTAACTAAACGACGAATTCATTTGCTGTTTTCAACCAGTCAGGTGCATTGCATGTAACAGTTCTGCTGGTCATGAATTTTACAAGTGAATAAATCCAATATTATTGAATCAGTAAATTTTAAAGGGAATTATTATACATTCAAGGGAGACAACTCTGTCAGATTGTTTTGCCTCCCTTCTGATAAGGAGTCTACTCTAAGAGAAAAGGAGTAACAAAAATGTCTCCCAACAATGGCGGGAAATATGCCAGATGTATCCAGTCCCCTTAAAATGAATTATACGAGTGGGCACATGAGCCGGAACCCAGCTAAACCAAACATATTACATTTTTTAACATGGAAGACTCCAGTCAGTATGATCTGATTGGAAACTTCGTGTCCTCTGTATGCAATCCCCAGAGAACATGCATATAGATACAATGTTTGCCACTCTTCCGAGAGATTATAGACAAATATATGGGCAGTAAATGGATATGTTCTAATTCTAAGAAGAGTGTGGTATGAAGTTAAGAAGTTCGAAATATTAGAGAAAACAGTAGTAAATTCTATACAGGATTGGGTGAGACAGCCAACCCCAGTGGAGTAATACACATGAGCTAGAATTGTTCACCATGCGAACTGTCAGATAACTCAGGCACAGTTGATGAACGAATGGTTATCAACCTGTCTGGGCCGACCATGTGTCCTTCACTTTGGGTAAATCTGTCCCTAGAGTTGGTAGCTTGTCCCAATTTTTTTTTCGTCTGAGTGACGTAGAAGAGCATGTATATTATCATTAGGCAAAAGTCTCTTCGTATATGTTAAAGTATAGACATATTATGGAACACGCAGCGACCCTTTTTCAACAAAAAGTATATGAATGACCGAAATTTTCTGGATTCCTATGTGAAAGGTCCCATTTTTCTGACATCCTGATATATGCACATATTTTTCGCTCAGAGATTTGTTTGTTTGTGTTGAGGTTTTACGGCCCAGTCAACCCAATGGGGTCATGTCGAGCGCGGTCAGTTTACCTAACCACACGTTTACTGGGCAGGCTTAGTCCTCTAAGCGGTTAACCAGTATTGTGCACATTCTTTCGCCAGAAACTGACAACTGCCCTTCTTGAATCAGCGGAAGGGAGAGAATGACCGTAGAAAATATTTCATGATCAATCTCCACGAAAGAATGTTGCCGACCTCGGCGGGGGTTGAACCCGTGACCTCCTGGTCTCCAGTCGGACGGCGCACCCAAATGAGCCACCAAGGCTGGCTCAGAGATTTGTCGAGGCTGCTTATTCTCAAGGTATTCAATAAATTGACTGTGATATTTGTCTAACAACCAGCAATAAATGGGTACAAAAAATCAAAGGGCAGTATATGAATAGGTCAACATTTTGAATGATCAAGTATATGAGTACATTTTTTCAAAGGCCAGGTATATGAATGGAGTAGGTTTTGAAATACTGGCTCGCACACCCGTACCACAATTACCCCTAAGTTACCACCCCCGCCCCCACCGAGGGTTTCACCAGACAGAGTTCGACATGGTGTTCACTAATGGAGAAACTCAAAGCAAATTACATATCATTACAAAATTTTCGAATTATTAACTTGCTGTTCACTCTATGCCTTCCTGCAAAATTAATAGCGTGTCAAATTAGCACTCGTAATGTTGAGTAAAATATTCACCGACAGAATATGGCCTAGTGTGGCCTAGAAAACTTGACACATCAGGTATTTTCGATATCTTTGTGCGTGTGTGAGTGTTTTCATTGCTCTCATATTCCTTTAAGAATCTCTTTTTTTTCTCAATTCAGCAGGTGTTTTGCGTGCGGTGACCGTACTTTACTATACTGTAGTTTATAAGCTTTGGTCCTTTGCATTACTAAAACACGCCTATTCAAATATATAGAAAATTTCACCTCCAAAAATTGAGAATTTTCAGATAAAAAAACTCTTGATATTTTTCATACTTCTGCTCAAAACATAGGTTGTAGGTACTCGTTAGAACCGCCTTGCTGAGGCGGTTCTAACGAGTACCCACATTCTATGTTTTTGATCAGAAATAAGAAAAATAATGTATACCCCTGTAAACTCCAGTTTTACTTTATAAAAGTTGGGTTTGAGGGGGTCAAAATTATATAGGCATGTTTTCGTGCTGCGATTATCGAGCCCATTCCAGGAGTTAACCCTAGTCCTGCTGAACCCGGATACCCTGCCTTTGCAAACAGAGTAGGTCCAGATTTGCACTGTTTGCCATGAAATATGTGAATTTATATCAACAATCTGGATCAAGTAATCTGACTGGCTGAAAATTGGAAATGGGCGTGGCATCTTGATTTATAATTTCAGCTTGACATGGGTTAAGAAACTTTACGTGATACTTCTACTATTTTAATGTGTGTGCGTGCGTGCGTGCGTGAGTGCGTGCGTGTGTGTGTGTGTTCATTGCTCTTATCAATAAATCTATTTAGAATCTTTTAATATTTACGAAAAAGCCAATTTATATAACATGTCAAACCCCATTTTCTTGATAAATATGACTGTGTCGTCTGTTAGATTTTCCTAAAGAGATTAAAAAGCGGTTACTGCTGTATTGATAGATTATTCTGTTGTAGGATGTTTTCTCCCTTACATGTAACGTGGTAAACAAAATATCGTAAAACGGTATTAATGTATTACACAGCAGAAAGTGTGTGTGTGTGTGTGTGTGTGTGTGTGTGTGTGTGTGTGTGTGTGTGTGTGTGTGTGTGCAAACGAAGGTTCTGAGCAAACTGGGCGAAGGCGCTGGTAGACCTACCCTTTGGTGTCCGCATATGCCATAAATGCCCTTATCTCATGTTCCGGTCCAAACAATCTTTAAAAAAAAACAAAATCATTTGTAAATAATGTAATTTATTATATTATATATGTACAAACAGGACCCTTATGCGAACATAGAAAACTCAGCTCAGCCCTTATATCTATATCGAAGAGAAAAAATCTTATTATCATTGAAAACGTTAACTCTTTTATTACCACAGGCGATAATAATAGATTTTGCAAACGAGTAGATCCAAATGAGGTGGTCGATATGAATCATTTCATCAAGATCTACGCTGTTTGACATTCAGTCTTTCAACTTTAGATATAACTTTCTTTTCAATCGATAGTTTGCTATAAAAAAAAAAAAGCAGACGACAAATGTCGTCTCAAATTTGGCGCCGAAAGAGTTAATACATTTAGTTACTAGGGACTGGAGCCAGCCTACCTGCTAATCGGCACAGTCTGGGCCCAGTTGTTCAAAGCTAACGATGTCGTTAGTTAACGATTCGTTAAAATTTTAATCGAGTGATACGCAAATATGCTGAAATTTTTTGCTGAAAAAATGTGAGTCGCTTTTGCAGTGCAAAAGCTACTCACATTTTTTCAGCAAAAAATATCAGAATACTGTGTATTAAATCCGCTAGAACAGTTAATGAAATGACCCTTAACGAGCTCGTTAAGCTAACGACGCTTTGAACAACCGGGCCCTGGTCTTCTATTCATTCTTTCTACATACAGTGTTAGTTGATTCTGTACAATGTCAATGCCCAATTCGTCATCAGGTATGCGCCACAAGTCAGAAAACATATCATGCGGATTGGGTGAAACATCAAATAACACATTACGATAAACATGTCTATTCAAATAAACTGAAAATTTTACGACCAAAAGTGAAAGTTTTCAGTTAAGAAATTCTGATATTTGTTTATTTATTGCACATAGATTTTGTGCACTCGTTAGAACCGCCACGACAAGGTGGTTCCAACGAGTGCTCACAATCTGTGTTTTTGAGCAAAAATAAGTAAAATAATGCATGCCCCTGTAAACCCTAGTTTTACTATATAAAAGTGGGGCTTAAGGGGGTCAAAATAATAAAGGCATGTTTTCGTGAGGAGACTTGTGCGCTCAGCGAAATTTCAGCATTCGCGCGGTCTGATCAGAATCTAAACTAACTGGACAGATTCTAAAAAGAATAATCATTTTAGAATCAATATATTTTGTTGTTTTCTGTAGTAAAAGAGCCACTAAGTTAGAAAACGTACATTCGGACATGATCGCCCAGCGAAGATTCATATTAACCAGGGCCCAGTTGTTCAAAGCATCGTTAACTTAACGAGCTCGTTAAGGGTCATTTCGTTAACGTTTTTAGCAGATTCAATACACAATATTCTGATATTGTTTGCTTAAAAATTGTGAGTAGCTTTTGCACTGCAAAAGCTACTCACATTTTTTCAGCAAAAAATTTTAGCATATTTACGTATCACTCAATGTAAATTTTAACGAATCGTTAACTAACGATGTCGTTAGCTTTGAACAACTGGGCTCAGGGTATTCGTGCAAGGAAATGTGAATCTTCATCGTGCGCAGTTTAGATTTTCAAGGATGCGGATGCGCAGGCTGATTTCAGTCTCCCTTGGGGGCGAATGCCTTTGAAGAGGATGATTCTGTTGGAGAGTTAGTCTCCCTTGAGGAACTCTCTCTTAACCTTGTGACCCTGAATACTTTAAAAGAAGACTTTCAGCTTTGAATCTGGACGAATCCATTGTATCAAAATGGGTTGTTAAGCGAAAGGGCAAACTATAAACTGATGACAATACAAGAACTGATGAGCTAACAGTGTAGATCCAGATGAGACTGCTCATAAGGACCCGTCTAATCAGGGTCTATACTGTTTGGAAAGCCCTTTCCTGTCTATAGTGTTGAAAAGGTTTGGCGACATAACATACACACCTACGTACCACGCACACACACGCACGCACATACGCATTCACACACACATCAAATTAAATACACTTTTGAAATAAAAAATACGGTCCATTATAATATTTTGAAAACACCATGCATCTGAAATGCCTTAAATTACGCACACAGGCACGCACGCACACACACACTTTTAGTTTACAAAATGCACCACTGAAATAAACCAAGATTAAGAGATTTTTTAGCGAAGTAGAAGGTTTATAAACTATTTTTCAACCTTCTGTCCAAACGAGTCAACTTTCCAAATGATTTTAATATCTTTTGGAATGCGTTTCAAAAAACGTCTTCCTAAACATGATTCGCTACACTTTACCCGTTTTAGTCTGGAGGCCCAAATAAGACAAATTGGCAAACAGTGCTGATCAGGGTCTCCATTGTTTGCAAAATAGTTTAGCCATTTTCTCTAGGAATCACGTAGCCTACCTTACCTACAATCAAAATTTGACTCCTACAATATATAATGTCGAGGAGTTTATTCAGTCTAAAATGGGTTCAGAAAGGTGATTCTGAGCAGACTAATGCATTTTATATGTACGATATTCTTGCGCAGATGATAGTTGTCCATGGAATTCAATGTTTATCGCTATGTCAAGGTCCCTCTGAAAAAACAAAACAGAAGAAAATCTACATTCAGTTTGAATATACCTGCACAAGTATTTGTTACATTTTGAGTTACAGTCAGTTGTTAACCTACCCACACTTTTCCTGGGCAGGCTTATTTAAGGAGTTTACTATTACTATGCACATACTTTCGCCAGTAACTGACCACTGCCCTTCTCCAATAAGCGGAAGAGAAGAAGGACATACACTACGAAAACACGCCTATTCAAATATACTAAAAATTTTACCACTAAAAAACGAAAATTTTTAGATAAAAAATTCTGATGTTTTCATATTTCTGCTCAAAACATAGATTGTGGGTACTCGTTAGAACCGCCTCGAAGAGGCGGTTCTAATGAGTGCACACAATCTAGGTTTTGAGCAGAAATAAGAAAAATAATGTATACCCCTGTAAACCCCAGTTTTACTATATAAAAATGGCGTTTAAAAGGGTCAAAATTATGTAGGCATGTTTTCGTGATGGAAATGATGTCATACTCAATTTACAAGTAATTCTAGCATACATCATGTTAAAGCTATAAAGTTTGTTTCTATAGATTTCCCCAGTATTTTGCATGTCAGTGCAGTGTTGCCCGCCTTTTCCCGCCCAGTACCCACATTCGTTAGTCTCGCATAAAGGACTTGTATCTTAGTGGTTAGGCTCATCTGATATTACCAAATCTAGCAAACATCACAATATTTCGTGATAAGTTTTGAACACAGTGGATGCGCAGGCTGATCTGAGTCTACGCTGAATGCACATGCACATGCAAAGGATCTTTGGCTACCCAAAAAGAGCTCTGCAAAGGCTGGTCAAACTGCGGACATGCGCTTTCACTCGGCGCACATTCAAACTTGTCGGAAATGCTATGCCCTTGCCCAATCTACTAAGGCTGGCTAATCAGAGCTGAAAAGATAATCGATTATCAGTCCTGCCATTGTGACTGATAACCGATTAGTAATCGCTGAAGATTTGATCATAATTTTACCTATTTGAACATGGCTCTATCATATGTTATACTTTAACGTATGTATTTTGTCAGACAGGCCTGAGCAAACAGTAAAGACCCAGATGAGACGCCGCAAACGCGGCGTCTCATCAGGGTCTATACTTCCTGCAACTCATCCAGCTGTTTTAGACACAACAGTGGGTAGTATACTGGACTTGTTCAAATTTTAGATAAAGTATGGTAAGGAGATGAGGTGTCTGAATACGAAGGGTAAATACGGTAAAGTAACAAACACAGAAATACAGAAATTAAATGATCGATTATTAGCAAATCTGTAATGATGGTAATTTTTGTGGAATTAAACGATCAATTAATCGATTATCCGATTAATCGTGCCAGCCTTATTTCTTACATTCTGTAATGTTGTCGCATTGTCGATATTTGCCTGCTGTTTAAACTTCGACGAACAAACCGGTGTGCGTTGCTTCAAACAATCATTAAAACTTAAAAATTGCGAATATTTGACTGTCCTCATTTTACCCTGACTGTAAATGCTTGTAGATGAATAATGACTTCCACAAAGCTATGAATAAGAACGGAATCAATCCTGATGCAGATTTTTTTCATATTTCTCCAGAAAATATGTGCTGTGGTACTCATTAAAGGTGTCTCTTACCAACAATTTAAATGAAAAAAAAAAAAAAAAAAAAAAGATAAAATATGAATCGCTTTTGGTTAAAAGAACTGCTTTTCCTCGTGCTATGGAATGACAATCGACTACAGAACTTATATAACTGTAACCACAAGCCTGCAATCTAATGTTGAATTAATATAACTAACTGTCGTGTGGATCAAAGAGGGATATAAGGCACATACGAACAGCGAAACAGATTAACCATTCCATATTGACAGTCTCGTAAGACAATACGAAAACACGAATTTCATTTCATCACCAAAAACTGAGTTTTGAGATAAAAATTCTGATATATTTCATATTTCTGCTCAAAACATATTGTGGGTACCTGTTAGAACCGCCTCGCCGAGGCGGTACTAACGAGTACCCACAATCTGTAAAGGTATGTTTTCGTGATGTTTCTAACTGGCACTTATGAAAACACTGCATAACTAGTTTATACTGTATAGTGTATATTGAAAGCGCAGGTTGTTCTGTGTTCCCTGTTTGTAAGTCCTTTAGGACGCCATTTAGTTCCTTGCGACTCAATTTACCGGGTTCCGTTTATTTGGTGCCATGGATAGTGTTCCTACGATTCTTTCTCCCTCAATCACACTAAGGTCAAGTTTATCAAAGTAAAAGACCGTTTGTTTCCAGTGCGTGTATTCTGACTCAGGACCTGCAACAACGATATACCTGATTATCCTAAGTATTCGGATAGACTTAACTCAGCTAAGAGTGTAGCCACAGATCAGACGCCACAAAATGATGTGTATGATCAGGGTTTACACTGTTTGCTATTCATCAAGTAGATTTTAAAAACACAAACAGACATCACTGCACAAAAAAGCAGTGTCGCACGTTATCAACAGCCGTACATTAACCGACGAAAAGCCGTGTATTAACAAGGCAATTCACGCGCTGTTAATGCACAGCTACGCAACTTTCAATATGATCGAACCGGGGCCACAGATTTGCTGCCGTTACGAGACGTGTACTGCCCGGTCCTAGAACGAGCATAGTCCGTAGAAATTACGTTCGCGACACATCTGTGAAAAGGCGAAACAAAATAGTGCAAGAAATAACACGAAATGTAACAAATGTTTTCAGTTTTTACGCAATAATAGCGATCGAACATGGTTTTTCAATGCATTAACATTCGCCAGGTCCCTTGAGAGGTGTTGAAAACCGCGGCCTCCGGCCTCGGTTTTCAACACCTCCCTCGGAACCTGGCGAATAATAATGCATGAAAAACCATGTTTGATCCCTATAATAAAATAGACTTGTTCAAAGTTTAGGCCAAGTATGGTTAAAGAGAGTCCAAATATTAGGGGGTAAGACAAACAAAACTTACACTATATCGCATGTCATCGGTTTAAGCTTAGATAAGGTATATGTCAAGCTACGTTAACCCTTGTCATGCTGAATAAATTAAGATGCCTCACCCACTTCCAAATGTAAGCCAATCAGATTTCTTGATCCAGGTTGTTAATACAAATTCCAATACTTAATGGCAAACAGTGCAGATCCAGATCAGTTGGCTTCTTCAGATCTGGATCTACACTGTTTGCAAAGGTAGGTTGGATGCGCCGTCCGACTGGAGACCAGGAGGTCGCGGGTTCAACCCCCGCCGAGGTCGGCAACATTCTTTCGTAGAGATTGATCATGAAATATTTTCTACGGTCATTCTCTCCCTTCCGCTGATTCAAGAAGGGCAGTTGTCAGTTTCTGGCGAAAGAATGTGCACAATACTGGTTAACCGCTTAGAGGACTAAGCCTGCCCAGTAAACGTGTTGTTAGGTAAACTGGCCGCGCTCGACATGACCCCATTGGGTTGACTGGGCCGTAAAACCTCAACACAAACAAACAAACACATCCGGGTTAAGCAGGACTAGGGTTAAATAAAGCTATGTATCACTGAGTATTCTAATTAAAGTCCATGTTTTGAAACAAGATTTTATGGGTTTGAAACTAATATTCTAGCTGGAGCAGAGCATTTCTTACAAGACTACATGTGCGCCTTGCACCCCACATCCGCGCATCCTTGGCTACCCACAGAGTGTGCTGTGAAGACTGATCAGATTGCGCGGATGCGCAGGCTAATCTAAACCTTCCCTGGGCACACACATTGAATATTATAAGAGCTATAGGGTTTAAATGTTGACCTGATTAGGATATGTAATGGTTTGAAATTTGGAAGCATACAAACAGGGATGACAATTCGACAATTCGTTGTTTCTAGCTGACAAAAAGAACCGGAAAAAACATAACCAGCTTGTCTCTTTGTTTGTTTAAAACACCACCAAGAACACAAAGCATATAGCCACAGATTATTAAAAGTGACTATTCATGTTGGGGCAATTAATCTGCCAGCCATGGGGCACAAATGGCGTTGCCTATCATAACTCTCCAGTTAGTCAGATGTAATGTAATTAACGTTTTGGTAATATAGAAGATACTCTGAAAGTGGGAGTCTTTGCAATAGAGAACAAGACAAAAGTAGTTTGAATTCGCCGCAATTGGTTTTAAATACCATGTGGCAGACGTAATTATAGTACGTCATTATAGTGCAGTAAAATTATTGTTCTTGGGATCTCTAAGTCCATTCTTGTATGTTGCAAAGTCTATTTTTGCTTAAACAAGTGTAGGCGTGCGGCATTATAAAACGTCCCTATTCAAATATACTGAAATTTTTATCACCAACAAATGAAAATTTTCAGATAAAAAAATTCTGATATTTTTCATATTTCTGCTCAAAACATTGATTGTGGGTACTCGTTAGAACCGCCTCGATGAGGCGGTTCTAACGAATACCACAATCAATGTTTTTGAGCAGAAATAAGAAAACTAATGTATACTCCTTTAAACCCCAGTTTTACTATATAAAAGTGGAGTTTAAGGGGGTGAAAACTATATAGACATGTTTTTCGTGATGGGAAAGGGTGTATATGCAGCCCTCTCAATGAAACAGAGACTGCGATAGTCATTGTTTTTATGTGTTCTTTGTTTCTAATCGGCAACCTTTACAGAAGAAGTGAAGTCGATCAGTGTACAGAAAACTGACTCAGGGGAAAAACTGTTTAAAGTGCCAGGAAGATTGAAATAAGCTGTTTATTTCCCTTGTTATAGTTTGTATATGATGGATTTGGAAATAAATATATTACTAAAAGAATTAGGCTGGTCATTAAAAAGCCATATCAAAATGGTCTTGCCCCCTTCTGAAAAGGTGTCTACTTTGAAAGGAAAGAATTTGCTCTCCTAGTGCGCAAAGTCTTCGCTTTTAGTGTAGACCTCTTGTCAGGAAGTAGACCCCTTTTCAGAAGGGGCATAAAGCGCATGAAAGCAAACAGGAAGCACAAAAGTTGTTTACCTTGTCAAAAAACGCGGACAATCTACCACGTGCATCCATTCGCCTAAACAAAATGATCATTATGTCGTATGTATAAATGAAAACCCAGAGCAGTCTGCGCATCTGCACAGACTAATTCGTCAATGTTTTCTACAAGATCTAGTGCTCTTAGACCCTGTTAAAAAGCAAAGTGTAGAAAATGCAATATTTTGCGTTTAAAATATAGAAAATTTACATTTAGCGTTAGAGTCATCATCGAAAAACGTAGAAAATTCTACATTTTGCGTTGATAGGTCCGGTATACACGTATAGTTACAGTTCGACTGTACAAATGTCATCCCAGCTCGCATTCTTTATAAATCTATAGCGGGCTGTTATCGGTCCGTCAGCTACCCTGACGGGCCGATAACGGCCCGCTATAGATTTATAAAGAATGCTCACTGGGACTATGTTTAGGTAAGACATCAGTCATCTCTATAACATGTTGTGTGTGTGTGTGTGTGTGTGTGTGTGTGTGTGTGTGTGTGTGTGTCATGTGGTTATCAAGGTCACGGTACAGCGATATGGGACGACCGATATAATGCAAAATGGTAAAACATTTCTACATTTTGTGTCTGTCAATAAATCATATAGACGCGAAATGTAGTAAAAATAAATTTGTACATTTTGCGTTGAGGCAACCGCACATTGTAGAAAACTCTGTGTTTTGTGTTATCGGCAACGCAATATACCCAGCGGGCGAATGACGTTTATACAACGTCGCCTCAACGTCGATGCGCATCGACGTTGAGGGGACGTTGTATAAACGTCATTCGCCCGCTGAGTATAGAATTGTCTACAATTCTACATTTTGCGTTGTAACAAGGAACCCTATCAGACTGCTTGATAAGTTCCCTTTTCTCATGGCATAGGCCATTTATGAAAAACTGACCTGTTGAAATTTCTGTTTGTTCCCGACATTTACTAAAAGCCACTGTAAAGTATGTTATCAATGCATGTATATGGTCATCACGTTCACATTTAAGATAGAAGGGTGCACTGAAGGTTAGATCTTTCTCCTTTACTGTGTAAATATCAACTTCCTGAAAACAAAATATATGGATGCATTGAATATCAGGTCTTCCTCCTTTAATGTGTAAATATTTACTTCCTGAAAACAAATTGAATATTAGGTCTTCCTCCTTTACTGTGTAAATATCTATTTCATGAAAACAAAATATATGAGCGCATTGAATATTAGGTCTTCACTCTTTACTGTGTAAATATCTACTTTCTGAAAACAAAATACCAGGGCGCATTTAGCATTAGGTGTTCCTCCTTTACTGTTTAAATATCTACTTCCTGAAAACAAAAGATAAGAGCGTTTTTAACATTAGGTTTTACTTCTTTACTGTGTTAATATCTACTTCCTGAAAACAAAATATAAGAGTGCATTAAAGGTTAAACCGTCCTCCTTTACTATGTAAATATTTGCCTCATGAAAACAAAATATATGAGTGCACTGAAGGTTAGCTCTTCCTACTTTACTGTGTAAGTACGAGTATATACTTTGTGAAAACACAGTATAAATGTGCACTGAATATTAGGTATATTCCTTTACTGTGTAAATATCTACTTCATAAAAACAAAATATACGTAAGAGTGTGTTGAAGCTTAGGTCTTTCTCCTTCATTATGTAAATACATACTTTCTGAAAACAAAATATAAGAGTGCATTGAATATTAGTCTTCTTTCTTTACTGTGAAAAATATCTACTTCCTGAAATATTATATAAAAGGTTTTATTTCATTCACTGGTTTATAAAAACATGAATGTTTTTATTCTTCCAAAAGTGAAAATAGCTGCAAATTTTCCAAAATCAATAGGGTATGTACATAAGATGGAAGGCAGATTTTCACCATTTTTAAATTGTTCAAAATTTTCGAAAATTTCACAATATTATTGTAAAACATTTTTCCTGCTCAACTCAGCTGTGACATTTTCATATTACGAGGGATGATAAACAAGTTGTCAGCCACTATACTTTTGGAATGACCAAGAGCAGAAACTGTGACATTATTACTCAATATAATCTCCCGTTGTCTCAATGCACTTTCTCCAACGCTGTTCCAGTTTGCTTATTCCTTCAAAACAGAAGCCTTCTTCCTGGTCCCCCAAGTACTCATCTACAGCACCTCTGACGCATTCTTTGGCTTCCAAAATTCCTACCACGAAAGCTAGTTTTTAGACTTGGAAACACACAGAGGTCCGACGGGGTTGGCTCTGGCGAATACGCGGGATGAGGAAGGACCCCGAAGCTACATTAGTCATAGCAGCCATAGCAACTTGAGAGATTATCTTACAAGAGCACAACACTTCGAGTCCTTTCCTGTTCTTTTCTTCATAATCTCCTGGCGCAGCCGCCTTAGTTTTCTGCACAATATGCACCATTTACCATGCAAACTTTCTCAAAATAATCAACCATGACAACTTTCCCAAAGATAGAGGTCATCACCTTCCTTGCTGAAGAAACTCTCTTAGATTTCTTTGGAGGAGTGAAATAGGGTGCTTCCATTGCAAACTCTGTTTTTTTGGCCTCAGAATCAAAGTGATGGACCAAAGTCGCATTTTGGGTCACATCGGTGCATACATTCCTCAGAGTCATCTTCAAAGAGAGACAGGAGATACTTAGAAATATCAAGTCTGCTCTTCTTCTGATCTTTGGGCAACATTCTGGGACTCATCTGGCTGAAATCTCTAAGATTTCGATCAAGAGAGACTGAACTGCCCAAAAACTTAGGCCTATTTGTCTAACTACATCACGAAGGCTTCTTCTCCTGGCACACATGATCAGACTGTACACAGCTTTCGTCTGTAGTAGCCTCTTTAGGGCGCCAAGACCATTCATAGGCCTCCACGCACTCCCTCCATCTCCTAAAATGAGCAGTCCATTTCTTCACCGTGCTGTAAGAAGGAGACTCATCCCCAAAGGTTTAAATGAAGTCATCATGAATATTCGTCGTGGGCTTGCCCTTCTTACAGAAGTACTTTATGCCTGCTCGAACTTCAACTTTGTCCATTTTTCTCGGTTTAACATATCCTTCCTCTGTTCGCAGCGAAATACTACTGAGATCAATAGCTTTGAAAGTTTATTCTACCAAAGATGTTGAATAAGATAAAGATATCAGCTGATTGGGGTTTCATTTCAATTTATTCATTTTAAAGGGGAACGCAATAAAAGTTGTAAGTATAGGTTGGAGTAAAGTGCTTAACTTGCCATTTATTTTAATGCAAGAGTTTTCGTTTTAAAATCGGCCTAGAAATAAGGAAGTTAGGGTGGTTTGAATATATTTAAAATGGCTGTCATAGATGCCGCCCTATTGTAGGCTTTGTGACCTCACACAACCCAAATTAAATATGCAAAACCAACTATAAAAGGTTTTTAAAAATAATTTTGCTACAATTTTTATAATCTTTTAATTCTAATGACAAGCAATCGTTTACCCGAAAACAAATCAACTTTATGAGAATAACTACCTTTACGAATTGAATTATGATTTTCATGAAACTTCTTTAAATATTCGAAATGGCGGCACCCATTCAACCAATTCAATTGTCTATAACTGACTTAATTTTCCACCGATTTTGATCAAATTTGTGTCAAAATTCATTGTTGTACTGCTCTTTACTTTAAAGCACTATTCTGTTCAAGGTTGCGTTCCCCTTTAAGTACATCGCGCCAAAATCTTCTTGATCGTACCTCATATTAGCAATGAAATTTTCATGTTCCACTATGTTTTGCAAGAAGTAATTTGCTATTGTTAGTAATTTGATATTTATTAGCAGGAGTTTCATACTCAGCTGAGATGAGCATGAAAACATAATGTAACCTCGGGGCCTGTATGGGAAATACAGAGACTCTCGTTATCTAAAATGCTGATATCTCCAACTTCTGTTTAAGTCAAACTACATAAAGATTGGGATAATACTAGTTTAGTTGTCTATATGTTCTTTTCAGTCCTTTAATCTCAAATCTACTGTGATCTCAAATCAATCATTCTGGCCCCTGGAGTTTGAGATAATAATAGTTGACATTACATGCAATTAAAAAGTGATACTGTTCGAGTATTACTGTACACGTTGTCAGAGGAGAAAACAAAAGTTCGACATGTTTCCAGATACAGTTAACTCAGAACATTTGTCAGTTTGTGAATCGATGAAAAAGAATTAATAAGTTTTTCTTTCACTGTTAATACGTCAATCTGTAACATGTGGGTTTAACATAAACATACATTTTAATTAGTACAGTCATTCTTAACCCTAGTCCTGCTGAACACGGATACACCATGCCTTTGCAAACAGTATAGATCCAGATCAGTTCTTAAGAAGCCACTGATCTGGATCTGCACTTTTTGCCATTGAGTATGTGAATATGCATCAACATTCACAATCAAATAATCTGAATGGCTGAAAATTAGAAGTGGGGTGACACTTTAATGGTTTTGGCATGGCAACGAATAATCTAGTTATAAATATATTAGCTGCAACATCAGAGTACGTACCTTTTGACATGTGCGCTAGCGAAGATTCTGATCAGCCTGTTTGATCAGAATCTTCACCGGGCGCATTTTAGATAGCCAAGGATGCAAAAAGTCTTCATGCGGACAACGGAGTCCCTGAGGAGGCTGATTTGAGTCTTCGTTGAGAGTACATGTCAGAAGGTATGTTTTCTCACGTTGCGGCTTATATAGATGGGACAAGATTGATTTTATGACCGATATTACAATATGGGCCCAGTTATTCAAAGCGTCGTTAGCTTAACGAGCTCGTTAAGGGTCATTTCGTTAACTGTTTTAGCAGATTCAATATACAATATTCTGATATTTTTTGCTGAAAAAAAATGTGAGTAGCTTTTGCGCTGCAAAAGCTACTCACATTTTTTCAGCAAAATATTTCAGCATATTTGCGTATCACTCGATGTAAATTTTAACGGCTCGTTAACTAACGACATCGTTAGCTTTGAACAATTGGGCCATGGTTAAGTAAATGTGGTAACCGATATTACAATGTAATAACTTAAATATGGCGATATCCAGGAAAGGTCAAGGCATCGGAAAAGAGTGTAAAAATGGTTTAAGCGCATACACCCCAACCCCGACACACCCTCGTACTTTTCTACTGATCGTTCCAAGGTGGTTGCTCTGTTGTAGTTCTTCCGTTTGTGCGTCGGTGGTTTCATATGTGACGCATGTTTGTACGTTTGTTTTGTCATTGTTTGTTTCTCATGTCTCCTGCTTTTGATGCCTCGGAAAGGATGTGCTCCGTGTTTGTGAAATTTCTTGGGTCCATTCACGTATATTGTCGGATGACATAAAATGTTATCACTAAAAAAACCTAAATGAACAAGCAAGCAGAAGCTGTCACAGAAATTCCGTCCAGGAAACAGTCAACAGAATGGTTGTTGGAAGAAATGCAGGGTTGGAGAAGGGATGGGGGATGAAACCTGAAGTCGACCTTACTTCTTAAGCAGTATCTTAAATCCAAAAATATAAGTGAAGATACTCAGGAAATGCCACAGTCATGAAGCACAGCCTTCCGCAGGCATCAAAGAAAGACGAGATAAGGAGCAAATAAGGACACCACAAATGCCACATATGGCATCACAGCGCACAAACAAATACCGCAATAGAAGACCCGCCTTGGAACAGTCAGTAAGATAACTACCGAGGCGACAATCAAGAGAACAGGCATGAAACGCTGACAGCAAAGCTAGAAGCAAAGAAGGTGACCACAATGCTAGTAAGGAAATTTACGAAACGACGTAAAACAAAGCTTGTGAGTAATCGTGTAAGCTCTTTTACAGATAAAATAAAGTAGTTTTCCACCCACCTTAATGACAGCGGCATTAGTAACAATTTGAGATGAGTCGACGACATCAACCAAAGGTTCCGAGATAACCACGTTTCGCATTGAGCTCATATCGAAACCATACACATTTTTCCACCCTGCAAAATAGATGTGCGTCTGGTAATATACATATTGCATAAATTGGCCAAGACAGGTATGTTCCATTACTATATTTACCACATGTACTGGGACAGACAGGCCTGAGCAAATAGTTTAGGCCCAGATCAGACGCCGCAGAAAGCGGCGTCTCATCAGAGTCTACACTGTTTTTGACCCATTCAACAGCTTTAGACCAACCACCAGGTAGTTTTGTGGACGTCCGAATTCTAGGATAAGTACGGTAGGAAGTCAAGGTGTCCCAATATTTAGGTAGAATATGGTATATAGCTAAAATATGTCATAGATGTGCTAGAAAAATATTGGCGAAGACATTGGTCTCTTGCTATAAACGAATAGCGAATTCTTTCAACCCTGAGTTTCTGAAGTGAACCCTTCCATTTTTATATAGCTTAACCTAGGGCTAGGTGGTGTTAGCAGTGTTCCACGTTACATTACTGCTCATGATTCAATAAAACCTAGTCTGTTATTTGCGTCCCTTTTATACGTGTGTTTCCTGCATTCAAATGCTGCCCTGTTTCACAACATTTTTATGTACATTCCAACTAGTTTAAGTGCTATGTGGCGGCCGTAAAACGTCTCTCCGTACTTTATTTTAAATGCGTGTAATTTATGTTTTCTAGTCCTTTAAACTAATTTGGAATTAGTTGAATTGCTCAACCATTGGCTAAGAGGTGTGTGCATGTGTTGTACATTACATTACTCTTCATTAACACTCAATAAAACCGATTCTGCTATATTGATTTATTGTCAAAGAATCGCTCTTTTCAGAACTGAAACTGGGTGCACCCATTATTTGTATAAGACATGATTTTTCCTGTAGGGAAATTGATACACTTTCAGGGGAAACAGAAACAACTCTGTTAAAATTGTTTAAACTCCCTTCTGTAAAAGTGGTCTACTCTTAAAGGTAACTTTTTTTAGAATGGACATAGAGCGCAGAAAAGCCTGCAGAAAGTCAGTTTAAATTGTTTTAGCTCCCTTCTGTAAGATTGATCTACTCTAAAAGGAAAGACTTTGCTCCTCTTTGGAGCAAATTCTTTCCTTTTAGAGTAACCTCTTTTTAGAAGAGTCTTAGTGCGCAGAAAATCCTGCAAAAAGTCACAAAAGTTGTCTTCCTTTGACAGCACTATGAAAACGTACCTATATAATTTAGACCTCCTTAAACCCCACTTTTGTATAGTTAAACTGGGGGTTACAGGGTTATGCATTATTTTTCTTATTTCTGCTCGAAAACATAGATTGTGGGTACTTGTTAGGACCGCCTCGCCGAGGCGGTTCTAACGAGTAACACAATCCATGTTTTGAGCAGAAATATGAAAAATATCAGAGTTTTTTTTTGTTTTTTTTTATCTGAAAATTTTAAGTTTTTGGAGGTAAAATTTCTATATATTGGAATAGGCATGTTTTCGTAATGGAATGGCAGGACACTTACAAGATGTATCCAGTCCCCTTAAAAGACACAGCTCATCTCTTAAAACACACAGCTCATCTCTTAAAACACACAGCTCATCTCTTAAACAACACAGCTCATCTCTTTATTTCTTACTACTTACAGTTTATCTTCTTATCTTTATAAGTCCTGTCTTCAATGGCGGTGATGTACAGCACAGCTTTGTCAGGAAATATCAAACCGCCTGGTTTCTACAATATAGAAATCTTTGATTTTGTATTTCAGAATCTTGTTTCTCATTCATATAACCGTATTTGAGTCTTGGCATCACATTTCCTATCAGATTACATATACTCCCAGCAAAGACTAGAGTCAGGCTATCATTTATCGCTGTCCGCCTGAGGACGGTTTGAATCCTTGGCTGCCCCAAGAGTGCCCTGTGAAGACTCTGATCAGATTGCAGGAATGCGCAAGCTGATCTGTGTCTTCTCTGGGAGCACATGCTTTCTTGTAAGAAATGCTGTGCCGTCTCATTTACACTGAATATTGGAACAGACAGGCCTGAGAAGACAGTGTAGACCCAGTTCATACACAACAGATAAGGGTTTACACTGTTTACCACTAGTATGTGCCATTAAAATGGCATTAAAGGTCTAGTCTTATATGTGTCATCAATATGGATTGAAGGCCAAGCCTAATATCTGCCATTTGAGTGGTAAGGACGGTCTTGTCTAATATGAACCATCAATACGGATTGAAGATCAACCTTAATGTGTGCCATTTAAATGGTAATGAAGACCTTGTCATATATGTGCAATTTAGATAGTCATGAAGGTCAAGTCTAACATGTGCCATTTAACGGTAACGGAGGTCTAATCTTATAGATGCCAAAAACTGGCAATAAATGTCTCTTCTAATATTTGTCATTAAAATGGTAATGAAGGTTAAGTCTAACATGTGCTATTAAAATAGTTGTAAAGGTCTTGTCTAATATGTTTCATTGAAATGGTAATAGAGGTCTAGTCTAATATATGCTTTAAATATGGCAATGGATGTTTATAGTAATATTCGTCATTTAAATGCCATTGAAACTGCAATGAATGTCTGGTTTAATATGTGTCATTAAAATGGTAATGAAGGTCGTCTGATGTATGCTATTAAAATGGAAGTCTAGTCTAACACGTGTCATTAAAATGGTCATTAAGATCGTCTAATATGTGCGATTGAAATGGCAATGAATGTTTAGTCTAATGTGCGTCATCCATTGTTTGTAAAAGGGTAGTAAAAGTCAAGCCTAATATGTGCCATTGAAATGGTTGTGGCGGTCTAGTCTAATATGTGTCAATAAAATTTTAATGGAGGTCTAGTCAAATGTATGCTATTAAAATGGCAATGGATGTCTAGTCTAATATGTGCCATTTAATGAAGATTGTCTAATATGTGCCATTTAAATGGCAATAAAAGACTAGAATAATATGTGTCATTAGATGGTAAAGAAGGTCAAGTGTAATATGTGCCATTGAAATTGTTGTGAAGGTCTGGTCTAATATGTGTCATTTAGATGGTAGTGGAGGTCTAGTCTAATGTATGGTTTTAAAATGGCAATGGATTTCTAGTCTAATATGTGTCATTTAAATGGTAACGAAGAGCGTCTAATATGTGTCATTGAAATTGTAAAAGAGGTCTAGTCTAATGTGTACTATTAAAATGGCAATCGATTTCTGGTCTAATATGTGTCATTTAAATGGTAATGAAGAATGTCTACTATGTGCCATCGAAATGGCAATGAATGTCTAGCATAATATGTGCCATTAAAATACAGTGGAACCTCGGTAATTCGAACGCCAATTTTTCGAAACTACCGGATTTTTCGAAGACGACTGATGGTCCGGATTTTTTTCACTATAATTTATTGCAAAAATATCACCGATTTTTCGAATTTCAGTTTTTCGAAAAAATCAATTTTTCGAACAGATTCGTCGGTTCCGATCAAAGAAATTCATATTAAAATCCCCCGCTAAATTCGAAATTCCAAACTGCCAATCAAGGTCACGCATGATGATCATGATTTCTTTGTGCGGCAAGTTCGATTGTTACACTCCCGAGTGACTTCACGGGTTTATTCGCTACAGGTAATTGACACCGGATTAACGGTGAATATTCCGAACAGATTCGTCGGACCCAATCAAAGAAATTCCTTTTAAAATCCCTACCAAATTCGAAATTCCAAACTGTCAATTAAGGTCACGCACGATGATCATGATTTCTTTGTGCGGCGAGTTCGATTGTTACACACCCGAGTGACTTCAGGAATTTATTCGCTACAGGTAAATGGCACCGGATTAATGGTCACACTATTGAGTGATGATCCTTGTTTGAGTAAAGGGTGCATTTATTTAAGATCGTTAGCAATGGTGTCTTACTTGATGTTTTTTAATTGTTTTAATTATGGGTCATTAATGAACTTTAATGATTTTAAAGATCAGTGATTCATGTAACGTGTAATTACGAAGGCTGTGTAATAGTACGGTTACAACAAAAATAACAATTCTGAGACGAATTTCCTGAATGTTTTGGACATTTTTTAAAGTGAAAGAAGGGGCAAAAAGGCGAAGCAAAATTGGCTAGAAACGTGGAGTTAGCCCTTTCAGATCTGTATCAGCGCTTTTTTTGCAGACTGATACTAAACTTCGCTAGCTGTCAACGTTTGTCTTTTCTGCACAGCGTTTTGCAAGGTTAAATATTTCGTCAGTAAATTGGTTCATTATTTTACATTTAACCTTCATTTTCGTTATTGTAAATGGTTGTAAATAAATATGTAAGTTTATGTTTTCTTTTTATTTCCTGGTTCCGTACGTTGGCCTGTCAAGCGTAAAATGATTATTAACTCAACCTTAAACCAGCTCATTATCTTTGATGCTTCGGCAGATGTTCCCATTACTTCAACGATATTGATTAAAAAAAATCCGAACATATCCGAAAACTACCGATTTCGGAAATTCGAACTACCGATATTTCGAAGAATTTCCTGCAGTCCCTTGCACTTCGAATTATTGAGGTTTGACTGTAGTCGTGAAGGCCTTCTATGAAATGTGTCATTTAAATGGCGATAGAGGTCTAGTCTAATATATGCTATTAATATGGCAACGGATGTCTAGTCTAATATGTGCCTTTTAAATGGTAATGAAGGTCGTCTTATATGTGCCATTATAATTGCAATGAATGTCTAGTCTTATATGTGTCATTAAAATGGTAATGAAGGTCAAAAAAGGTAAGAGAAAAGTCTAGGGAGTGCCACAATCACAAACCGCAGCCCTTCCCAGACCCCAAGAGGAAGAGGAAACCGACAAATCTAAACAACCACAAACCGAACAAACGTACGAAAAGCACTAAGATTAGCTCTCTCTTCACCAAGCGAGGTAATTGCAATGCTAAAAGGACTGAAAAACACAAGAACAAAATGACACACGGAAAGACATACAACAAATCGCCTCGTAGAATAAACCACAAAGCAACAAAGAGTAAGACTAACACCGGGACCACCGCCTTAGAACGGTCGGTAGAGCAAACCACCGGGGGGGTTAAAGCACTTTTACAGCTAGCTAACTTCACCCTGGGTCCCGATGCTACTCTTAATACAGAAATACATAAAAATTTGGTTCGCATAAAGGCTCCCAAGTCAGTCAATGCATCAAAGCGAAAACATAAAAATCAAAATAATCACTATAATAAACAAAGACAAATCTAATATGTGTCATTGATATGGTTGAGAAGGTCTAGTCTAACATGTGTCATTTAAATGGTAACGGAAGTCTAGTCTAATGTATGCTATTAAAATGGCAATAAATGTCTAGTCTAATATGTGTAATTAAAATGGTAATAAAGGTCAAGTCTAATATTTGCCACTGAAATGGTTGTGAAGGTCTAATCTAATGTGCGTTATTTAAATGGTAATGAAGGTCAAGTCTTATGTATACTATAAAAATGGCAGTGGATGTCTCGTTTAATATGTGTCATTAAAACGTTAATGAAGAGCGTCTAATATGTGTAATTGAAATTGCAATGAATTGCTAGTCTATTATGTGTCATTAAAGATGGTAATGGAGGTCTAGTCATTAAATGGTCTGACCTTTAAGTCCTGTAGTCAAAAACAGATACCTTTACAAACACTGTAGAGCCGGATAAGACGGCTCAATATGAGCCGTCTTATCCTGCTCTACACTGTTTGCCATTTTATTATTGATACTCGACTAATATTCCTTTTTCACAGCAACAGACAAACCCAAATTCAAGGACACAAGAGCCCAATCCTGAAACGTAGGAGTGAAATAGTTGACTATATCAGGAAATGACCTGTGTGAGCTTATAACTTACCTCAGATCCTGGAACATTAATACTGTATATGTTTGCATACATGTAAATGCAGAAATAAAAACGTATATTGATAGATAACGCTGAAAACATACCAGCCATTTATCTCTGGCAAAGAGTACACTCTGCAGCATAGATTCATAAAATAGATTGTAGCCCATCCACTCACTAATGATTATGTCCACCTTGTCCACACCTGCAGGTAATGAGACTTCTTCTACTTTACCTTTCACAAACGTTATCACTGGAAAAAAGTATCAGTAAGTGATTACATTTCTTAACTCTTCGCATGCTGGGTAATTTTACATACTTTCTTTGGTTGTCTATGGATTTTTTTAAAATGAATTTCAAAAAAAAAAAAAAAAAAAAAAAATCTTTCAGGAATACCATCAGAGAATCAAACAGTTTGGATCAAGAGCAGGCCCGACGTTTTGTCGGGCCTGATCTGGGTCCAAACTGTTTGTAAAGTTATCAGTTATTTTTTTCAACGTTTTCAAAAACAAATTTCCAGGAATACCATCAGAGTGTCAAACAGTTTGGATCCAGATCAGACCCGATGTTTTGTCGGGTCTGATCTGGTTCCAAACTGTTTGCAAAGGTTATCTGTAGACGACAAAAGTCACCATTAGCGGGGAAAGAGTTAAAAGTCCCCGCTGGCTTTTCGGAAGTTACATTACCCCAGTAAGGAGATACGATACACACGGTAGATTTCCTACCACTTCTGACAAGGGAGACAACTTTTGTGACGTCCTGTTTACTTACCTCCTAACAAAAGCCCTTCTGAAAAGCGTCTAAGCTAAACGAAAATTCTTTTCTTTTAGAGTAGACCTCTATTCAGAAGGGAGATAAAACAATTTTGTCAAAGTTGCCTTCCCTGATGAGTGTACCTATTCCCCTTGAGATGACACAAAGAAGAAATTGGTCATTTATATACACAGCATATATCAATTAGCAGCATTACTGTTACGACGCAACTAAAATGCATGTATCCGCAGATTCAAATGGATCCTCATATCAGTTACTTTGGTTGCCAGCAATTTTACCTATTTTCCTTTCATAGCATAATAGCATGTAGCATAATAAATATTTAAAGCAAATGCAATACTGGTTAATCGCTTAGGTATTCCGATGGGAACTAATTGTGCTTCTTTTTTTGTTATGAGAGAGATTTCATAAAATCTCTCCCACGGGAAAATCAGGCTGACACTATTGAGGCTTTAAATTCAGCTTCAAGATACCTTGATGATTTATTAAATATTGACAGTATTTACTTTGATTAAATGGTGTACCTACAGAACTCCAATTAAATAAAGCCAATTCTTCCGATACCGAGACACCTTTTTTTGGATTTGAATCTATGCATATCTAATGGTACAGTTTCCACCAACATTTATGATAAATGGGGCGATTTTGATTTTGATATAGTCAATTTCCCTTTTTCTGGATGGCTTTGTTTGTTTGTGTTGAGGTTTTACGGCCCAGTCAACCCATTCTGGATGGCGATGTCCCCCGGCGTACCTCATATGGGGTATACATATCTCAACTTATTAGAATCGCCAGAGCTTCTTCAAATTTTAGTGACTTTAACTACCGTAATAAAGCCCTTACTGCCAAACTTCTTAGGCAGGTCTATCGTTATTTTAAACTTCGTAAGGCGTTTTCGAAATTTTATCGCAGACACGGTGCCTTGGTAGAAAAATATAGCGTCAGTCTGAAAACACTTCTACAACAAGGTATATCGGAACCAGAATATTACGGTGACTTATTGTACAGATTTAGAATTGTGGGAAAATCTAACTTTTCGGAGCAATGCAGAAAACTTATTAACCGTTATAAAAGAATTGGCTATATAGCCTGGATATTATGCGGCAAACTGCATGCCTAGTTGTAAACCCAATCATTGTTGATGGCTGTGCTTCACTCTTTAATTGCACGATGGCGGTTCGGGCCTCAGACTCAATGACGGCCTCTTCGTAAACCAGTGGGTTGAGGCTTGATGATATGCCTTTGGCCTGGGCCGCCGTGGTTCAACTATTGGTTTTCATTTACTCTGGTGTACAGAAGAATTAACCATGAGTACTCGTCTTTGTTTATCATTGTGATTAATTTGATTTTTACGTTTTTGCTTTGATGCATTGACTGAATTGGGAGCTTTGTTTGGGATAGCCATTTGGCCACTTTGTGGGAAGGTAACTGTCCGTTTGGCTTTCTGCTAGTGATGTTTCCATTAGGGTCTAGTTATTTCGTGTTTGTGTTTCTTTCTCTTTGATGTCTCTGATGGGAGATGTGGGATAATTGTATCGATTTTTGATCATTGCCTTCCCTTCATTCTTTTTATGCGAACCGAAGTTTTACGTATTTCTGTATTAAGAGTAGCATCGGGACCCAGGGTGAAGTTGGCTAGCTGTAAAAGTGCTTTAACACCCCCCTATGGTTTATTCTACTGACCGTTCTAAGGTGGTGGTCCCGGTGTTGGTCTTACTCTTTGTTGCTTAGGAGGCGATTTGTTTTCCACAATATTTTCGGTATAGCTCTATCTTCAGAGTCCAATTACATATAAATTTGTTAAATGTGGTTGTTCGAATTTTTTTTTTCCTGTATTCTAAAATCTGATATGTCGAGGTACGGATATCTCGAAGTGTTTCAGAGAGTCCCTTGGAATTCGAGATAACGAGAGTTGGCTGAAGTTTATGACAACAGACTTAATTTATTGAGTCTGATCATGAGCAGTTATGCAATGTGCGTGGCTGCTTACGCTCTCTATACCCGTCTTAAACAATATCCTTGTTTCAAAATTGACCTCAATGATCCCGAATGACCAGAAAATATACAGTGTATTTAACCCTACTATGCTTTATAATGTATATCTTATCATTACGAAAACACGCCTGTTCAAATATACTCTATATATAGAAAATCTCACCTCTAAAAACTGAAAATTTCCAGATAAAAAAACTTCTGATATTTTTCTTATTTCTGCTCAAAACATAAATTGTGGGTACACGTTAGAACTGCCTCGGCGAGGCGGTTATAACGAGTAACCACAATATATGTTTTTGAGCAGAAATAAGAAAAATAATGTATACCCGTGTAAACCCTAGTTTTACTATATAAAAGTTGGGTTTAAGGGGGCAAAATTATATAGGCATGTTTTCGTGATGAGTATATAACTGGGAAAATAATAGAAAACCATCTTATTAGATAATGTACGGACATACTAACAAAATGACCAAAACAAACCCTCTTTACATCTTTCTTTTTTCGTTTGTTTATTATTCATATTGAAAATTGTTCCATTATAGATTGGACGACATATGGCTGTCATGTTTGTATCGGAACTGGTTTTGAAAGATATTTTTTTATTAACTTTGAGTAAAAGTATCACTTTTTGTATCCTTGCCTCTGGATTGTTGGGCTATATTGCTTAACTCTAAGTTATTACGCTTTGGCATTTTTAAAATCTATCAATAGTCTCAGCAAACACAGCTTTGGTGGTAAGATGATTCCAAGCTGTAATCTTTCGGTAAAAAAAAAGTCACATTTTCGTCACAACTTCATAGGTAAAATTTTGAAACAGAACGGTGCAATCCACATTTTAGACTTTTGTTTTCTGTCGCATTTAAGCAAATAAGAATGTGCAGCAAGGTTTATTACACATATGTGAAAACAAGTTTAATTGTGTAAAAAATACCCGGGGCACAGCGTTTCCAACAAGATTGCATGTGTGCCAAGCGAAGCATTCGCGGAGATCTGAATCTTCGCTGTGCTCCTGAAAACGCTTCGGATCCTTGACTACTCACAGAGCGCCCTGCGATGACTCTGATCAGACTGCGCGGATGCGCAGTCTGATCAGAGTCTTTGTTGGGCGCACATGCAATCTTGTAGGAAATGCTGTGTCCCTTTCTCCCACAAACCAATACCATATACGTGTACGAGTTACAGAGGGCATAATTTTCTTACAATGTCCTTGAAAGCAACGTCACAGCTGTGAGCATATTTTCATCAGCTGTAATGCTATTTCTTTGAAGTAGTTTACAGTATTATTCCGACAGACATGTCTGAATAAAAATGTACACCCAATTCAAACATCGCAGAATACGGCGCTCGGTCACAGTCTACAAAATTTTTCATTCAGCAATTTTAGATGTACACAAACGGCTAGAAAAATTCATTTGTTTTTTTTGATCCAACAATTTTGAAAATCACAGAAACAGTTAATAAAATGGACGTTTTTTTTTTTTCTGTTTTGTTTTTAAAAGTAAGGGTACCTACGGTAAGGAAACACATTTTAGGTAAATATGGTCCAAATGTTTAAATATTTTAGGTGAATTTGGTATTAAATAAATGAATCCCAATATGAGAAAAGTGTGCTTATCATATTTGGACAATATGATCAGGGTATTCAATGTCTTTTTTGTAGAATCATAATACTGTAAACATACATTGAACTTCGATTGTATACAAGTGGCTGCCGCGAAGCTGATAACTACGGTACTTACCGCAAATATTGAACAGCCAGTCCTGAGCAAACAGTGAAGACTCAGACCAGAACGCGGCATCTAATCAGGGTCATCACTGTTTACCACTCTGTCAGTTGTTTTAGCTACATCAACAGGTAGTAAAACGAACTGGTTTAAATTTTAGAACAAGTATCGTAAGGAGTAAGGTTGGCGCAATTAATCGGATAAGCGATTAATTGATCGATAAATTCCACAAAAATGATTATCATTACTGATTTGTTAATAATCGATCATTTGATTTCTGTGGTTGTTACTTTACCGCGTATACCCTTAGTATTCAGACACCTCAACTAACATACTTAATCTAAAATTTAAACAAGTACAGTTTACTACCCACTGTTGTGTGTCAAAATAGCTGGATAGGTGGCAAATAGTGTAGACCCTGGTGAGACGCCGCTTTTGCGGCGTCTCATCTGGGTCTACACTGTTTGCTCAGGCCTGTCTGACCAAATACATACAATACAGTATAATAAATGGTAAGAGTCATGCTCAGACAGGTAAAATTATGACCAAATCTTCAGTCATTACTAATCGATTATCGATCAGAATGGCAGGACTGATAATCGATTATCTTTTCAGCTCCGATTAGCCGGCCTCAGTAAGGAATTAAGATGTCTCAATATCTGTCAGTTGTTTTAGGTACATCAACAGGTAGAATAACGAACTGGTTTAAATTTTAGAACAAGTATGGTAAGAGTTAAGATGTCTCAATATTCAGAGAATATACGCTATCTTCAGTGAAAACTCATACCTCCTGCCAGATCATTTTCCTCAATTATTTTCTGTGCACGGTCAACTATATTTGAACGTTCAATCTGCAAGTAAACATTATCAAGTAAGACAAGATGCTTCCCAGCTAGCATTCTTTATAAATCTATAGCGGGCTGTTAGAGGCCCGTCAGCTACCCTGACGGGCCGCTAACGGCCCGCTATAGATTTATAAAGAATGCTTACTGGGTTATAATTCTACCAACGGGGCTATGACCCTCGAAACGACTTTCAGGAGGAAAGTGCCATATCATTGGCTAGCTGGCTTCAGCAGTGATTGGCAGTGACAAGTCATGTGACAACTTCCCGATATTGAAAGTCATTGTACGAGATATGACACCATACTACAAGTTCATTACAATGATTTTATATTAAATACCTCCTCCTTGTCTCGCAAGCTACATTCCTTTCAAATTCAACCTACATTTATTCAACTGCAGTCATACCTAAGTATTCATAGTATCTACAACCGGACTTTAGAACTCTTGAAATCCTGATATTATTTTTGCGGAAAGCCATAAGAAAAGGTGTCTTCAGTGACATATGGAGCAGTAAATAGCTTCTTCAGCCAGCGAAGCTGCACATTAGGCAAATCTCTGGTCCTTTAAGATCTTTGAGTCCATTCTTAGAATTTAGCAAATGTATTTAAGGCCAGTCGACCGAAACTAACTTTAGATCACAATGTCAAAACGAAATTCCGGCAGGCATATACTTTGCCATAACAAACAAACCGGTTTTAATGGGAATATTGCCATAACAAATCGCGAATTCTAAAGCCCCAATTAGAACTGGCTGTTTGATATGGCAAATTATACTAAAATTTATATTGGGCCACAAATATGGTTTCAAGCTGTGTTCTTGCAAAAGATTATATATTACCACGCGTCTAATACTTTAGGTAAACAGTGTACCGTTCTCTATCTTTTGTAATTATTTTTCTAATATTTTGTTTACTTACCCCAATCACCCTTGCCGCCCCAGCTTTGGCAGCGAACATGCATAATATTCCTGTACCGGACCCCACATCTAGAACTGTTTTTCCTTTGAACAAGTGGTCATTTTCATAAATAGCGTCCCTGTATGTTAGTGTACGCACTTTATCTTTCAACATTTCCTGAAATAATACAAACCACGATGCAATCATTATCTCAAACACCAAGAAACCAGACTGACTGGTTTGTTATAACAGTAGTTTGAGACAATAGAATATATAGAGGATATTCAAATGTTTGGAGTGAATATGACTTTTATTTCATCGAGTGAAGTGAAAAAATGTATATTTCATGAGTGCCGAAGGCACTCATGAAATATACATTTTTTCACTTCACGAGATGAAATAAAAGTCATATTCACGACAAACATTTGAATTTTCTTTTTATTATATACATCACTTTCGATAGAAAAGATGCAAATCTTGTATTTGCAAGGGAAAGTCTGACACGCAGTTTTGTCCCTTGGCGCCATGACGTTCATGTTTTGTTTTGTTTGGTGACGTTAGATATGACGTCAGAAACGCGCATTGGCGTGTAAAAATAAAATAAAAAGAAAATTTACTCTTTTTCAGTGAATACCATAAAAATTTTCATCTCGTGTAATGAAAACATGAATGTAAATAAGAAAAAAGTAGATCCAGATCTTATATTTTTCACTGCTCAGAGGAGTGAAAATATAAGTTTTATATTTTCACTAGTGAAAATATAAAACTTATATTTCACTAGTGAAAATATGCATTTTATTTCATTAATTATTCTCTATATTTCATTACTTTGTATATAATAAATAAGACAATAAGACAATAACGTTGCAATATTATGAATAAGTACCAAACAAGACCAATATTGCCACTTAAGCAGTAATTTTGAGTTATCAGTGTTTAAAATAACGGCAGCCAACTGTATCTTTTAGCTGTGCCATGTTGAACGGGCCTTTTTGGCATATGCGGACAGCAACAGATAGTATGAAACCTCGGAGGGAGCTATTGTGATCGGTCACTGTCCGTCGTCGTCGTGCGTCTGCCCGTCCGTCTTGTCTGAAACAAGACGGTCCAGGTCTTTTACATTTAATATGTAGCTTCATCTAGTGAACCTCTACCAAGATTGTTTAAATTGTAGCCCTAAGGTCAAGAATGGCTTTGACCCAGGATTACTTGTTTTACATTGACATATATGTACGAATATAGGAATTAAAAAAAAAAAAAACTTCTAGCCCAGGCCTTTGATATTTGTTACGTTGTTTCATCTAGTGGACCTCTACCAAGATTGTTCAAATTATAGCCCTGGGGTCACAAATGACCCACCCAAGAGGTTACTTTTTTACATGGCCTTACACAGGGAAACACCTCTAAACTCTTCTTGTCTGAAACTAGAAGGCCCAGGCCTTTGATATTAGGTGTAGCTTTATCTAGAGGACCACTATCAAGATTGTTCAAATTATTGCCCTAGTCCCAACACAGGGGTCACTTACTTTACTTTCCAATATAAGGAAAGAAAACTCTTATGTGAAACTAGAAGGTCAAGGCGTTTAATACTTGGCATGTAGCTTCGGTTAGAGGGCTTTTACCAAGACTTTTCAAATTATGGCCATTGGATCACAATGGCTCCGTCCCGGATGTCATTTGTCTTGCATAGACTTATATGGGGAAAAAACTTGAAAGATCTTCTTCTTGATACTAGAAGGCTTAGACATTTGACATTTTGTACATCATTTTATCTAGTAGACTTCTACCAAGATTGTTTGCATAACAGCCCTGAGGTCAAAAATCGCCCCGCCCCAGGGGTCACTTCTTTTACATAGGTCCAAATGGGAAACCTTTAAAAATCTTCTTGCGTAAAACTAGAAGGGCTGGACACTTTATTTTGGTATGTAGCTTCATCTAGTGGACTTCTATTAAGATTGTTCAAATTATAGCACTGGGGTGAAAAATGACCAGGCCCGAAGTCACTTGTTTTACATGGACTAACATAGGGGAAAATCTTGTGTAAAACTAGAAGCCCCTAGGCCCTTTATATTTGGTATGTAGCTTCATCTAGTAAGTTTTATTCAAATTACAGCCCTGGTGTCAAAGGGATCACTTGTTTTCTCATCTGAGCACAATGCGCTTATTGTGAGCTATTGTAATAGGTCACCATCGGTGTTCATCGTCCGTCCGTCCATCCGTCCAATCACAATTTCTTTATTGTATGCATTTTGAACAAACTTGGATATGGTTGTCTTTAAAAGCTGTTCGAAGATGGGATAAAAAAAATGAGGCACTTCTTGCTATATACGGCATTGCCACTCTATTTTATAGGACCATGTGTGTGTGTGTGTGTGTGTGTGTGTGTGCGTGTGTGTTTAACCCATTTATGCCTAGCGTCGCATAAAAGGGACATTGGCAAACAGTGTAGACCCAGATCAGACGCCGCAGTCTGATTAGGGTCTACACTGTTTGCATTAAATACAGGAATTTCTATTATTAAACATGGTGATAATAAAAGCTAATCAGACACCCCTTATACTGGAAATGGACCGGTCCGAAGATTGAAGGTAGGAAAGTCCATTCGGCAAAAAATGGATTAAGTATAAGGACAAGTATGGTAAAAGGTTAGGTGTCCCATATACTAAGGGTAAAGTGATTTTGGAACTTGCCGCGTACGTGAAATAGGCCCTGGGACGCCAAATGGACAGCGAAGACCCATATCGGTCTGCGCATCCGCGCAGTCTGACAAAAGCCCTCGTTGCCCGCTTACAGTCATTCGAAACTGTAGAGTATGTAACCTGCCAGAATATGTTCCATTGGCGATCTTTGTGCAAAATGAGGCAATGCTATTTTCTGAATGTTCTTTTAGTGTCTTCACGATTTCAAAACTCTTACTCTCTGCGTGCGTGCAGGCGTAATGCGTGTGAAGGTCCTTATCAGAATATATGGATACATGGTCCGAATTCGTAAACTGTTTTGTGCGTGGGTGGGGGGAGGGAGGGAGCAATATAACTTTTGTTACCTCATGAATGGAATAATGTGCATATCCATCAAAATAGTAGTCTTTTGCAGTCATCTCATCAATGTTTAAGTTTGAGACATCCCTGGTCCCGTCATTGCTAGCAGTTTCCTGAAAATAGATGAATTCATAAACATGGACCGCGCCATGCGAAAACGTGTCTGTGGGCGTATGCGGACAGCGAAGGCTCAGATCAGCTTGCGCATCCGCACAGTCTGATCAGGGCCTTCAATGTCCGCTAACAGAATCGTTTGATACTACAGAATGTATGAATGGAGACCAAAGGCCCGGATGATACTCTGCGCATGCGCATGCGCAGAATCCTTGGCTACTACACTGAATGAATGGATGGCAAAGACCCGGATGATACTTTACGCGATCACTCTGAATCTGCGCATTTTGTGCATGATCTAACGCACTTGTTCGCTGGACGCGGCCTAAATATGATTTTTATACAGTGAACCCTCATTACAACAACAGCATTTGCTGCCAAAGATGTTGCCATAAAAAATGAATTTGCTGTTGTACAGAATACTTAATGAGCAGATTGATATGTTAGAAAGGTCTTGTTTTGTTCGTATTTCCTCATAGAACATGTTTTGGATATTTGTTAGAATCGCCTCAGTGACATATGTTATTTCTTGCATAATTTCTCATTAACTGTTAACTCTTAAGCGAAGGTTTCGTGATAGTCAAATTGTCATTATAACGAATTTTTGTCGTTGTAACGAGTGTCGGTATAAAGAGGGCTGTCTGTATTTGATTGTTTCAGAGATCAAACACCTGGGCCAAATTGTTCAAAACTTAACGAAGTTTTTAGTTAACGTGACGTTAAAATTTTATATCTTGAAATGGCTAATAAATAATAATAATTTTTGTTGAAAAATGTGCAAAAATATCAATGTATTTGTAATTACCTTAGCTACAACGCTTAACGAGTTTGTTACTTACAAGCTCGTTAAGCTAACGATGCTTTGAACAACTGGGCCCTGAATTTTATTACTTTAAACATGTTCTTGGGTATACATTTTGGCAATGACTGACTCCACGAAAGCAATGTTCAAGGAGCATGGATTTCCGCCATTTTGTACAAGGGAGACAACTTTTGTGAATTCCTAATTTGCCCTATGATCAACCATGGTAGGTGGAGAGGAGCCACCGTGATTGGTTTAAACATATTTTATTTCAATACTTTCATTAGTACATAAAACACATAACACACTTTATAGGATTGGAACGAAAGCAATCTGCTTGTTTGGTTCCTCTCCTTGATAACAATATTCAGTGTACAGTATGGCGGAAAAACAACTGTATGATCAAGCATTGAAATGACATAATATATGTTATAGTTGTCCAATTGAAATGGTAGTCGAAAGAAAGCAATATACATAATCGAAACAATAAGGAAAGAGAGAGAGAGAGAGAGAGAGAGAGAGAGAGAGAGAGAGAGAGAGAGAGAGAGAGAGAGAGAGAGAGAGGTGGAGCAATCGTTTCGTTTCTGGATAAAGACTATGTGTAAATAAAGAGTGTATGTCTATGATTTCTCTCCAAATTTGAAAATGCAAGAAGGAAAAGTTGCTAAATATCATAGTAATAACTTAAAATCTCTTTGAGTCCCGAATATATTTATGTACTGCCTCAAATATGGTTGTGTTTGTTTGGTTGGAGAGTGTACTGTCCCCAAATAAGAGAACGCGAAGACTTACGGTGATATGTTGAGAGACATTGTGTATGAGATCTGCACGTTGACGGGCGTACTGCGGACAATTTAAGAAGAAATGAAAGGCATTTTCAATGGCACCACACCGGCAGTATGGAGAGTCACATATGCGTTTCAGAAATAAATCATTGTTCAAAGCACTACAATTTGTTCTCAAACGGGTATGGAGGATCTGGAAACGTCTTTTTCCGGAGTTATAATATTTTGGCACAATAACTGAGCTTTCATTAATAGAGCGTTTAAAAGAACTAACAGACTCGCTATTTCTGCATTCTAATGATAAATTATTCCATTTTCTGACAGTTGAGGGTAAAAAAGAATTGTAGTACAGAGTCGTACGCGAATGAACTGTTTGAGTATCATTCGAATTCCATAAACTATATTCAGAGAAAGTATTAACAGAAGGGGGGACTAGTGTTGATAGATAAGGAGGTGTTTGGTTGGTATACATCTTATAAAATAGTGTGAGTTTGTGCTTTCTGCGTCTCGAGTCCAGAGTATCCCAACCAATTTCTTCATAAAGAGCGTGTATAGAAACACGTTTGGTAGTACCTGTAACAATTCTTGCTGCCTCATTCTATATTTTCTTTAGTTCTTCTTTTTCATAATGCGTACAGTTGTCCCATGCCACATTTGCATATTCCAAAACCGGTCGAATGAAGGTTAGATAAATTGTTTCTAGAGATTGCCGGTCTAATTCATACTTTAATTTTCGCATTACATTGATCCTGGTCCATGCCTTTTCTTTGATATATTCGATGTGTTTATGCCATGTGCAATCATTTGATAGATAGATCCCAAGATGTTTGTGTGACTCAACGTCAGTTATTTGTTGATCGAGCATAGAAAGAGGAGGGTGATTGAGGCGGTTAGTTTTACGTGAGATCAGGAGACTTTCAGTTTTGTTAGGGTAAAATTTAACAAGCCATTCTTTTGCCCATTTCGTGATTTTGTCACCGTGATTAACCCGTTTACGCCGAGTGCACTCCTCTATCTCAGCTCCTTTGGATAGGTTTATTTCTAGAAAAAGTGTCTACTAAATGTTAATTCTCAACATTTATCTATTAAGTGCTTGGTGAGTGATAGCACGTAGCAGTATTGTAAATTGTGTTGTTTCTCTTAGGTCTGGTCAAAGTTTTTGAACGAACATCAAATTATTAGCTGGCCATGGGTCCACCTTCAGTGCATGTGTACTGACCGCAATGAGGACTACGCATATCATTACGAAAACATGCCTATTCAAATCTACTGAAAATTTTACCAACAAAAAATGAAAATTCTCAGATAAAAATTCTGATATTTTACATATTTCTGCTCAAAACAAAGATTGTGGGTATTCGTTAGAACCGCCTCGGCGAGGCGGTACTAACGAGTACCCACAATCTATGTTTTTGAGCAAAATAAGAAAAATAATGTATACCCTGTAAACCCCAGTTTTACTATATAAAACTGGGGTTTAAGGGGGTCAACATTATATAGGCATGTTTTCGTGATGTGAATGCCATTTTGTCAGATAGCGTACCTTATCATATGACGCTGTGTGTTTGCGTGAGCCAGACAACAAACAACTTACTTTACAGGTCATGTGATAAACATTTTAGCCTTTATTGTCACAACCAAGATGTGTAGCGTGACAAAATTGGGCATAAAACAATAAAAAGAAGAAAATAGTACTTAAACATACTTTAATAGTTTATGCTGATCTTTGCAACACAAATAAGTATTCAGTTCTTTTCTGTAAACATGCATACTTCTCCTTTATACCGATGTTAAGAAATAATAGATTCGCATTTGTCTGTTGATTCGGATGATTTTTCGTTAAATGTGTCTGAAATAATCTTGAAATATAACCCTTGCTTTATCCCCAATCTCCCGCCATCCACATCCTGTCAAGGATCCACGATTTCCTGCAGAATTCAGCCTTACAAACTCACTGGAAACAGAATTCTGCCGGAAACTTGCGAAAATAAGCAGAATCAACAGACACAAGAAAACGAGTCAAAAATTAAAAAAAATGAATTGAAGCATCCAATTCTTACATGAGATGTAAAAAACAATATATTATATATATCCTTTAACGATGGATTGACCGATTATGACAGAAATGTTATTTAATGAAAATGGATATTGTCTTCTGCTAAAAATCTGCGAAAAATCAGTCGCTTTCTGTTTACATGTGTATGTAAATAAGCTTCATCACATGACTAATTATCCGTAACAACAACACATGACCTTACTTAAATCTCGCACCTAACGAGAACAAACAATACAGCGGTTGCAAAATGAAAGTAGAAAAATGCGAGAAAGACAACATAAAGTTTCGAACTTAAAAGCATGACTCAGGTAATATGAAGGTACTTATCATTTCAATAAACTTCACTACCATTATCTGACACAGCGATACAAGATGTATATGCGGAAGAAACCCGTGCATGGACATCATACTTTGGCGCTAGAGTAAGCATACGGGAAAACTGTTGTACTCCACCCAGGTCTATATTATAGATGTACCAAGTCAGATGGCAATATAAGCATCGGGTACAGATACATGTATTCCTGGAAATGATATTACCACTCTCTGGGCAAATAAAGCAAATTGACTATCTGTCTATCTGTCTATCTATCTATCTATCTATGACTGTTACGCTAGCAGTTCTGCTCCCCAAAGTTATAACTGCTTGTGATTTCGGTCTCTATCGTGAAGTGCAATAACTTTTACAATGTATCCTGGTTACTATTCTTCATTTATTATCCATATTACTGTAAAATTACGATAATCGTCTTAACTGCAACTTTGTATTTTCCATTTCTTCCGATGTCGTGCTTGACTTTGAGAAAATAAAGTACTTTTGACGTCTTATTTTCAAAGAAATTAGACTGTAACATTTCATGCAAATTGGCTCAGAAATGTCAAAGCCTATTTTCTGGAAAAGAAAGAAACATACACCAACTTGTCATTTTTTGAAACTTTATCCAGCATCCTAAGCATCAAAACATTTCAATTGAAATGTCAAGCCTGAATTATCATTGGAAGACAATTTGAATAAAAAATCAACTGTATTTACTGTGGCTAGGCAGATTGATCTTATTTTGAAATGCATGTGTTGCTTACCTTTCTGTTACAATGGATCTATATTAGAATTTATTTTGTGTGTTCTTTGTTTCTAAAGGCAATCCTTTCTGACTTTTATTATATGCCTTACTATTCTTTTGTAAACATTTCTTTCTCAATTCTCTCTAATTATTTATATTTTTTTCAAAGACAAGCCAAAAAAAGCTGAGTTCAAATGGCACTAGGTGAAAGACTGAAACCGACACAAAAAAAAAATAACACGAAACAGCTGTGCTCTAGAAATAGGAAAAGTATAAATGATGTTAACCAGGACAGGCCACAATCAAGAGCGCTGTCTTCCTGAGGAACCAAAAGAAGTAGAGATATGGAACAAAGAATGACACATAATTAAATGGAGTGACCGAGGGAAAGGCCACAATCATTAATCCCAAGGAACGGAAATAAGTGGAGATGAGGAACAAACAATGGGAAAATATAAATAAGGTTACCCAGGAAAGGCTACAACCATGAAGCACAGCCTTGTAAAGGATCCAAAAGAAGTAGAGAAAAGGAACAAACAATGACAAAAATATAAATTAAGTTACCTAGGAAAGGCCACAATCACATCACGAAAACATGCCTATATAATTTTGCCCCTCTTAAACCCCACTTTTATATAGTATAACTGGGGTTTACAGAGGTATACATTACAGTGGAACCTCGATAATTCAAAGTCCAAAGGACCAAACAGTTTTGTTTGAATTATTGAGACTTTGAATAATTGAGGGTTAAAATGCATACATATATTTAAGTCGGGACTTCAAAATGATTTTGAATTATTGAGAATTTTGAATTATTGGAGTTTGAATTATCGAGGTTCTACTGTATTTTTCTTATTTCTGCTCAAAAGTATAGATTGTGGTACTCGTTAGAACCGCCTCGTCGAGGCGGTTCTAACGAGTACCTACAATCTATGTTTTGAGCAGAAATATGAAAAATATCAGACTTTTTTATCTGAAAATTTTCATTTTTTGGTAGTAAAATTTTTCAGTATAATAAACAGGCATGTTTTCGTAATGAAGAGGTATAGTCTTCCGGAAGAACCGAAAGATGTGGAGATGAGGAACAAACAACGACAAGACAATAACTGCACAACGTCCATAATCCTCATTCGTAATACATGATTGTTTAAGAATTTGTTATATCTTAATGCATTGTCTATAAATCCAAAATCTGAAATTTGTTTCCTGCTATACACTGACGGCGGACGCATAACCAGTTCAAATTTTGATGTTCGTTAAACCACATTAACAGACCTAAGGGAAATAATCCAATTTACTTAAACAGACGTAATGGAAATAATCCAGCTATTTTCGTAATTTGATGTTTGTTAAACCATGTTAAACAGACCTCAGGGAAATAATCCAGTTTACTAGAACAGATCGGAGGGAAATAATCCAGCTATTCTCATTATTTGATGCCCGTTGAACCAAATCTAACAGACCTAAGGGAAATAAACCAATTTGCTACAAAAGACTTAAGGGGAATAATCCAGCTATTTACATAATTGATGTTCGTTAAACTACGTTAAACAGACCTAAGGGAAATATTTCAATTTGCAATGCTGCACAGACCCCATGTCGTCACTTGCCCAATACCGAACATGAAATCGTCTGCTGGGCACATTAAATATCAATTCTTACTTACCCTGAAATGGAAGAAAACAAACAAACAAAAAAAAAACCTATAATGTCATCTGCAACAATCTTAATGGCGTTTTCAGGGTTAATTAATAACTTTTATCGTATTAAGTATTGGTGAGAGATGACATTGGGTTACGATTGTAAATTGGGGTAATTCCCTTAGGTCTGTTTAACGTGTTTTAACGAAACCTCAAATTACGATCTGGCTATGGCAGCTTTCAGTGCATGCATAATGAGAGCTACGGATATAATATCTGAATCTTTACTGTTCACATATTCTCATATATATTTTGCCATAGTGTGGCTCTTACATGGTTTTGTTTAATTAAATACTTTATCAAACCAACTCGCTTAAGAGGTCATAAGATAATTATTTTTAGTCTTTACTACTCCTTAGGCAAATCCAGCAAACGACAAATATGATATATTTTTCTTATCTTTCCAAGAAAATAGGCTCTGATTTCATGCAAATTGCCTCCTTAAAAGACAAATTTCAAATTGTCGTCTGTTGAAATCTTCATCTAACCTATAAAACGTTTGCATCTTGTGCCGCCACATGTACATTTTTAAAACATCTACGACTTTGTAGTCTAATTCTGCAAGCGACAAACAAGTGATTTTTTTTTCAGAACAAAATTATGCCTGACATTCCATATAAAGTATTTCATTTTGATTTTTCGAATGAAGTGGTAAGGCTTAGTCATCCTTATTGCATAAAAAGCAGTGTCGCACGTTATTAACAGCCGTGCATTAACCGGCGAAAAGCTATGTATTAACAAGGCAACTTACGCGCTGTTAATGCACGGCTACGCAACTTTCAATATGATCGTACCGGGGCCACAGATTTGCTGCCGTTACGAGATATGTACTGCCTGGCCCTAGAACGAGCATAGTCCGTGGAAACTGTTTTCGCGAAACATCGGTGAAAAGGCGAAACAAAATAGTGCAAGAAATAACGCAAAATGTAGCAAATGTTTTCAGTTTTTATGCAATAATAGCGATCGAACATGGTTTTTCAATGCATTAACATTCGCCAGGTCTCTTGGGAGGTGTTAAAAACCGCGGCCTCCGGCCTCGGTTTTCAACACCTCCCAAGGAACTTGGCGAATGTAAATTCATAAAAAAAAAAAACATGTTTGATCCCTATATTGGGAGACAGTTTGACTGTCGTCTCCTGAAATTTTACTTAGTATGTTAAGCGTTGAAACATTTGTACTTTGTTCAGCCATGTATATACATTTTAGTCTAAATATGCATAAAACAATGGTGAGTTTCTTTTCATATTATAAAGATTGTAACTTTCTATATAAAGTAACTCATTTAGATTTTTAAATGAAATGCCAAGTCTTATTTATCCTTGGGATACAATTTGAAAGAAATGTCATCTGTGTCTAGGCAGATCGATATTGTTTTAAGATGCATTCGTGGAACACCTTTTTATTTCCAAGTGTAATAAGAAGTGCCTACTTGATGTAGTCTGCATGTTTATGTTGTGTTTTTATTTCTTGCTATATATAGAAAAAATATACGGCTGCGTTAACATCATATGTTAGTTTATCATATGAAGTAGCTATTATTCGGCGGACAACGTGTCATGTCATAAAAATGATATACCCACACGTTACATTACACAATTGATACATTCTGTTCAGGTTAAAATCAGAATTTGTCAACCCGAGAAAGTGACGTTCACAGAGGCGAAGCCGAGGTGAATGTCACTTTCGATCTTCAGGAATTAACAAGTTTTTGGATATTGTTGCATAAAAAGCAGTATCGCACGTTATTAACAGCCGTGCATTAACCGGCGAAAAGCCGAGTATTAACAAGGCAATTCACGCACTGTTAATGCACGGCTACGCAACTTTCAATATGATCGTACGGGGCCACAGATTTGCTGCGTTACGAGATGTGTACTGCCCGGCCCTTGAACCAGCATATTCCGTAGAAATTGCGTTCGCGGGACATCGGTGAAAAGGCGAAACAAAATAATACAAGACATAACGCGAAATGTAGCAAATGTTTTCAGTTTTTATGCAATAATAGCGATCGAACATGGTTTTTCAATGCATTAACATTCGACAGGTCCCTTTGGAGGTGTTGAAAACCGCGGCCTCCGTTCTCGGTTTTCAACACCTCCCACGAGACCTGGCGAATGTTCATGCACGAAAAACCAAGTTTGATCCCTATATTAAAACGTCATATAACAAAACGACTGATAACTTTCGATCATAGTCTAAATCAGAACTGTTATTTACACAAATAGTATTACAAAAACACGCCTATTCAAATATATTGAAAATTTAACCACCAAAAAATGAAAACTTTCAGATAAAAATTCTGATATTTTTTGTACATTTCGGCTCAAAACATAGCTTGTGGGTACCCGTTACAACCGCCTCGGCAAGGCGGTTCTAACGAGTACCCACAATCTATGTTTTTGAGCAGGAATAAAAAAAAATATGTTTACCCCTGTAAATCCCAATTTTACTATATAAAAGTGGGGTTTAAAGGGGTCAAAATTATATAGGTATGTCATCGTGGTGTAGGTGCTGTAGCTTTTGAAAATGATGTGTGTTCTGTATTTTTATCATTTTTTCCTATATTCTTATACTGATCAATTATTTCGAAGTATTTGAATAATGGGACTATCCATTTGAGATGTCATCAGCGTAAGGCTTAAGTAAAGTCATTAAAATGGCGCCCAACAATAGTACAACGTTGGAAATGTCATCTTAAACAATATGCGATTTTCTGACTAAAATGATTGAAAATAGCTAGGCTTAGGTCAAGGATCGGTCAACATCACTTTTGTCACTGCTGCCAGACAGCGAATGTTTTTTAAGAAATATTTATTCCGATCCGTGCTCAAATGTCCAAGATAAAGCACTGTTGAGTTTGGTTGTACCCATTTGAGCACTAGCGAGCGCAGCGAGCGAGTGCTCAAATGGGTACAACCCAAACTCAACTAGGCTTTATCTGTGGCATTTGAGTCCGGTTCGGAATAATCTATTTCTTTTCTAATACCCCTCATTGAGCTAAAGTTTGCATAAATGCGACTTTCAGTTAGTTTTATTATTATTATTATTATTATTATTATACCTGACTTTCCCTTTGGTAGTTGACTATACCTCCAACATTACGTCACACGATTACCTAGTTACAAGGTTCGATGATCAATATTCAAGATGGCGGGATTACTCATGCAAATCAGCTGACGATGTAAAATGTAAAAACGATGTAAAATAAAAAAAAAAAAAAAAAAAAAAAAAAAAAAATTGTATCCTGTGTTCATGAAAGTACTACAAGATGCATGGCATTGGAGTGCAGCGATGGACTTAAGGAGGACAGATATAAAACAGCAAAATAAGAATGTTATCTGACTTACTTTTGTTTTCGAACATGTCAACAAAACAAGATGGAAACAAGAAATAAAACGAATTTGTTTATAATGGTATTATCTGCAGAGGAACTCGCCAGGTTAAAAAGTCAAAGAACTGCAATGTCCAAATGTCATTTTCTGTACTACTAATATAATTAATTATGTACATTAATGTTTCGGGTGCAACTCTCGCAACAGTTTAAACATTGCGCGAGATTGACTGGTTTTCCTTGGTTAGCGCGCGGCGAAATTCCTACGCTAAAAAAAACCTTAGATAAAGCTCGGCTAGAAATGTAAAGACAAATGAGGAACAACACGAGCAGGGGTGTTAGAAAGTCATATAACAAATGGCCAGGCTAAGTTCATGGACCGGTCAACATCACTTTTGTCACTGCTGCCAGACAGCTAAAATAGTCATATAACATCAGGATTTGTCAACCCTCCAAAGTGATGTTCACCTCGGCTTCGCCTCTGTGAACACTCTCTTTTTATAGGCTGGGAATCCTCATAGGTCCTAATGGCTTATAATTCACCTCGACGTCGATAGAATTGGTTCCGGTTATTGTGAGTTGATTGTAAATAATTAATCAGTAGATTTCTAACGGCATATCTTCTGCTGATCCACAACCTATCTAGTTTTATTTTGAATTCAAGTACAGTCTTTGAGTTCACTGACGGTAAACTGTTCCATACTGGGACATTTCTCAAAGCAAAAGAATTCATTCCGATAGACTTATTTGCCGGTGGTGACTTCAGTTTCAAGTTGTGTCAAGTTCAAGTGGGTGTTTTCCATGAATGAAAAGAACAAATTCATGTCTATGTCGTCAATATTGTGGACGATTTTAAATACTTGAATGATATTAAATCTTTTCCTTCTGTAGTCTAGTGTAGTAGTTTTAACTCTATAGGTCTTTCTCTGCATGATAATCCGCTCAGTTCTGGTACAATCCTGGTAGAACGTCGCTGAGATTTTCCAGTATCTGTTTGTACTTTTTCGTTGTAGGGTAAAATATCAAGTTTCCATAATCAAGATGGGAACGAACTATATAATGTCTTATATAGTGTAACAAACAAATTCTTGTCCATGTATGTAAATTTCCTTTTGAGTAAACCAGTTATACGGTTAACCTTATTCACTGTACGTGTATATTGCCAAGGGGCAAGGGCAGATAACCCCGGGGGATAAAATTTTGATTGTATCTAGAAGGGATTTGCTACTTTGATCATACATCGTAAGTTTCAGCCGTTAGTCTTTATACAATTTTAAGAAACTAAATTTTCATTTTTCCCCGTACAAATGCATAGGGACGCAAATTTGACCTTGCCGTAAGAAGGTCAAATGTCAACCTAAGGCCATCATTTGAATAAACTTGGTAGACTGTGCTTTTTTCACTTCTGATGTATAAAATAATCACAATTTATGGTCGTGTCAAAAAGTCTGTGATGCCCTTGTTTATCTTTTGGATAATATTTTTATTAGATTTGGAACTAAACTTTATAGGCAAACTATTGGTATCCGATGGGAACTAATTGTGCTCTTCTTGTTGCAGATTTGATTTTTTTTTTTTTTTTTTTTTTTTTTTTTTTGTGTTATGAGAGATTTCATGAAGTCCCTCTCACGTGAAAATCAGGCTGACATTATTGAGGCTTTCAATTCAACTTCAAGATACCTTGATGATTTATTAGATATTGACAATATTTACTTTGACCAAATGGTGGACCGCATATACGAGGGTGAGTCAATAAGTAACCAGCCTAACTTATTTCCGGTTGAGATCCACCTCTTCTTTTTCGATTTAATTGCCCTCTAGTGTGATGCACTTAGACCAACGGTGTTCAAGTGCCATCAGCCCAGAAATGAAAAAGTCAGGGTCCTTTCCATTGGCCCACTCCTCAACTGCCGTCACGACTTCTTCATCAGACCGGAAATGGTCCACGGATATCCTTTTTCAAGTTTGGGAATAGTAAGAAGTCGCTAGGAGCTAGGTCAGGCGAATAGGCAGGATGTGGTATTAATTCATACCCGTTTCGCTCTACAGCATCCATTGCAACTTTGCAAGTTGGGACTCTCGCGTTGTCCTGTTGCAGCAAAACACCTTTAGTGAGTTTACCTCGGCGTTTTTCACAGATGGCGGTTCTCAGCTGGTCTAACAAGTTTGCATATACACTCCAGTTATTCTCTTGGGTAAAAAGTCCAACATAATAACGCCTTTTGCGTCCCAAAATACTGTGGCCATCACCTTGCCAGCAGATGGTTGCGTCTTGAACTTCTTTGGCCTCGGGTACCAAGGCCCTACCCACTGACGACTCTGGGCTTTATTCTCTGGCTCATAATAATGAACCCAAGTCTCATCTACAGTCACCAGACGCAAAAAAAAATCATCTTTTGACCTAAAACGCTTCAACAAGGCGCTGCATACTGATGCTCTGGTTGACATTTGCTCATCGCTAAGGGATTTGGGGACCCAACGGACTGTTAGCTTGCGCATACCTAAACGATCATGTAAGATTGTTGAAACGCTACCATGTGAAATGCCTAATGCCTGCGCTATTTCTTCCACCTGAATTTACCTATTAGAGTTTACCAGATCCCGAACTTTCTTACACATTTCTTCGTCGGTGGCATCCAGTGGGCGTCCAGACCTGGCTACATCTTCTAAAGACGTTCTACCGCATTTGAATTCCCCTACCACGAATTTAACCTGAGCATAAGATGGTGCAGAAGACCCATAAACATCGGCTAACTAGCCGTGTATTTCCTTGCCTGTTTTACTTTTTAAAAACAAGTACCGAATTACAGCACGGTACTCAACTTTAGATAAAAAGCATGCCTTTGCATCACTAGCCATGTTTGACATTCAATATCTTATTAAAGAATGACTCGATATGTGTGCAATTTTGTGCCTATGTATAAAACATATATTGAAACAAAGCATGAAAATCGTGACCCTCGGTCAATCGGAAATAAGTTAAGCTGGTTACTTATTGACTCACCCTCGTACTCTACAGAACTCCAGTTAAATAAAGCAAATTCTTGCGATACCGAGGCACCCTTTTTGGATTTGAATCTATGTACATCTAATGATACAGTTTCCACCAAAATTTATGATAAACGGGACGATTTTGATTTTGATATAGTCAATTTCCCTTTTCTGGATGGTGATGTCCCCCGGCGTACCTCATATGGGGTATACATATCTCAACTTGTTAGATTCGCCAGAGCTTCTTCAAATCTTAGTGACTTTAAATATACCATAATAAAGCCCTTACTGCCAAACTTCTTAGGCAGGGCTATCATTATTTTAAACTTCGTAAGGCGTTTTCGAAATTTTATCGCAGACACAGTGCCTTGGTAGAAAAATATAGCGTCAGTCTGAAAACACTTCTGCAACAAGGTATATCGGAACCAGAATTTTATGGTGACTTAGTGTACAGATTTAGAAAAATTGTAGGAAAACCTAACTTTTCTGACTAAAATGTTTATTTTCGACCTAATTACCGCACATACCCTATAAGCGCACACTCAAGCAATTCCGCAGTCTTCAGATTAAAGCCATTGCAATTTTTGTCTTCTTTGTAAAGGGATATGTTTTGGGTACCCATTTGAATAGCATCGATTCCTCGATGCGATTCAAATGAGTACCCACAACATATGCATTCATAAAAAAAAAACAAAAAAAAAAACAGAAAACAAAAAAACAACATCCAATAAGTATCATTTGATAAGCCATTCGCTGATCTTTTTGTAAAGTGTACCCTTAGTATAGGTAGATACCTATTTTACTTTAAGTTTTCCCAGCATTTTTGAAAAACCTAAGCGCACAGTGCGGTAATTAGGTCGAATACTGTATGCTTAAAAAACGGCAATGATTTAGCTTTTTTAAATTGCGTTAACCATTCACAGATGATATGGACTTTTTTTCTCAAGTAATCGATTTTGAAAACAGTGAAAAATAAAAGTGAAATTATCATATTTTGATTTCACCGAGAAATCTCAGAATTTTATCGGAAAGCATGAAAATATAAATAAGTTTTGAACCTGTACACATTCTGAAGTCCTGTCATCGGAAATGAGAAGAATAAGATTAATCCAAAAAATTATCGCTAATACAGAAAACATAAGTGTTGCTTTAAGCGCCATAGTTCCATTTAAATGATGTTTACGACTTAACGTATGTTCAATTGTCCCCGCACCTCGAAAAAAGAACGCTTAACTATTCACAGATTTTTTTTTTATTATTATTATTCCAGATAAAGACCCCAATACAACAATAAAAATGAATGACCAGATTAGGAGGCTATCAGTTTGCTTAAAGAATATCATCTTTTAGATATCGTATAATCTACAGCTGACACGGGAAGGCCTAGGCCAGACTTTTGGGATGCGCGAACTGCTCTGAGTCTTCGCTGTTGGCGCACGCACTAAACACCTTACCGCGTGACACTGGTCACCAGCTTGTCTATAGTCCTCACAAATGTTACATCTCATGTACCGAGAGATCAATTGACATACGTGTAAAAAATAGAATTCAGTTATTCATTTATTTTACTTCATTTTACTTTATTTTTCATTTTCTTTTATTTCATTTTATTTATTTATCTATTTATTTTATTTATTCATTTACTTTATTTTATTATTTACTGACTTTTAGTTATCTTTGGTTGACTGATTGATTGATTGATTTTCTTTCTTTATTTATCAAATACGGCCTTTGGTTCTTAACACAAAATTTTCACCTTTTCTACATATTATATAGTGGAAATGTCATGGTTTACATAGCTCTAGATGAGAGGACTGTTCAAATAAATATGAAACAATGCATTACCAAAACACGCCTATTCAAATATATTGAAAAAATTTCACCACCAAAAACTGAAAATTTTCTGATAAAAATATCTGATATTTTTTTCATATTTCAGCTCGAAACATAGATTGTGGGTACTCGTTAGAACCGCTTCACCGAGGCGATTCTAACGAGTACTCACAATCTATGTTTTTAGCAGAAATAAGAACAATAATGTATACCCCTGTAAACCCCAGTTTTACTATATAAAAGTGAGGTTTGAGGGGGTCAAAATTACATAGGTATGCTTTCGTGATGGCACGACAAAAAATACAATAAGACATGTACTCGTGATATTCCAGAAGACCATAATGCCTTGCGCAAACGTGACATGCGGTTTAACCGAAAGTAGGGAATTGCACTTGAAATCCAAAACATTCGACAAATATTATACAAATTAATGATATAATCGGCCATCCACACATCATAATTTGTAAAATCTAAATGTAACAGGACTAAATTATAAAACAATATAAAAATCCCTTTTTCTTGACAGTAACTGAACAGACGAACTGGCACATTATTGATGGGTGGGGTAGTAAGTTCTGTTGTTCCTTTGTGCGTGGAAAATGCAAACAGTGGGTAATTTACTTATTTCAGGTGTAAAGCTTTCTATTCCTCTTTATCCATTTTAGAAATGAGTAAGACTGTCTTCAACATTGCAATAAGAAATCTTATTTGAACAAGAACTAGCTTTTCTGGTGGTGGTGGGTGGTGGTGTGGAGTGGGGGGGGGGGGGGGGTGTGGGGGTGCATTCCGGCTGTCAGATTCAACATTGTCTGAGTAGACCTTTTATGATGATCTTATTCAATCCAAGTACTCTTTACTAACACACAGATTTATTTTTTAAAACAATCACTAAACATGACTTTCCTCGAATAACAATGTTTCTGGTCACACTTATAAATATGTTGATACCCTAGTATAAAAATTCCAGACCTTCCATACCCTGCATCATTGACTGATACACTGAATGATACTCCGAGATACATAATATCTGACAGGTTTTCATATACTTTGTCGCTGACCGATAGTCGAGAAAAATTCCGGGTGACGGCCGTTATATCCCGGGTTACTGACTGATACACCGGGGAACAGTGTAGCTGACAGGTCTTTGTATAGCTCATGTATCCCTCTTTAGATAGCCTGGAAGCTATAGAAGGCACATGCGATCAGCGAGGACTCTGGTCAGACTGCGCTGGTCGTGCAAGTCTTATCGTAGTCGTGCGCTGGCTCATTTTTTTCTTATTTCTGTTCGTATGTCGTGGTGCTCATCAAAAGCGTCTCCGCGTGGCACTTCTAATGTCACGTACCAAATAACATCTATTATTAATTAACAACGATAGTATAGCATTTACATAGCCAAAACTGCCTGAACCATACAGATGACAAAAAGGACCAATATGTGACAAAGAGGGTCAATATGGAAAAAGGCGGGCCAGTATGAAAAAACAGGGCCAATATGACTTTTTCTGATACACTTGACGTTATGCGCGTGTTCCTTCGCACTAAGAGCAACGACAACAAAATGGTGGACAAGTCTTGTCGACAATGCTTACAGGACGTAAATTTATGCAAGGTATTACCTTCAAAAAAAAAAAAGATTTTAAAATTTCGACACGCATGCATTGCGCAAATCTAAGAGGAGACAACCAAGATTTTTTCCAGTAGCCTTGACCTTGATATATTTACGCAGAAGTAAAGCAACATTGGAAAGTCAAGTTTCCGATGTCCCCGTCAGAAATGTAGTAGAAATGCTCATTCTGGTCAGGCTATTATGGATCATGATGGAACTCTTAGGAAACGATGTACTTAGGTACGAGTTCTTGTCAACTCAAGAGCAGTTGGAGAACGAACTGCGGGGCGAGGCGTTGGAATTTGCAATCGAGGTTGGGTCGCCAAGCGGATTTGACCATTGTCATTAACCAAGTGATTTCTTATTGGCCAAGTTACAGGTCCTTCCGTCGCTGCATTGTTTAGAATTATGCATTTCATATAGGCGTGTTAACGTAAGAGTGAACAGGGCATCTAGTTATTTTTGTTTCGTTCTGATTACAAATGTTCTGGACCTCGTTAGTGTCGTCTTGCCGAGACTGACAAATCTAACGAGTTCAAAACATTAGCCATGGTAAACGAGCCATCGGTGTTCGATAATATACTGCTATCAGAAAAATATTGTAGGGACTCAAAAACAAGTTCGAATTAGCCATGGTAAACGAACTATCGGTGGTCGAGCTAGTGAGGTTCGACTGTATTTAAATACCTTTATTCTTACCATAATTTTCCTAAAATTACACCAAGGACATTTTACTAACATTAGGTGTCTCTGAAAACTGTTGGATGAATGGGAAAATGTAGACTCTAAACAGACGCCGCGTTCTGTGGCGTCTATCTTCTACATTATTTGCAAAGCCCTGTCAGTCCGAATACTTAGGATAAATACTATAATATCACTGTTATTACCGAAAAATAGCAAAACTGTTTATATTAAAAATAAAGATTTCGATAGAGCTACAATATTTAATATTCTCTCAATAAATTTGTGATCCGTATTATTAATTTTATAAATATAATCGGGGTAATCTCTATTCAGCAGTTCTGTTAAAGTTTAATTCGTGAATATTTCTGTCTATCCTGTACTCTTCTTCTAGTTTTGTCTGTCTGCTCAGTATTCTATTTTTAATCATGTTTCTTCGGGATGTGATGAAATCTGAACTGTGCCGTCCGATAAAATCCCCATTTCTTTGTACCCAAGAGCGATCTTGACCAACCAAATCCCGTTTTACCATTGTTAGAACAGACTTTCTGTCTAACCACCTGACCTGAAAGAAGATTTACCACATTTACTCTAAATGCTCAAATACATTAACTCTTTATTACTGCATAAAAAGCAGTGTCGCACGTTATTAACAGCCGTGCATTAACCGTCGAAAAGCCGTGTATTAACAAGGCAATTCACGCGCTGTTTATGCAAGGCTACGCAACTTTCAATATGCTCGTACCGGGGCCAAAGAATTGCTGCCGTCGCGAGATGTGTACTGCCCTGCCCCAGAACGAGCATAGTCCGTGGAAATAGTGTTCGAGCGACATCGGTGAATAGGCGAAACAAAATAGTGAAATAAATAAAGCAAAAAGTAGCAAATGTTTTCTGTTTTTATGCAATAAAAGCGATCGAACATGATTTTTCAATGCATTAACATTCGCCAGGTCCCTTGGGAGGTGTTGAAAACTGCGGCCTTCGGCCTCGGTTTTCAACACCTCCCACGGAACCTGGCGAATCTTAATGCATGAAAAACCATGTTTGATCCCTATATTATCCTGGTCCTACAAATTATGTTCAGACACTCTGTCCTGAAATTTGAACGGGTCCATCGATGCGTCTAAAATTTGCTGAATGAGTGGCAAACAGTGTAGACCGTGATCAGACGCCGTGTACACTGTTTGACAATTTTACTGTATTTATCCCAAATAATGCGGAACCTTAACTCTAACATGACGTATTAGTTCCTTAACCAATTTATGCCTAATGCCCCATTAATGAGACATTGGCAGTGTAGACGTCAGATCTGGATCTGCACTGTTTGCATTACGTTTACATATTTTTTTACAAAACATGACAATAATAATAACGAACCAGACACTTTATATAGGAAATGAACCTGTCCAAAGAGTTAAAGTAGATGAATCCTCTCAGCATGAATGGGTTAATATAACGTTGGCTTAAAAATCTTCAACAAGGCCTATTGGAGCCCGAGTTTTATGGTGGCTAAGTTTACAGACTGTGTCCCGTGAGTGTGGTCTTTTCTGAGTATCTCCTGATTTAACTTTAAAACGTCCCCTCTTCGATGGTTATCCTTTCCCGTTAATTAAGGTTCTATTGTAATGACCTGTCAAAGCGGGTCAAAACTGGAAGAGAGATATTGAAGTTAGTGAATGCCACCTTCAGCGAGAATGTCAACTCACCTGTTTTCAGTTTGAGGTCTGTCCCAGTTTTCTTGTCATGTTTTTGTATTGTTCTAATGTAGACATCCTCTGTAAGAATGCCTGAAAATAGGATTAGGCTTAAAGGTAGACTAGGTTTGGAGTAAAGACAAAACGATTGGCCCTCGGTGTTGTGGACAACCTGGTGCACTATTGCCTGAGGCCAGCTGTTTGGAGTATAGTCAAAACTATTGGCCCTCAGTGCTGTGGACAATCTGATACACTTTTGCCTGAGGCTGAACTACTATCTGGGGCCGAAGGTCGAGGGCAATAGTGCATCAGGTTGTCCACAGACCCGAGGGCCAATAAAAACAATACCGACTGGCCAATAGAACTGGTCAAAAGTAAAACAAAATATCGGTCGCTATGATACTCACACTTGCGGTTCCTATCAACAAAGTCATACAATAGCAAAACTACTTTTTAACTCTGTATACGAATAGATTAGGTAATAATTATCAATATATGTAATAAATTAAAGATCATCTATTGCCTACTACTTGCCATCGCCTCCTTTTATAGCAGCAACCCTGGTGTTAGAGATCAAAGTCCAAAGATTGGCTAAATGTATTATATAGCTTAAAGGATTTGGCATGTCATTCGAATATTTTAACGACATGTACTCCTATTTTGTACCATAAAGAACTCTTTTCTTTGCCTGCAAACGAAATAATTAAAATAATGTGCATTAGTTTTTTGGGTTTTTTTTTTGTTTGTTTTGTTTTGTTTTATGTGTGTGTGTGTGTGTGTGTGTGTGTGTGTGTGTGTGTGTGTGTGTGTGTTGCCGTAACGTGCTTGTTAAATCATATTATAATATAAGAGAGATAATTCGCGTGACGTCATTCCTTTAACAATTAAGTAAGGAAAACTGGTTTAAGCCCTACTTCCAATATGGTCTTAGTACTGACCGTCTCAAGGTGGAGTTTCGCTGGAGTGAAACTGGTTTAAGCACTGTCTCTCCCAGCAGCTTTTTTTCTACTGATCGTTTCAAGGCGGTTCCTCTGTTGCAGTTCATCTTTGACCGTGGGTCAGTGTTTTCATATGTGACGTCTTTTTGTCATTGTTTGTTCCTCATCTCTCCTTTTGGCGCCTCGGGAAGGCGATGCTTTCTAACTATGGCATTTTTGGGTATCTTCAATTATAGTTTTGTGATTAGGAATTCACTTATAGCGTTTCGGACTGAATCCTCTTTTGTAGTTAAGGGACCTGGATAGACTTTGTAGAATTTCTGCCATTTTAAAAAGGAGACAATTTGTGAGTTCCTGTTCATTTTTCTGCACACCGAGACCCTTCCAAATAGGAGTCTACTCTTTTTTCTTTTTTTTACCATTTTAAGTAGATCCCTTTCGAAAAGAAAAGTAAAACTTATTTATACGAAGATAATCATTATATTAACCCTTGTCATGCTGAACCCGGATTTACCCTGCCTTTGCAAACAGTGTAGATCCAGATGTTTGCTACATAAGACACTTGAGTTACTGCTTCTGTATAGCTGTTAACCGAATCTGTGTAGCAATATCCAGGGCAGATGGAGCCCTCAAGCCTTGGTCGACGATCCATCTAGGAGAAGGCAACTTCAAACAAAAACCTACATATCTTGATTTGCCTGTTCCAGCAATGTAAAGTCTGCTTCGGTAGCTGGGGGGGGGGGGGGGGGGGGGGGAGAAATCATTTCTCTGATTCAACGGCCCAAACGTCGAAGTAGCAGCATGTTGCGGAGCATGGAGAGCATGACAAGGTACTAAAGAAGTAATGGTCATCCACTGCATTCGGGCTTAGTTCCAGATATCTTGACTGTCTTACCTCTGGATCCAGCTAGGTCAGGACGAGAGAGTGAGGTTGACTCTGCGCGCCTCTCCCTCACTATAATCGAATTCACAGCACATGTCATCTTAATCATATACACACAGCCATAGCAAGCACACATACGCAAGCCAAACAAAAACCCTGTGGCGATGGGCGAGCGGCGAAGCAGCAGGTAAGGAAACATTGGAAGCTGTAGTTGCGGGCCTGCACACAGGCGGCTTGATTCTATACGGTCGCTTTTCTAAAGAATGAAGCAGTATGGGGAATTTGGCAGCCGAACTGTGTGACTGAGCAAACCTGTTTTGGATCGCACTGCTCACCTCCTTAGCATGGGGAAGGGGCTAGAAAAGTTGCCCTAAATAATTGCCTGCTTCAAAACCCCTGGCTGGTTAACCGCGATCACCGGGGATCCCTTTTAGAAGTCGAGCAAGAAAGAAGAGATAAAGGTGATACCTTTGACAATCGGCGCATGGAATGTGCGCACCTTGATGGACAGTGCTGGCTTAGACAGATCATAGCGAAGAACAGCTCTAGTTGGTAGAGAACTTGATCGGTACAAAGTCGAGATTGCAGCTATGAGTGAGACTCGCCTTGCAGAGGAACGACTATAAAAAAGGGTTGGTTCTGGCTACACTTTCTTCTGGAGTGGCCGCAAGAAAGAAGAGCGGCGTGAAGCAGGAGTAGGCTTCGCCATCAAATCACACCTCGTTAGCAAGCTCTCAGGACTTCCAAAAAGCATGGATGACTGCCTGATGACGCTGAGACTTCCCTTGTCTAGTAAGTTGCATGCAACTATTGTGTGCCTATGCACCCACGAAGACCAACCCAGATGAGGTCAAAAACAAGTTCTACGATGATCTGGATTCTGTGATTTCTGCTACATCCCGGACAGACAAACTCATCCTCATGGGAGACTTCAATGCTATAGTGGGCACAGACCACCGAACCGAGGAAGAAGTGATTGGGACTGAAGGAGTAGGAAAGTGCAAAAGCAATGGCCTCCTCCTTTTGACGAAGTGTACAGAGCATGAACTGCTGATCACTAACACAGTCTTCTGTCTCCCAAATCGCAACAAGACGTCGTGGATGCATCCTCGCTCCAAACACCGGCATCTCATTGATTATGTCATAGTACGAAGGAAGGACAAACAGGATGTCAGAGTGACAAAGACTTTGTGTGGTGCAGACTGCCGGACAGATGACAGGCTTGTTGTCAGCAAACAACCTGCTCATTCAGCCTCACGGCGACCAAAAGGCAAGAAAGTGCTAAAGAGACTGGATGTCTCCAAGCTGAAACAAGACAGCAAGAGGCAAGCCTTCATCAATGATATCTGCAGCCGATTAGACGCAATGGAACTCCGTTCAGATGATCCAGAATAGAACTAGACAATCTACAGAGACAGCGTCTACACTTCAGCAATGAATTCCCTAGGTATCTAGGAATCACCAGTATCTCGTAAACACCAAGACTGATTTGACGAGAATGACGAAGAAATCCAGAGTTCTTGAAGAGAAACACCAAAAACACAAGGCATACCTTAGTGATACCAACTCAGTATCCAATAAGGCGGTATACTCAAATATATGCAAATATATGCAAGACAGTCCAGACTAGGCTCGGAGATATGCAAGACTCCTGACTGAGCAGTAAGGCTGATGAAATCCAATCCTTTGCAGATAGAAAGAATATGAAGAAGTTCTTTGATGCGCTAAAAACACTTTATGGTCCCCAGAGCTCAGGAACCACCCCTATTCTCAGTACAGATGGTGCTCTTAATCGGCCATCATCTATCAGTGATAACACTATCAATAGACTACCACAGGTGGAATGTAATCTGCTCTTGATGAGTTCCCAACCGTCTCTGAAACAGTGAAAGCAATACACTTCTGTCATCTGACAAGGCTCCAGGATCAGATGCAATACCTGCTGAGATCTACAGTTGCAAAGAAGATGAGTTATTTCATATTATGTGGGGAAAAGAAGCCATCCCTAAAGAATTCAAGGATGCGTCAATTATCCACCTATTCAAACGGAACGAGAATCCTCAGTTGTGTGATAATCATCGTGGCATCTCTTTATTGTCGATTGCTGGGAAGGTCCTCGCAAGAGTTCTACTTCACCGACTGATTGAACACCTTGAACAAACGCGGCTTCTACCAGAAAGCCAGTGTGGATTCAGAAAGGACAGAGGAACAATTGACATAATCTTCACAGCAAGGCAGCTTCAAAAGAAATGCCAGAAAAAGAACATGGACCTCTAATGACTTTGTTGACCTTACCAAAGCATTTGACACAGTCAGTCGTGAGGGTATTTGGAAAATTATGGCGAAGTTTGGCTGTCCGGCCAAGTTCATAGCAATGGTGAGGCAGTTCCACGATGGTATGCTTGCACGGGTCCAAAATGATGGTGAATTTTCTGATCTATTCCCTGTGACAAATGGTGTCAAGCAAGGGTGTGTACTAGCCCCAACTCTGTTCAGCATGATGTTCCCTGCCATGCTCACAGATGCTTTCCAGGATGGTGATAATGGTATACCTATTAGGTATCGCTTTGACGGGAAGCTTTACAGCCTAAGAAGGTTGCAATCCTCATCCAAGGTGCAGACAGAGGTGCTAGACGAGTTTCTCTTTGCTGATGGCATGGCAAAAGGTGTTCCAACAGAAAAGATGCAAAAAGGGTTAGATCAAGTATCTGACTCCTGTGACAGCTATGACCTCACAATCAGCACCAAAAAGTCCGAGGTGGTTTATCAACCAGCACCAAGCAAGCCATACAAGGAGCCCACCATTACAGTGAAAGGTCAAAGATTGCAAGTGGTAGACAAGTGAAAGGTCAAAGATTGCAAGTGGTAGACAAGTTCACCTACCTTGGAAGCACATTGTCAAGAGTCATGCACATTGATGATGAAGTCAATGCTAGGACTGCTAAAGCTAGTGCAACATTTGGCCGACTACGTGGTAGTGTTTGGGATCGAAGTGGAATCAAGCTTGACACAAAGCTGAAAATCTACAGTGCTGTGGTGCTGCCAACAATATTGTATGCATGCGAAACGTGGACAGTTCACCAACGGCACGCCAAAAGACTGAACCACTTCCATACAAGCTTATGTGCGAAGACAGGATTCCTGACACGGAAGTCCTGAAAAGGCAGGGATGCAGAGTGTATATACTCTTCTGAAACTGACACAGTTAAGATGGACAGGCCCTGTTACCAGGATGCCTGATGAACGTTTGCCAAAGAAAATCCTCTATGGAGAACAAGAAATTGGCAAACGCTCCCATGGTGGTCAGAAGAAGCGATACAAAGACACCCTCTAAGCCTCCCTGAAGGATTTCAACATACCAACAGAGTCGTGGGAGAAAATTGCACATGATCAAGCAAAGTGGCGAGGCCTCATCAGAAGAGGTGCTAGTGAATATGAGGCAAAAAGAACCAGCGAAGCCGAGCAGAAACGTGCACAGCGCTAAGCCAGAGCTAAAGCATCACCAACAGAGCTGTCTTTTTTTACCTCTGTTGTTCCATCTGCAACAGACAATTTAGAGCTAGAACTGGTCTAATCTTAGAACACACAAACAGTAGCATTTCTCGCATGTGATTAAGATTGGTCATCGTTGTCAGTAATGTCAGACGAACTATATATTTCCAGATCTGAAGAAGCCAACTGGTCTAAATCTGCACTGTTTGCCATTCTGTATTTAAATTTGTATAAACATCCAGGATCAAGTCATCTGATTGGTTGAAAATTAGAAGTGGGAGTGGCTACTTAATTTATTCAGCAAGACAAAATCCGTTGATAGTGTTATCATTGATAGATGATGGCCGATTAAGAGCACCACCTGCACTGAGAATACGGGTGGTTCCGGAGCTCTGGGGACCATAAACTGTTTTTAGCGCATCAAAGAACTTCATATCCTTTCTATCTGCAAATGATTGGATTTCATCAGCCTTACTGCTCAGTCAGGAGTCTTGCATATCTCCGAGCCTAGTCTGGACTGTCTTGCATATATTTGAGTATACCGCCTTATTGGATACTGAGCTGATATCACTAAGGTATACCGTTATCAGCATTATAAGTAAACGGAAAGAAAACAAATAAAATGTCTTTTAACAACAAGAACCATATTAAAAAACTACAGAATAACAACAAACGTTTGAGATATAAATTACCACACTAAGAAGCCAGATCAAGAGTGCGGTATTTTGCTTACAATATTCATCCTGCTATCGCATATACTCATCCAACAGTCAAAGTATTGTTGTTTGCTTTTACCTACCATTATGCTCCATGTCTATCTGGTAACGAGATCTGCCATCATCTCCATTCTTGTCATCCCTGAGTACAGTCTTATCACTGAAGTCCTCCAGTTCACCTTCGCCTTCAGTAATTACCCCTTTAGCCTGTTAAACCATTAAACACGGAGAAATGACGTAATTTATAAAATTTGAGCATCATTAACCCATTGTAGTCTAGAGATTCCTAAAAGGGTATTTGGCAAACAGTGCAGATCCAGATCAGACGCCACAGAACGCGGCGTCTGATCAGGGTCTCCACTGTTTGCAAATAGTGCAACCAGTTTTCTCTAGAAATATCTAACTCTCACAGCCGGACGTACCTAAAATTGAAATTGGACCCTCTTTATACCGACACTCGATACAACGACAAAATTCGTTATAATGACAATTTGAATGTCACGAAACCATCGCTGAAGAGGTGACAGTTAATGAGAAATAATGCAAGAATATTGCATTAAAACCAAGCAAGATATGTTTTGGATATTTGTTAGAATCGCCTGGCGATTCTAACAAATATCCAAAACGTATGTTCTATGAGAAAATAAGAATAAAACGGTTTTCGTACATATCATTCTGTCCATTAAGGATTCTTTACAACAGCAAATTCATTTTAATGGCAACATCTTTGGGAACAAATGATGTCGTTGTAACGAGGGTTCACTGTACATTGACAAAGAGTTCCACTCAAAGCCGCTAAGAGGCGTGAGAGGTATTGCAAGCTTTCATTATCCCTCATGAACAAACTCAACAAAACTGTGTCTGCTTTTTTTCTGCTTTTGATTTTTCCTGTATTTCCAAATGATCCGTACTTTGGAATATTTCATGTTAAAACAAATCAGTCTGACTGTTTTCCTGAATGAAAACAAAATATGTGAAGATAATAAAAAATCCCACAATGACGAACACAGCCTTCCCGATTCACCAAAAGAATAAAATGAGAGGAACAAAAAAAAAAAAAAAAAAAAAAGACAAAACAAACGCCACATATGAAACCACAAAAGCAAAAACAAAGAAAAACTGTCACAAAGGCACGGTCGCTAGATAAACTACTGGGTATACAGATCAGTTGCTGAAAGAGTCTGTAATTAGAAAACCACAATGTCTTGGATTAAACGGACATTGTATGTCTTCATTTTGCCCTAATATCTGTATGCCTCATTCAATATTTCTATTAGTGAAGTAATAAATGAAATCTTTGAAACTATCCATTACCTAAAGAAAATGACAATGAAATCTCCATTGAAATTGCAGTGTAAAACCTACACAAACCAAGATGTTACACTTTTCATCGAATGGCATTATTAGAACTCAAGGTATGACAAACTTACAATATCTGGGAAGTAATAGATGATAGATATGTGGTTGTAAAGCTCATTCGCTATCTCCTTGGTATTGACACTTTCTAGACGGTCTTTTAATGCTCTGAAAAAATAATAAATATATGAGCCGCAACGCCGTACCTTCGGACATGTGCACACAGCGAAGATTCAGACCAGTCTGCGCATATGCGCAATCTGATCTGAATCTTCGCTGGGTGCTTTTTTGGATAGCCAGACAGCGAAGATTCAGATCAGATTGCGCATATGCGCAATCTGATCTGAATCTTCGCTGGGTACTTTTTGGATAGCAAGACTGTGTGAATGCGCAGGCTGATTTGAGTCTTCGTTTGGCGCACATATCGGAAGGTATGCTTTCTCGCATTGCGGCTCATTACCACTCTTTTAGGTGTAAGGATACATTTGACTCGTTATCTCGAAGCCCAAGGTATTTTCTGAAATACTTCGAAATATCAGTACCTGGACATATCAGATTTTCAGGACTGAGGAAAAATAAATCGTACAACGACATTTCGCAAATGAATATGTAATTTGACTCCTGATGTTAGAGATGTATTGAAAATATTGTGGAAAAGAGAAAGTGCTTCTTAAGAGCAATTTCTCCTCTTTTCTACAATATGTTGTTTCCTGTTGTTAGATTTTCATGTTTAAACAGGGACCAGATTTTCACTTCCAGATAAGCGGTTATTCGAGATAAGTAAAGTCGAGATAACGAATCGACTTTATATATTTGATAGCTTTTCCACCATTTTACAATGGCGATAACATGTGTGCTTTCCTGTTTGCTTTCCTGCACCCTAGACCCCTTCTGTAAAGGAGTCAAATTATCTCCTTTTAGAAAACACCATTTTTCAAAAGGAAGTAAAATGGGAGGTACAAAATATACGTGATAATACTCAGAAAGGTCACAATCACGAAGCACATCATCCCATTACGAAACAAAGGTAAGAGAAAAGTCCAGGGAGTGCCACAATCACAAACCGCAGCCCTTCCCAGACCCCAAGAAAACATGCCTATTCAAATATATTGAAATTTCATCACCAAAAACTGAAAGTTTCCAGATAAAAACTAATATTTTTCTTCTAGGCGGTTCTAACAAGTGCCCACGATCTATGTTTTTCAGCAGAAATAAGAAACATAATGTTTACCCCTGTAAACCCCAGTTTTACTATATAAAAGTGCGGTTAAAGGGGGTCAAAATTATATAGGTATGTTTTCGTGATTCCAAGGTACCAAAAGATTAAGAGCAGTGACAGAACAAACGCCACATACGAAACCACCGATGCACGAACAATGGAAGAACTACATCAGAGTAACCTCCTAGAAACAGTCAGCAGAAAAACCCCTGGGGTCAGGTTTATAGGAGGCCTAAGAAGAAGGTCAGATGCACTTCTCGATACTTCATGTCCGATATGACAATGTTTTAAAGTCTCCTTTGGCACCGTTATGGCATATCAACTAAGATGACGGCATACGTCGATCACGTTGCATGAAAAATGTAATTGCATTAAAGGAAACAGATTTAAACAAATAAAACAATTGGATATTAAACTAAAGATATCAATATAAAATCGTTATTGCACTGGTATCAGTAAATAGTCTCGCAAGCTCGTGTCTTTTATTATCCGAGCTCAAGAAAGAGCTGCCCAACTCTGCTTGCCATCTGTTCTTTTTGTGGTTGTTTAACAGCATTTGTCTGTCTTTCCTTTTTAATGTTGGAAACATAATGTGGATCTGATTGTAGATATATCAGTTTCTGAGTTCACTTATTGACTTATTACATTGATAGTGGCGAATGCTGTCCCGAGTTGCAATTTCATATCCTTCATATCCTAACGCGAGGTAGTATTCACTAATATATGTGCTATGGCCATTTCTTTATATAGCTATAAATATTTGGTGGCCTTTTCAGTTGTTTGTAGCCTCAAAATAGGCATTTTACTATCTAAAATTCAACTTCTGCACAAATGCGTGACAAACGGTGGCGTGATATAATTGTCTTAAGTAGTCATCTATAGCAACGCTACGTAGAGTAACATTCGTTAGCATCCGTGTAAGTATGCAATATAAGATAACCGTGCCGATATCGAGTGATATCTGCGCATGTGCTCCTCGTATTTTATCGCATATTTTAATCATTCAGTATCTAAAGCTATATAATAACCACCAATATCAGTTCAAAACCATATCATATCACATTGGATGTATTCAACACCACAAAGTATTAAACCAAGTACGTGTGCTGAATCCAAATCAACATATATGTTTGTTGAAATATTATGTTACTTACTCAGTAATGGCCAAAGACTTGCTGAGCTCCAGTAGATGTTTGATGCCAATTTGTACGCATGAACGTACCTCCTCTTCAATCAGATGTTGTAGGTAATCCACTCTCTGAAGTAAAAATGAAAATAATGTAGCTGCAAACAGACCGGTTTTATTATCTTTAGAGGAAATGGGACTTAGATGAATGGACTGCGGCTGCGTTTGTGAAACAGTATTATTGCATAAACAGCAGTGTCGCACGTTATTAACAGCCGTGCATTAACCGGCGAAACGCCGTGTATTAACAAGGCAATTCACGCGCTGTAAATGCACGGCTACGCAACATTCAATATGATCGTACCGGAGCCACAGATTTGCTGCCGTTATGAGATGTGTACTGCCCGGCATAAACAGCAGTGTCGAGCGAGCATAGTCCGTGGAAATTGCGTTCGCGAGACACCGGTGAAAAGGCGAAACAAAATAGTGTAAAATAGTGTAAGAAATAACACGAAATGTAGCAAATGTTTTCAATTTTTATGCAATAATAGCGATCGAACATGGTTTTTCGATGCATTAACATTCGCCAGGTTCCTCCGGCCCTGTTTTTCAACACCTCTCTCGTGACCTGGCGAATGTTAATGCATGAAAAACCATGTTTGATCCCTATAAAGAAGAAGGCTACAATCAAAAATAAAAGATGCCTAGTAATAGCCGCAATCACAGATCATAGCCTACCAACGACACCAATAGGAAGAGCAAACAAACCAAGACGGACAGTACACAAACCACAGAAACAACCAGCTTCCTCTTCCCCAACAAGGTGATCAGAATGCTAGACAGGTTTCACTAAATAAACACAAGACAACAAAAAGGACAAAGCATGAACAAAAATCCCTGCAGTTAGCAGTCACAAAGCCACACAAAGTGCAATCAACACCAGCACCACCGCCTTAGAACTGCGGGTAGTAAAAATTACCGGGGGTACTAAATTGTATTACTGGAACCGTACCTTCACCCACTTTGCCTCTAACACTCTCTGTGGAAAATAAAGATTTTTACAGTAAATCAACTCTCGTTATCTCGACAAACCGCTTATCTCGAAGTAAAAATCTGTTCCCTGATTAACATGGAAATCTAGCAATAGGTTACAAAATATTGTGGAAAAAAGGGAGCAATTTCTCTTTTTTTCCACAATATTTTCTATATATCTCTAACATCAGGAGTCAAATTACATATTCACTTGAGAAATGTGGTTGTTTGATCTTTTTTTTTTCTCAATTCTGAAAATCTGATATGTCGAGGTACGGGTATCTCGAAGTATTTTAGAGAGTCCCTTGGACTTCGAGATAACGAGAGTCGACTATATTTAATGACAAATCATACCGCTTTCATCGACGTCAGAATCTCCTCATTCTTTTCTTGTAGGTCTTCATATTTCGAGTAGACATTGTGACACTTCCTGGTACTGTTGACAAACATATTACTCAGATGTTTTAGTTCTTTCTGGACCTTCTTGTCATTGCCAAGTTCGTTGCCATGTTGAACAAACTCGTGGAAGAAACCTCTAGCTGTATTGATATGGAAAAGGGCTCTCTGTAAATAAAATGTTTAATTTATGAAACACTATTTAGATCTCTTTGACAGGGTCGCTTCTTCTTCTCGTTATCTCGACCTCGTTTATCTCGAATAACCGCTTAACGAAGTGAAAGTCTGGTCCCTGTTTAACATGGAAATCTAAGAACAGAACAAAATATAGTGGAAAAGAGGAGAAATTAAGAGCAATTTCTCCAATTTTCCATAATATCTTCAATATGTTTCTAACTTCAGGAGTCAAATTACATATTCATTTGTTAAATGTGGTTGTTCGATTTATAATTTTCCTCACTTCTGCAATTCTGATATTTCGAGGTACGGATATCTCGAAGTGTTTCAGAGAGTCCCTTGGAATTCGTGATAACGAGAGTCGACTGTTTGTAGCTGTGGTATGTAAGAATAGTGTAAGAAGGTTCCTTGTAGACAAATTTGTTTACACGTTGTCTGTTGTTGAAGAGGAGTCTCCGTAGACAATGCTCTACACATTACATGCTACTTGCGGTAGACAACTCTAGCTCTGTTGTAGCGGAAGAGGGGTCTCTGTAGATAAAATTGTTTACAACTACACGCTATTTGTATTAGAGAACTCTAGATGTGTTGCAGTGGAAAGGTCTCCTATTCAGAGCCTATTTTCTGAGAAAAAAAAATAATATGAAAAAAAAAAAATTAAATTACCGTCTACCGACTTTTTTACCTAGCATGTTAAGCAATAAAACAAGCAGCGAACGACGAAGAAACACCGAACACTGTATACCCGTGCATACCCTTTTTACCAGAACATGGAGGTGTACATACACAAACGTTCTGGCGCAATGAACATAATATCTCGGGCATAGTATTACATTGATTAAATCCATAAATTGAGCATTTCATTAAAATATTAAAATTCATAAACAATTTCCATCCACAACTCGACGAGCACTTATCAAGATTGTTCGATTTTTATCATGTTGATACATAATGTTGGTGGGATTTATTTTGTAAAAATATTTATTAGAATAGCTTACAGTTACTTTACAAAATAACAAAACAAAAATAAACATGTGTTTTGTTACCCCTAACCTGACCGACCTGAAATATCAGCGCACGAAGGATCCATCTTATATTCTACCCTAGCTATCAGAAAAGCATACCTATTTTGACATTTTATTAGTTTATGCATGTATTTCTTTGAAGGTGATCTAATAATTTTCTGTTGATTACATTATTGTCCTTACGCATACCAGTAGCAAAGTAATCTGTTTCCGGCTCGGTTTTTCGCCAATAATATTGGGGAAAGGGACAAAGTTGTATTTAATTATTTAGTGGACTGGATTTGAGTCTTCCTATTGTTTTCATCCCCACCAATCACCTTCTGAAAAGGGGCCTACTCTAAAAGGAAAGAATTTGCTCCCAGGGGGAGCAAATTCTTACCTATTAGAGCAGCCCCTTTTCAGAAGTAAGATCTCTTTGACAGGGTCGCTTCTTCTGAAAGTGTGTCCTGTCTGCTTAAGTGTTTATTAGCATTACCTGTCCGAGAGCAACTGCTTCTGCTATAATAGCCTTGTGTTCGTCAACGTTTTGCATCGTTCTGTCTAATTCCCAGATAATTTCATTCACTAGTATATTGGGGAATCTGCAACAATTTTAAAATAACGAAATAACTTTAAATCACAATGTGACTTAGAATACATATGTAGTTTTTGAGATGTCAGTTTGATCAGTTTTCCATCTGTATAAGGTTTTTCTTTTGTTTCGGTAACTAGATACGCATCGAAGGTAGAACACTAAGCGAAAGTTTTTTCTCTCCCTTTTCAAGAAGGAACTGATTCCTTGGTATATGAATCCCGTCTCAAAGAGGGTTGTGTTTAAACGGTAACTATTTGCTCCCACTGACGGATACCAAAGTCGCAGCATTTCCGTTTTTTTTTTTTTTTTTTTTTTGTTTTTTTTTTTAATCCTGAAGCGCTTTCACATAAATGATCTTCAGCAGGATGTCCAAACAGAATGATTCTATTAAAAATATTAACGGGAATGCTGTGACTTTGTTATTTATGTCTTTGTATATTCTCCGACACAAGGACATTTCTTTCTTCTTTTAAGAGAAGCCCTACACACAAACTCACACATCATACATTTCATTTATTCTTTTAAAACAGAAAGGCATATGTTTTAGACAGAGTGATCTCCCTTAAAGGTTTAAAAGGTAGGCATATTTAACGTGTATAGACGTAATTAGTTGATCACAAATGAATGGTATTTTTTACAATTACATCAAACAAGGTACTTATTATCAGAATGTCTCGAACATAACAATTACAGCATCATCGACATGCCTTGAAACTAAACAATTACAACATCAAACAATTACAGCATCACTAGCATAGCGTGAAATAAAGCGATTGCAGCATCGCCGATATGTCTTGAAACTAAATATAAAAAAAAAAAAAAAAAAAAAGAAAGAAAAACGCCTAACGGCATTAGAGACGTTTTTTTTTTTTTTTTTTTTGTTTGTTTTTTTTTTAAATAACGAAGAAAGTGAGAGTTGTCTCTCTTGCATGTGAAACACCTACTGGTCCTCCTCTTCATCCCTACCAAATATGAAAGCAATCCACTGAAGAATAAAGGTAACATATAACTTTCAAAAAAAAAGGTTAACCAAAAGGTTAACCTGGGACGATGCCCGACGCCCACCTGCCCGGACGTCGCTATTTTAAAGGACGGATTTCTTTTCTTTTTTCTTTTTTCTGAAACCCTGTCCAATTACTTCACCTTTGCACTGATATTTATAATTAGATATATATTAAAATCAATTTATGTCACAACAACAGGAATTTCTATAAAACATAATAATGAAACAACCGGACATGTTTTCCTGTTGGAAATGGACGTGTCTAACGTGTTTAGATAGAAGAGTCACTCGACAATTAATGCTGCTTTCCACACAATGCGTCACTCGAGTGCTTTAGTTACTTTCCTTTCTTGGACGAAAGTTATTTTGTACGGAATACTTACAATGTAAACGGCTCATAACTGATGTCCACTGGTTTTGTGGATGATTTATCTGTTGTTGTTGCTAACATATTGTTGCTGCTGCTATCTTTGTTGTTACTTTTATTGTTATTACTGTAATGGACACTATCCAAGACCATATTCAAGTGGTATTCAAATACAAACTCCTTGAAAATTCCGTAGAGTTTCGATAGACCTGGAAGACCTAAAAATGAAAAGTAAGAAAAGAGCCTATAAAATGATTGCAGTTTCTCTATTTATTTACTTGTCTGCTTACGCCGTGGGTTCTACATAGTAGCGCCACAAAGTCACTTCAAAGATTTTAACATTTAGTACACTGTTTGGTAAAATCGGCAGACGTTGAATAGATAGCTGCTTTCTTTTTCTAATTTATCCGATATTTCAAGTGAACTATCTCCTTAGCAGACAAATAGCAACAAGAGCCAAGTTCAGTTTTCTAAAAAGGAAAAACAAAACAAAAAAAGTAAATAAAAAAATAAATAAATAAATAAATAAAAAACAAACAAACAATAGAACAAAAAATCTTATCCAGGAAGGATACTGAAGCCGGCCCCGGTGGCTTAGTTGGATGCGCGTCTGACTGGTGATCAGGAGGCTGTATGGTCGGCAACATTCTTTCGTGGATATTTGATCATGAAGTATTTCCTACGGTCATTCTCTCCCTTCCGCTGATTCAAAAATAACAGTTGTCAGTTTCTGGCGAAAGAATGTGGACAATACTGGTTAACCGCTTAGAAGGCTAAGCCTGCCCAGTAAAAGTGTGGTGAGGTAAACTGACTGTGCTCGACATGACCCCATTGGGTTGAATGGACCGTAAAACTTCAACACAAACAAACAAGGATATTGAAATGATTATTGTATATACTAATTATATACAGAGATATAAATATTTAACAGTGCTGGAAATCTCGCTAGAAATCAGTTTGACCGCTACAGACCATCCTCATTGTTTTAAAAGAAAACAAATTTTCATGTTTGGGATACATTTAAAAAATAAATATAAAGAAAAAAGTGCCTTTGAAAGCGAGGCAATACTACAAAAATATCAGTTTTTTCTAGAAACATGTTTTTAATTTTTTGAATATATTTAAATACATTTATGTAGAGCATTGCCTCCTAGCAGAACACACAATTTCCGTGCGTCGTGTTATGAGCTGTATAACTATACTGTTGTACTTAGTAAACACACCGTGCGAAAAAAACAAACAAAAAAAAAAAAAAAAAAAAAAAAAAACAACAACAACAAAAATACTGATCAACATCCTACAATGGCGCTACCTCTGTGTGACTCAGTTGCCTGGTAGCGTTAAATACCTAGATACATACATACATCCTTAAATGGAAAGTGGGCTGGGTGGCCTAGTGGTTAGCGCACTTGATTTTAAGCGGGATATCGTGGGTTCGAATCCCGCTTGGATCGAGATAATTTTCAGACCATTAGTTCGCCTAGCTCATACTCGACGTGCCCTGGGCTGAATATAAAGTGAAAAGGGTGGCGCTTGGTGACAGACAGCGGCACCATGTGTGCATGGGTGATCCATGAAAGCAAGGCTGTACAAATACATGTACATAACAATCGCCGCTGCCTCTGTGTGCCTTGGGTGCCTGATAGCGTTAAAAATCCGCACAACAAGAACCTTATAATAAATGGAATATGGAGACATATAAGAAACACAACGCATCAAATCTCCATCAGACCCATGCATTTTCTTACGACATGATTCCAGAAAATAAACAATTTAATAAGAATTATAGAAAGAAACATTTAAGTGTTTTTAATTGAATGCAGATTCTAGTACTTGAGTTGAATACAGAAATGTCTCGCAGGGTCGGGGTGGGTAATTTCTTACGGACGTGCATTTCGTAGGGTCCGGATTTCTAGCCTGCCTCTCTCTCTCTCTCTCTCTCTCTCTCTCTCTCTCGGAAATCAACGTCCGATATCGCCACAATATTCTGGCAACATATACGTAGCGTCCGGCGTAAGTAACGTTATGTTACGTTACCCATTGTTAAAAAACAGTATCATCTAAACGTCTGATCATCGAATACCCTGCTGGCACATGGCCCTGCTAATTGATTCTGTTCAGCTCTGGCTTTAGAGTATTGATAAAAAGCGTTTCCTTTCATAGGGCAGAATAGTCGTTATAGTCACGGGATTTTCCGATAATCTCCGAGCGCTCCGGAGATAAGCAGTTACCTGTATTCAGTCCTCAGTTTAAAAGGAAAATGTATTGAAATACACAAATAAATTTCTTTCCTAATTTAATATATTTTCCGACATTAAATTATAACGTCTAGGATGAAAGAGCATTTCAAGCTTTTTAATCTGGTATAAAAGTCATAGAAATACGTCAATGAGAAGTTTTTTTCATCTGATCCCAAAGTATTCTTTCTTCTAATCCTAATGTTCTTATAGAATTTTATTCAAATTACGCGAATCTTTGTTTTTGGACCTAAAAAAACATACATAAATTAGCATTTGCGAATCTATTATAACGTATGAGCAGAAAGTTAGTATTCCATTGATTATAATGATGTAATTTATTCATATATAATTTATAAGTTTCTTCCATATACGCCTAACTTTGCTTACATTTACTTTTAATCCGAACGTCGAACTATTAATATGGCCGAAAATTTTCTAATTTCTGTATATAATTCGTTAAGACATTCCAAGCATGCGATCATATACTTGACACCAGCAACTTGTGTCAATATCATGCGAAAGTTTATTTATTTATTTATTTATTTATTTATTTCCCCATCGCATGATTTTCAACACAAAGTGAGAGTGAGTGAGTAAGTGAATGAATGAATGAATGAAAGGGCGGGCGAGCGAGCCAGGGAGGGAATGAATAAATGAATAATTGAATGAATGAACGAGAGAGCGAACGAACGAACGAGCAAGTGAGGGAGGGTGGGTTTCTGGCTGATTTCGTGAGTGTGTGAATGGATTTATCGGCGGATAAAAAGTTGACTTCAGTAAGTTCAAACGATGTTCAACTTTTAATTACTGTACAGCTATTCAAACAAACAAAGATGGTCAAAATATGTTTTGATTGGAATCAGTGTAAATTGTTACATAAACAATCATTATCACTAAATCGTGCAGGTAGCCAATAACAGTACCAATGGAAACAAGTACATTTTTGGCCACGGGCTTAATTCACAGATAATACAGGAGTTATCGATTTGAAACCGTAACGAGTTTTCTGCGAGATAGCCCATTTAAAAGTTGTGCTTTCAGAATACATCATATAAAACGATAAGGTATCATATTTCGCAGTCATAGCATTTGCACAATTAGCTATATGTTCGCTAACCTGTGGAGCGCTGTGGTGCAGTGGTAAAGCGTCGGACTCGAGATCGAGAGGTACCGGGTTCGATCCCCACTAACTGCAAGTGTTGTTTCCTTTAGCAAGAGACTTTATCCACATTGCTTAGTACTGGTTTCTACCCAGGAAAAAAGAGGGCCACATGGAAGATTAGTACTAGATTACTAAATGTGTCACCCTCTATAAATAAAGTCGATTATTATTATTATTATTATTATTTATTAACCTTAAGCATTCTTGTGCTAGGGTCACGTATATACTCTCTCTCTCTCTGTCTCTCTCTCTGTCGTTTTAGATATATGAAACTCCCGCTCCTTTTTGTCAGGTAGGAGTGTATGAAGGACTCCTGTTCTTTGAATGGGGTTATAAATGTCACAAATTATACATAAATACATTGGGAAAAAAGACAAAAACGATTTCTGCAAAACTATTTTGTAATCTTTAAAAACTTTTCTCTTGTCTTGTTGGAAAATGAACTATCTGACTGTGTATCAGATTGACTTCATAACCTATGCAAAGTCCAAAATATCGGATCTTTCTCAAATCAAGCTTAGCCAAGATGGTGACTACAGCACTGAATAATGACAGAAGAAAACGAAACTCTCAGTACAGTATGTTCTGCCACTTCAAAGTCGATGTGAATGGTGGTCGGATAATGAAACTCTCAGTACAGTATGTTTTGCCACTTCAGAGTTGATGTGAATGGGGTTCGCTAACGATTCAATAAGATTCCTTATGGTACGGCAGACGCTCTCTGACTTTCCAGGCAACAACGTGAACATTGAAGGAATCTAATGTACATTTGCAAAACGTACTTTGAGCAAAATTTAAATGTTCCATCAAGCAAACTTCATTACTAACTTTATAACAGAGACACTGCAGATTGCGTATGCCAGAGAAGATGACACTCCCGGCTTCATGATCATTGTGCAGCACGAAAGGTGCATCTTTATTAGTTTTTTATGTCCATCTGGTCGATCGCATCGTGCACTTCAGCTCTAGACTTTGGTAGTTTAGGAAACTCCTTCCTCTTTCTCCGTATGTAGCTAAGGACAGACATTTTAAATTAAAAGTTATCATACAAGTATGAAGAGAAATATCCAAATCTCACCTGAACGCTTTACGGTCGGCAATCATGGTTGCTGATACTTAGGGTTATTTATATATGCGCAAAAGATATCATTACGAAAACACACCTATTCAAATATATTGAATATTTTACAACCAAAAAAGGAAAACTTTCAGATAAAAATTTTTGGTATTTTTCATATTTCTGCTCAAAACATAGATTGTGGGTACTCGTTAGAACCGCCTCGCCGAGGCGGTTCTAACGAGTACCCACAATCTATGTTTTGAGCAGAAATGTGAAAAATAATTTATACCCCTGTTAACCCCAGTTATACTACATAAAAAATGGGGTTGAAGGGGTTCAAAATTGTATAGGCGTCGTTTCGTGATGTCCACAAAACTTGCGGAAAAGAAACCAGAGATATTCATTAAAAAGGCAGTCAGAGTTTCGGTCAAAATGAAGTTGGAAAATGGCTTAAACTGTGCTTAGTGTTACATTTTCTGGATCTTACATTGTACAAATATAATTGTTCTTAACTACTTTCAATTACCCATTACTTCTTCGACCAACGGAAGGGTAATGTTTCAGTTATTTTACTTACTTTGAAATACCCTTAACTACTTAATAAGATAATTGCTGGGCACTTATTTATGCGCAAATGATATGCGAGATGTGCGTAAATGAAAGAAAATAAAAATGATGAGCAGATATGGCAATTCGCGCAAATGCAAAACGCCGAGTGAAACATACCGTTGATTTTAGGCTGCTGGGCAATATCTTTCATGATCTCCGCTGTCACGTCCTTCTCCTGAGAGTGACCAATGATCAGCTGCCGTGTGGCATCAGTGAACTGTTCCACACGACTCAGCCTGAAAAGGAATGAGAGGCTTATGAGGGATCATCACGAAAACATGCCTATATAAGTTTGACCCCATTAAACCCCATTTTTATATAGTAAAACTGGGGTTTACAGGTGTATATATTATTTTTCTTATCTCTGCTCAAAAACACATGTTGGGGTACTCGTTAGAACCGCCTCGTCGAGGCGGTTCTAACGAGTACCCACAATCTATATTTTTAGTAGAAATATAAAAAAATATCACAATTTTTTATCTGAAAATTTTCATTTTTTGGTGGTAAAATTTTCAGTATATTTGAATAGGCGTGTTTTCGTAATGGTTCCCTTTTTTCGCCATTTCAGATGAAATGTTAATGTCTGCTTTTTTTTAACGTGTGTGTAACAAATTAGTTGTTGGAAGTTTGTTTTTACTATGTTTAGCGTATTTAGACAGACATGACTAAGCAAATAGTGTAGACCCAGATCAAACTGCTCCTAATGAGCAGTTTGATCAAGGTCTACACTGTTTGCCATTCCGTTGTAACATAACAGACACCTCTTCAAAGATTTAAATGACCTGTTCAAATTTAAGGGCAGGTATAAGTAGTTTAAGCATCAAGGTATTTATTTAGGGTAACTGATTTTTCCCCTTAGAAGGGATGCATTCTAAAAGGAAAATTATTGCACCTGCGCAGTATGCTCGGTCAGAGGACAGGTTATATGGGCTATGTAATTTAGTAGAAAATGAAATACATTTTTTATGCTTGTGTAAAACATTACGAAAATAAGCCTATTCAAATATACTGAAAATTTAACCACCAAGAACTGAAAACTTTCAGATAAAAATTCCGTTAGTTTTCATATTTTTGCTCTACACATAAATTGTGAGTAGTAAGAACAGCCTCAGCGAGACGGTTCTAACGAGTACCCAAAATCTATGTTTTTTTTTTTTTTTTAGCAAAATAATATATGTATACCTCTTAAACCCCAGTTGAACTATATAAAAGTGGGGTTTAAGGGGGGTCAAAATTATAAAGGCGTGTTTTCGTGATGAATATAAAACTTTGAAGAAAATTATGTATGACAGCATTAATGATACTAACTTAAAGATAAGTGCTGATTCGAACACTACATTCTTTGACTTAATGACATCTCAAGATATAAACGTTCTAAAAGCTGTTGGTAAATTTTTACAAGCTCGTTCAACAAAATAAAGATTTTACTTATTGACATTGCACACCAATCCATATGTAAATCCAACAACAACATCTCTGTATCCATTAATATTAATAGCAGTGTCTGGCCTGAATGTATGTGAATTTTGGCAGGAATGCTTAACCATTTCATAAATTTGTTACTTGTACATGTATGTATTGTTATTGTTACTGTTGGTTTGCCTATATCCCACATTATGGGTATATTAGGGCAATAAATACTATTCTATTCTATTACTCGTACATCACGAAAACATGCCTTTATAAGTTTGACCCCCTTAAACCCCACTTTTATAAAGTAAAACTGGGGATTACAGGGGTATACATTAGTTTTCTTATTTTTGCTCGGAAACATAGATTGTGGGTACTCGTTAGAACCCGCCTCATCTATGTTTTGAGCAGAAACATGAAAAATATCAGATTTTTTTTTTTCGGAAAATTTTCATTTTTTGATGGTTAAATTTTCAGTATATTTGAATAGGCATGTTTTCGTAATGAAATGCTGTGCTCCGTCTCATGATTTTGTCAGTAAACTTTAGATAATAATAATAATAATACAATGATTCCTCGGTACAACGACAGCTATCGTTCCCAAATATTTTGCCTTTAAAATGAATTTGCTGTTGTAAAGAATCCTTAATGAGCAGAGATTATATGTTATTCTTATTTCCTCATAGAGCATATGTTTTGGATATTTGTTAGAATCGCCTCGGTGAGGCGATTCTAACAAATTTTCAGAACATATGTTTCTTGAATTATTAAATACGCTGTCCTTATATAATTTTGATTAACTGTCATCTCTTGAGCGAAATTACGTGTCAGTCAAGTTATCATTAGGACGAATTTGGTCGTTGTATCAAGTGTCGCCGTAAAGAGAGTTTATTGTAATAATAAGTATAGGTTATTGCATAGGTTTAAATTTCGAGCCGTTAGGCGAGAGAGAAATTTAAAACATGCAATAACCGATTTATCGCAATCACCATTTAGGACCATATCTCACAGCTGCCATAGACTGACCAGAGTGTACACCGATCATGTATTTAATCAAGGACGTTTCATTTAATGGCTTATTGCGACAATAATAAATTATGCATATTTACAGTGTATCCTGCTTCGTTCTATGAGTAAGACGAGGAATTATCACAAATCCCATGTTTATACGCTTGAATATCTGTTTCTGAGAGAGCTATGAAACGACGCTGTTACCACGGTCGTCAAGCAAACTATGAGACGGCGTTGTCATGTCTTTTGTTAACGTCAAATTAACGTCACGTGATTCTTCCTATGCTTGCTTACTTCCTACGTGTTCTATAGAACAAAAGGTTCCAGATAGAAGCAATTTATTCTGTCAGATAATCTGACCATATGGGTCGAGCTTAGTGAAAAAGTGCCTTCGAGCATGCGCAAAATGTGCGGGTTCACATTTTCCTGCGTTATACATATTTCGATTGGAAAACATTTTTTTTGACAGAATCGTGTTTAAGTATGCAACATTTTCATTTGCGGAAAGCTATATGCAAACTGAGAATTAGTGGCACATAACCTCTTAATTGAAACGGGAAGATATTCTATGAAAGGACATTTGGCTAGAGAGGAAAGAATTTATTGGTTCTGTAATATGAATACTATTGAGAATGAATTTCACTTTTTTACATAGTGTACTTTATATAATGCTGAAAAACTGTGCTATTTAATAAGGCATTTAGCATTAAAAGTAGATTTGCATTGTTAACCCTTGTCCTGCTGAATAAATTAAGATGTCACACCCACTTCTAATTTTCAGCCAATCAGATTACTTGATCCGTATTTTTGCTATACATTCACATACTTAATGGCAAACAGTGCAGATCCAGATCAGTTGGCTTCTTCAGAAGCCAACTGATCTGGATCTACACTGTTTGCAAAGGCAGGGTATATCCGGGTTCAGCAGGACGAGGGTTAAAACAGAGTTGGTTCAAACAATATTTTATTTCAAGCTTGTATACAGGAACATCATATAAATAAGATCTGGCATACGGATCTGACTTTCAGGGGAGAGAGGCAAAACTGATTTTATCCCTATTTGACAAGGGATCTACTCTGCTGCATGTCAGCAATTTTATCAGTAACCCATTAATGCCCAAATAAATGTGGGACTTCGGCAAAAGCGTGTGGACCCAGATAAGACGCCGCAGAACACAGCTCTGATCAGGGTCTACATAATTTGTCAAGAAATTTGTATTTATTTAGTCACTGAACAAATTTAGTCAATTTTGATATAACATACCATTAAGGTGATAGATACACTGTCAGAGGATATAACACTGTCAAAATGGTCCCTCCAGTCCTCCCCCGCTCCTTCTGAAAAGGGATCGACCCTAAAAGGATAGAATTTGCTCCCAAAGGGGAGCCAATTCCCTCCTTTTAAGATAAACCCCTTTTCAGAAGGGACTTGTTGTGCAAGAAAGCAAACAGGAAATCACAAAAATTATCATTTTTCCATGATTATTTCAGTTTTATCTCGGGGTTCCACAGATTAGAATTTATTTTTATAGTTATCGAATTTTATCAATATGCGACCTGTATGGGTCTAATATGGGCAAAAAAGCCTATATAGGGCCCATTTAGGACCCTAATGGGATAAATGCCCAGAATCTGCTCATATGGTTCCCATATATACATGTTTGTTGGCCAAATTTTACCAATATGGGACATATATGGGTCTTATATGGGCAAAAAAGCCTATATGGGGCCCATGTAGGACTTGAATGGGATAAATGCCCAGATTCTGCCCGTATGGGGTCAACATATACATGTTTGCTGGGACACTGCTTGCATTAAATATAGGAATTTCTATACAACATAGTACACGGCATCTGATCCGGGTCTACACTGTTTGCATTAAATATAGGAATTTCTTTAAAACATAGAAATGGTTAAAATCAACCAGACACCCCTGATATAGTAAATAAACCGATTCAAAGTTATTGCAGAAGAGTCCACTAGGCACAAATGGGTTTAATAAGGTCTGTCTTCCGAAAGCTAAAGTCTGCGCTGATGTGTGAAGTCTGTTGGGAACCGTCCCTGTACGCTTCTTTCTGTTATTACCTCAGTCGACCGTAATTGACCATTACCCGCAGGGAGCCGGTCTTGCAGGCTGGAACATTAAAGAATGATTTTGTCTCAATAGTGGAATACTTTAGTCTGTACCGGTGGTATAGCTCCTACACGGACGCCCTCCAGTTAAAACCTTGGCCTATAGATTATGCACGCTATTAACCTCATGCCTGTCAATGATGCTAATGGAGTCTGTTTGGAAATAGCTCATACTGGGCGTAGCTCAAACCCGGAACCTTTAGAAGGTCAGTTGTCACATCACGAAAACATACCTATATAATTTTGACCCCCTTAAACCCCACTTTTATATAATAAAACTGGGGTTTACAGGGGTATACATTATTTTACTGATTTCTGCTCAGAAACATAGATTGTGGGTACTCGTTAGAACCGCCTCGCCGAGGCGGTTCTAACGAGTACCCGCAATCTATGTTTTGAGCAGAAATATGAAAAATATCAGAGTTTTTATCTGAACATTTTCAGTTTTTGGAGATGAAATTTTCTATATATTTGAATAGGCAGGTTTTCGTATTGAGTTTCTGGTGAAAATATGTGCACAAGTATTGATTAACTGCTTAGAGGACTGAGCCTTCCCAAGAAAAGAGTGAGTAGGTTAACTGACCAGCTCGACATGACATCGCGCCGTAAAACTCCAACTCAAACCAACACTAGCTGTGTATTACTTAGTGCGCTACTACGACCCCGTATGTTTCGGAAACTCCACAGTCTCAGAAACGCGTGTACGAAGTTAGAGGCCCTACGGTGATAGTGATACTACAGGTACCTGTCGTCCAGAGAAATATACTAATACCTAAGTAAACCTCTTGTCTCTGTGAGCTGCAAAGTTCATATTTGCCTGCTGTTGTGATTGAAATACTTGAAGGTTTAGAAAATAAAAAAAAGTAATGTCAGTACCTCTGTTAGTAAGACCAAGACTTCTGAAAGTAAAATTAGTGTATGTAATAATAAACAGTACTTCTGACAATAAGGTCAGTAATTCTGATAGTAAGGTCAGTAATTCTGATAGTAACATCAGTACTTCTGATGGTAAGATCAGTATTTCTGATAGCAAGATCAGTACGTCTTATAATAAGGACAATAGTTCTTCTGATAGTAAGATCAGTACCTCTAAATGTTAGATCAGTAACTCTGATAGTAAGGTCAGTACTTCTGATAGAAAAGTCACTACTTCTGATAATAAGATCAGTACTTCTAATAGTAAGGCCAGTACTTCTGATAGTCAGGTCAGTAACTCTGATAGTAAGACGAGCACTTCTGATAGTAAGGTCAGTACTTCCAATAGTAAGATTAGTACTTCTGACAGTTAGGTCAGTAACTCTGATATAAGGTCAGTACTTCTGATAGTAAGGTCAGTACTTCTGATTGTAAGTTTCTGGCGAAAGAATGTGCACACTACTGGTTAACCGCTTAGAGGACTAAGCCTGCCCTGTAAACGTGTGGTTAGGTAAACTGACCGCGCTCGACATGACCCCATTGGGTTGACTGGGCCGTAAAACCTCAACACAAACAAACTTCTGATTGTAAGATCAGCGCCTCTAATGGTAAGATCAGTACATCTGATAGTAAGGTCAGTACTTCTGATTGTAAGATCAGTGCCTCTGATAATGATGCCAGTACATCTGGTAGTAATATCAGTACTATTGATAGTAAGCCAAGTACTTTTGATAGTAATACCAGTACTTCTCAAAGTTTGGTCAATAACGCGGATAGTAAGGTCGGTACTTCTTATAGTAAGATTAGTACTTCTGATAGTGAAGCTAGTCCTTTTTATTGTAAGACCAGTATTTCTGATGGTAAGGCCTGGACTATCTCGGCTAATTCAGCAGATGACAAACTGGTGATTTTTTTTTCTGTTTTTCCAAGAAATTTTTTTTGACATTTCATGCATATTTTTTTCGCAAATAACAATGTCTATCTTTTGAGAAAAAATATTTCAAAATGTCTGTTGAAAGTTTGCTAAGCGCTAAGGTCAGTCCCAATATATGAAGGAATATATATACTGGAAAAAAGCAAACTTATGTTCCTTTGAAAAATGATGAAACGTGTACTTATTTTATACTCTCATGTAAACAAACATTAAACTAATGATATTACGTTTAAATCCTTCCTATCTTGTAATAAACTTTTGGTCCTTAAGTTAACTTTGAAAGTGCTAAGAAAATTGCTGTTGACGCCTATCTATTTTTTTTTTAAATTATTTTTCAGATAAAATAAGACTTGACATTTCAAGTGAACCATCTGCATGGCAGATGATTAACATGAAATGCCAGTCTTATTTTCGCTGAAAAATACCCCGCAAAAAAATGAAAATGTCAGCTGTTGCAATTGTGATCGGCTTTAAGGATTACCACTAAGCATGCTGGGTAAAATTTTCAGCAGACGACATTTTGAAATATTTCCCTTATTTTTCCCAGAAAATAGTCTTTGAGATTCCATTAAAACTGTCTTCTAACTAGACAGTTTGCATGAAATATCAAAGCCTATTTTCTAGGAAAAATAAGAAAAAAAAAAACATTGTCAAAATTTCGTGTGCTGCGTTTAAGGATTGATTATGAGCCTGGTCCCAGGTGTGTCTTTTTTTCTTTTTATTTTTACTTTAAAGACTGAAAAATCAATATGTGGATATTATTTACTGTATACACTCTAAGTATCGGACAGAATGACCTGAGCAAACAGACAAGACCCAGATCAGACGCTTCAGAATTCGGCGTCTGATGAGGGTCTACACTGTTTGCAACTCATCCAGATAATTTTCAGACACGTCAACAGGTAGTAAGACGGATGGTGGACGGTCTTGTTCAAATTCCGTTCAAATCCTCTCTTTGTATTCAATATCTATATGATGCTTGATTTTGTTTTAATAAAAGAGTTGCTTCTAGGATTTTCTGGAAAAGGGCCAATTCCTTTTTTGGATTTGTAAAATGGGGCCAATGTTTGCAGCATAAGGACATTGGCTCTTCCATAAGAAATTGAATAGTTCAATTTACATTTAAACAGTCATCGTATTTCTTACAGGACTGGAAAATCAGAAGGAAATGGCTAGAGGTCCGGTACCGGACCTTAGCCAGCGAGTCTAGAGGTCCGTTACCGAATCCCTTGCCATTCTTACTAGTACAGGCTAGAGGGTGAGCGCACAATTCAGCTCATGGCTGTGCGACGCGTCATTGCACAGAACATTTCATTACCACCCTTTTATTGTCTCAATATAACTTGAATAATGTTTAAAGAGACGTAAAACGCCAAATTGTCGTCATCGTCCGTCATGCGTTCGTCTAAAACCTCAACATTCTTCTGTGACACTCCTTTGTCTTGGCGAGCGCGGCTGAACATGATCCTCACGAGAAGGTTGTGCCGGGTGTATAACAGATGGTCCGTCCGTATTTACGTTCGTAAGTCCATCTGTAATACTTTGGCTAAAGTATCTCATAAATCCTTGAATAGCTTTGAACCCCATCGCGAGATAAACACTCTTCGAACTTTCCGTCGAATCAATCTATCATTGCGCATGCCCGGCCCCTTAATGAGTCCACACGTCTTGTTCTTTTGCTGACGTTTCCCCTTGAATTTAAAACCTTAAGTTTAACGACACGTCAACCCTTGTGGGTCATTTTGTGTCGTCTCCCAGAGAAAGGGAGAATTACTACTTACGTGATCGAACAGTATAGGTTCTGGTGGGACTGCACGGATGCGCAAGCTCGCCTGAACCTTTGCAGTTCGCATATGCTATAATGTCTCTTTTTCCATAATTTGGCTTATTATGCACCCCCCCCCCCCCCCCCCCCCCCACCACACACACACACAACACACTTCTATTGTTTTTGGGACGGATCCCGCATGCGTCGGCGTAAAAAGGTCTTGTCCGCTCTGTAACTTGAATACCCTTTGGAATATTTTGGTGATAAACTTGGTAGAAACGTAGAACAGGACAAGACGACGTCTGGTTTTCTTTCATTTGGCGTTACTTCCCTTTGTTTTGTTTGAAATACATTTCGTGTCCGCTCTGAAACTCGAATACCCTTTGGAATATTTTGATGGTACTTATAGAAATTTAGAAAAGGACGAGACCACGTGTCGCGTACAAGAATGACAACTCTGCCTTTTTTTTTTACTTTTGCCGTTATCTCCCTTTGTCATATTTGACAGTGATTGTGCATTGATTTCGTGCCCGCTTTAATACCCTTTGGAATATTTTTATGATACTTTGTAGAAATGCAGAACAGGACAAGACGATGTGTCGCGTACAAGAATGACAACTCTGGCTTTCTTAATTTCGGAGTTATTTCCCTTTGTTTTGTTTGAAATAGATTTCGTGTCCGCACTGTAACTCGAATACCCTTCAGAATATTTTGATGGTACTTATAGAAATTTAGAACAGGACGAGACGACAGGTCGCGTAAAAGAATGACAACTCTGCCTTTCCTACTTTTGCCGTTATCTCCATTTGTTATATTTGACAGTGATTATGCATAGATTTCGTGTCCGTTTTGTAAGTTGAATACCATTTGGAATATTTTTATGATACTTGGTAGAAATGTAGAACAGGACAAGACGACGTGTCGCGTACAAGAATGACAACTTTGCCTTTCTTACATTTGACATTATCTCCCTTTGTTATATTTGATAGTGATTTTGCGTTGATTTTGTGTCTGCTCTGTAGGTCTAACACTCTTTGGAATATTTTTATGATACTTGGTAGAAATGTAGAACAGGACCAGACGTCGTGTCGCGTACACGAATGACAACTTTGCCTTTCTTACTTTTGGCATTATCTCCCTTTGTTATATTTGATAGTGATTATGCGTTGATTTTGTGTCTGCTAGGTCTAATACTCTTTGGAATATTTTTATGATACGTGGTAGAAATATAGAACAGGAAGAGAGGACGTGTCGCCTACAAGAATGACAACTCTGGCGGGGTTGGGTGGGGACATTTTTTTTTTCTATAAAATGTTTTTCTAGTTAAGCTTTATACTTGCACATACTGATCCAAATATTTTATAGATACAAGTCCCGCATCCCCTCCCCGGCAAACACACCATTTTAGAAGTCGAAGTCAAGGACTTAGAAATCTAGGTTAGATAAAGCTTTTAGGTCATGTATTTGGCGATAGTGCCGTTAGAGGGTATACTTGCTCTAGATCAGCAAAAACAACTTCACCCTAGCCACCTAGCCCCGAGCGGGAATCATCGACATTCTGTGATCTCTCTCACTTAGTAGATGTTGGTGGAACGAAAGAGCTAAACCCGCTGAAAAAAAATCCACTTAACATAGACCGAAATCCACCTATGAAAAGATTGCAATATTTTGATGAAAAAGTTGGAATTATATGGAACGAATTATTATTTTTATGGATTTTATCGGTGTGTAAACTCCGGTAAATCAATCACAAACTGGATGAAGCCTGAATATATCGATGTGTAAACTGCGGCAAATCACACAAACTGAATAAAGCCTTCGAGCTTCATTCAGGCTCTGAGGTTATAAAACTTTTTTCATGCTCTACTCAGCTGAGTATGAAATTTTTCATGCTAATAAATCTCAAATTACTAACAATGTCAAATTATTTCTTGCTAAACATAGCTAAGTATGAAAATTTGGCATTTTCATATTTATTAGCAGAGAAAATATCATGCTCAGCTGAGTTCAGTATGAAAAAAAAGTTTTATAACCTCGGGGCCAATTTGTAAACGATTCGCTGGAGTTTACACATCGATAAAATTCACAAAAATAAATTATATATACATGTACGGTAAATGTCCTAAATTTTCAAACACTTTATGCCATTCTATTCTGGCCTAAATTTTGCTTTTTATGCAGTTGTTTCTTATAATACTTAATGCAATAACAAACAGTGCAGACCTTGATCAGTGTGCTCCTTCAGATGCAATCTGATCTGGGTTGCATTGTTCGCATATGCCATTTTGTCAGAAACTTTGGTGTACGAAATCTTAGAACATTTGCTGTATTGTCTTCAGGAGGTGGATATTTACACAGTTAAGGAAGATCTGCCCTTCAGTGCCCCTTCCATCTAGCTTGCCGTCGGAATGATTATGCCCATTTCTTCAACATAAAGCTTACAAAATGTCATAAAAGAACAGGATTTTCAACAGGTATTTAGTTTAAGCATTCTCGATAACTGGGACGTTGGCGTTGGGTTGCCATAAGTGATGAAGGGAACCAAGTACCCGTAGAATACCCCTGGCCCCCGGATAGGCAACCACTACCTTGCTATGTGGAAGCACCGGTAATCGAATCCGGGCCACAGTGGTGACTACAAACAGACATTCTTCTGGGATATCCGTGCTCCAGATATTGTCTTATCACCTGTTAAGTTTGTTCCTGTGTTAGCAGTTCACAACCTGGTCCCAGTCGTTCAAAACTTAACAGTTTTTAGTCAACATGACATTAAAATTTCTATCTTGAAATGTGGCAAATACATTGATAATTTTATACCCCACTACATGATAGTGGCAGGGTATATTGGTTTCACGTTGGTCGTCCGTGTGTCGTACGTCCGTCCGTATTTTCGTTTCCGGACGATAATTTGAGTAATATGAATGGATTTTCGCCAAACTTGGTATATGCATTGATATTGTGGAGATCTGATTTGGATTGTTAATGGGCAAATTTCAATTTTTGACAGAGTAATCTGCTCGAGACATGCCCGTATTTTTGGGCGATAACTTGAGTAAATATTAATGGATTTTCACAAAAACTTGGTATGCGCATTGATATTGTGGAGATCTGGTTTGGGATTGCTGATGGGCAAATTTTATCTGCCCGAGATTTGCCCGTATTTTCGTTTCCGGACAATAACTAAATGTTGACAGATTTTCACCAAACTGGCGGGGTTTTATGCTTGCGGTGCTATTATTGACCTTTGACCTCTGTATCCTTAATTTTGGAGCAATGGACCTAGGTCTTGTGCGTGACACATCGCCTTACGATGGTAAACTTGCCAAGTAATTTCAAAATCCATCAAGGAATAACAAAATCATGGACCGTACACATACACATCCGCGCACACACGAATACATACTCTAACACAGACATGGTAAACACTATATGCCCATCTGCCATTGGCGAGGGCATAATAATCCATTATTTTACCGTTTTCCCATACAAAAGCCCAAATGACCGAATTCGACATTGCCATAAAAAAGGTCAAGGACAACCAAGGGTCATCACTTGAACAAAATTGAAAGGGCCTGAGCCACCAGTGCTTCATACAAAGTTTCAAGGTCATTAGCCATTCGGTTCCTGAGCTCTTCAAAGGTTTTTACCATATATGGGCATGAAGGCCATCTTGGGTCATGTGACCCAGACTTCACGAACAAACTTTTGTTCCCAGAACCTATGCAGGCTCCACTTGTAATTGAGTTTATATAGACTAACCGGTTTTAGAGCAGACGTCATTTAAGGCATCCAGGACAAAGGTCAGTAAATGACCTTGACCTTTTCTGACCTTGACTTTTTCTAAAAGTTCATTTAGCTGACTTCATAAATCAACCTTGATGTTACAGGTTACAACAGAATCAGAAAACTCCACTGTTTGCCTTTTTCCCAACCATTTGACCCTGTTGTAAAATAGGTCAAGGTCAATCAAGGGTCATCATTTGAGCAACTCTGATTGGTCCGAGCCAACAATACTGCATACCAAGTTCCAAGGTCACCGGCCATTTGGTTCCTCAGATTTTCATAGGTTTTTTTTTTTTTTTTTTTTTACCATATATGGGCACGGTGGCCATCTTGAGCATGTGACCTAGACCTTATGAACAAACTTCGTTCCCCACATCATGGAGGCGCCACATGTAATTTGGTTTCAGTTGGCTCAGTGGTTTCAGAGGAAGTGTTCTTTGAAAATGTTGATAACATAGACGACGGACCACTGCCTATCCAATAGGCTACCCTGTAGCCTTTGGCTCTGATGAGCTAAAAAGACACAAGAAAAACTGTGATCTTGCATGTGGCATTTATTGACATCTCACATTCATAGTACAGTAAAAAGCAATGATAAGGATGATGATGAAAATGATGAAAAAAATAAGCTAAGTCGTGAAAAAAGGAGAGCCTCAAGGTATAAGCAGATCTCAAAGGACTAGCCCTTCAGCAGTCTGATCACAGCCTTCACTGTGATCATACAAAAGCATTGCCAGGAATAGTGAAGGTCCTAGTCAGAGTGTGCAAGAGGATCTAGGATCTTTTGTTTGAGTATGCCCCTGAACTCTCATTTTCTCATGAAGTGCCTTGCACTGAATTGGAGGCCCCTGCTGAAAAAAAAATCCAATGAGAACAGTGACGATCCAGGCCAGCCTGCACACCCAATCTTGCCAGAATCTTCAATTTTAACCCTTGTCCTGCTGAACCCCGATATATCCTGTCTTTGCAAACAGTGTAGATCCAGATCAGTTCACTTCTGAAAAAGCCAACTGATCTGCATCTGCACTGTTTGTTATTCAGTATGTGAATTTATATCAACAATCTGGATCAAGTAATCTCATTGGCTGAAAATTGGAAGTGGACAGGGCATCTTAATTTATTCAGCATGACAAAAAACGCATCCAGCAATTGTTTTGCCTTTCTTCTGAAAAAAGGTGTCTGCTCTAAAAGAGACAGAGTAAGCATATTCTTTCCTTTTAGTGTAGACCCATATTCACAAGGGACTTCAAGTGCAGTATAGCAAAACAGGAAGTCACAAAAGTTGTCTCCCTTGTATAAAATGGCAATTTTCACCTCCCCCTGCTGCATTAACAAGGTACTTGAACCCTCGCTGACTATTCAAAGACACAAGTCAACATGCTTAAATGCGTAGCTAGCCTGATTTTTTTTTTTTTTGCGCTCGTGTCCAATTTTTCCACAGTGGCCTGACTAATTTAAAAAATCACAGGTCTATTGACAAGACTGTTTTCAACCAAAAGGTATATTTTTCTTGTATTTTCACACGTGTACATGAGGTTACTAGTACTCATGAAATGCTATAAAGAGAACCCACTCAGAAACAAGAACAAATATTTATTTGGACAGACCTCTTGTTAATACCGTATTCGACCTAATTACCACACATGCTCCTTTTAGATTACAGTCAGTGTACTTTTATCTACTTCTTTATAAAAACATATATTGTGGGAACTCATTTGAATTGCCTCGACAAGTCGAGGCAATTCAAACGAGTACCCACAACATATGTTTTTATAAAGAAAATCAGAAAATAATATTGCAAAAGCATCATTTAATACGCTCTCTGCTGATCTTTCTTTAAAGTGTGCCCTTATTAGGTTGATATTTTACCACAAGTTTGTTCAGTAATTTTGAAAAATCTAAGCGCACAGTGTGGTAATTAGGTCGAATACGGTATGCATTATGACAACATCTATACCAACAAAAGGGATTTTCTGGGCACATAGAGACAGCAAACATTACAAAGAAAATCTAAATCCACAAAGATAATCCAGTCTTATCAGTGCTTCTGTTATTCCTCTACAGAAGTACTGACAACTGCTTAATTTTTTAGCCTTGACATGACCTTATTATTGACTGAGCCATAAAACTCAAAATCAGACAAATACTTTGGAATTTTATTGGTTAACCCTTTCAGCCCTAGAACAAAACAGGCACCTCTGCAAACAGTGTACATCCAGGTGGGATGGCTAGTAATGAGCTGTCTCATCATGATCTATACTGTTTGCAATTCCGTTTCAACTGTTTAACTGACATCCATATTTGCAACAGTGGGTGTGTCCAAAACAAAAGATAGATCGAGTTCACTTTGGAAAATTGAGGTTGAAATGGCTGCACCTTAACCTTTACCACTCCCCAGGTAATTCAGCAGATTACAAACTTATGACAATTTTCTTCCCAGAAAACAGGGTTTTGAGATGTCATGCAAATTGTCTCCGATGAAAATACTTGCATGTATGGTCAAATCCTGTTTCTTGGGAAAATAAGAAAAATATTTTAAAATGTCATATTTACCCACAGTGCTCAGCGTTAAGGCCCTTATCAGACTGTCAAGATGTGCAAGTTGTACTGGGTCTTCACATTTTTATTTATTTATTAATTTTTTTACATTTACCCAAAAGATCCCTCATTGTGAGGCTCAAAAAACGACACCGAACACATACTCGCAGTAACTACACGTATAAAAGCAATAACTGATCCCTCCGCAGAACTGGCTGACAACCTATTACAGCAAAGTCACCTGCAAAAATCTAACAGTATAGGTTTGACAAACATTTCATGCAAGTTTACCAGTATAATTTGAAAGTATTTTGTAATGTTTGTCTAAGGTAAGTAAACCATGAACCTTATGAGAGTGGTTAGGTATGTTCTGTGGAAGACTCCATCAACCTTTAAAGTCCTAAGCAAAATTGCTGCAATGTTCTTATTTTTATTTTTATTATTATTATTTTTTTTTTGAGAAAAAAAAAACAAACTTTGAATTTTATGTGAATAGTCTGCCAAGAAATGCTATCTACTTTCTCTGAAAACTAAAAATGGAATCAAAATGTCACCTGCTGCAATTATGCAGATAAACCCTTGTCATGTTGAATAAATTAAGATGCCACGCCCACTTCTAATTGTCAGCCAATCAGATTCCTTGATCCAGATTGTTGATATAAATTCAAATACTGAATGGCAAACGGTGCAGATCCAGATCAGTTGGCTTCAGAAGCCAACTGATCTGGATCTACACTGTTTGCAAAGGCAAGGTATATCTGGGATCAGCAGGACTAGGGTTAACTACTGAAGTGTATCATAAAAGTTACCACACTTTAGCAAATACTTGGACAGACAGGCCAGAGCAAACACTGTAGATCCAGATCAGATGCTGCAGAAAGTGTCTGATCCAGGTCAACAGTGTTTGCCATGTATTCAGCAGTTCTTAACGAATATTTAGAGCATTTCACAAATACTTGAAACTTTAAAAAATATCTGGATATGTGGAACTTGTAGAAAATCACCCTGCGGAACAGCGACCTGACCTTTACCTGAATTTCAGCAAAAATTACAGCTATTTTTATAGTGTTTAATAAATAGCTATCATTGCACTGTAATAACCCCTAAGTATTGGGGCAGACAGGCCTGAGCAAACAGTGTAGACCCAGATCACACACTGCAAAATGTTGTCTGATCAGGATCTACACTATTTGCCTCTCATCCAGCAATATTTTAAAGACATCAACAGGTAGTGGAACAGACTTTTACAATTTATTGTACAAGTACGGTAAGGAGTTAAGGTGTTAAGGTTTTACGGCCCAGTCAACCCAATGGGGTCATGTCGAGCGCAGTCAGTTTACCTAACCACACATTTACTGGGCAGGCTTAGTCCTCTAAGCGGTTAACCAGTATTGTGCACATTCTTTTGCCAGAAACTGACCACTGCCCTTCTTGAATCAGCGGAAGGGAGAGAATGACCGTAGAAAATATTTCATGATCAATCTCCACGAAAGAATGTTGCCGACCTCGGCGGGGGTCGAACCCGCGACCTCCTGGTCTCCAGTCAGACGCGCATCTAACTGCGCCACCGAGGCCGGCCCAAGGAGTTAAGGTGTCCCAATATTTAGAGTAAATACCATTAACTGACAAAATACACTTGACACTCTGCACAGGTAACAACAAATGACTTTCATAAGGGCCGCACCAAACAAAAATGTATCTTCCAGCATGTGCAAAATGCACAACTTCAGGTTCCACCCACGCATGTGCAAAGTCTCTTCCAGGCATTCGTTCTCCACTGATACATTCTATAGTGACAAATGATTCTGTTAGCGGACAGCTAAGGCCCTGATCAGACTGCGCGGTGCGCAGTCTGATCTGGGCCTTTGCTGTCCGCATATGCTCAAAGATCCATTTTCACTTAGCCTGGCCCATATATTAAATGAGCAAATTTGTGTCTTCTGAACAAAGTGATAGTCAAAGAAAAGACTTTCTGAGGGATGTCAAACAGATGGTAGTAACAGCACACTATGGGCCAATAAAGCACACTCCAAAGCATTCCACAAAATACTTAAAAATTATTATGCAGATAGAGAAACCTCCTTGTGCAGAGGTCAACAGATGATATTTAAGAGCTCAAGGTAATAGGGGTTTCAAGAAAAATATTTTTTCTTATTTCTCCATGAAAGCATAATTATGTTAATGGTACTTATTAAATGACTGAGGTGCTCCTTATTAGCACCAACATATGTTTTTGTGGAGAAATTAGAAAACAATCAATAGAGGACTTCAGTATTTGGTGATATTCTGGGAGCTCTTTCTTATTTCTCCACAAAAACAAACATGGTTACTCATTTGAAACATCTTGCAAAGGTGCTTCTAATGAGTACCCACAAGTTTTAATGCAGTACTGGAGAAAATTATCTCAGAATTTTCAGCAAACTTCTCTTTTAAAAGCCCTCTGTATCAGTACTTTTAAGTATCTATAAAAGCACCTTACCTAAACTTCTACCAAGGCTCATTCAGGCCATTACTGTTCACATATAACAGCCCCAACATCAGAAAAGACTCCTTATGACATATGTTGGCAAAGGATAAGACCAGCCTCTACACAGCTGATCAGGATTTGATTAGTAGTTCTTACCACCCAGTCAACACTGTTAAGTCAGGTCAGTCGGTCAGTTAACCTGCTCACACTCTTGCTGGGCAACCTTAGTCCTCTAAGCCTTTATCCAGTATGTTGTCCACATACTTTTGCCAATAACTGACAACTGCCCTTCTTAAATCAGCTTTGGGGAAAATCTAAAACAATAATGTCATGATCAATCTCCATAAAAGTTATGTGGTCAAGCTTGGATTCCAATTTGCAACTCTGGAACTGCAGTCAGACATGTTACTGGCACAATATGGAGCCCAGCAGCTGATTAAGACTTTGTCGTCTACTTAGAATGTCATTAAAAACTGTAAAAATGAGTCTGCCCTGATCAAACTGACCTGCCGAGTTGGGTCCATAGATTTTGTTAAGCTGCTTTTTTTCAACCAAAAAGAATTGATATTTTTCTTATTTCGCAACAAAAACATGTTGTGGGTACTCATTAGAAGTGCCTCAGCAAGGCACTTCTAATGAGTACCCACAACGTATGTTTTCCTGGAGAAATAAGAAAATATCTGGATACCCACTATTATCAAGGTCTATGTGGGTCTTTGCTTTCTGCACATGGCATTACCTCTTTTTGTGCCTCAAATACATGTACTCTAACAGCTCTCTTCATGTACGAGACAGCCTAAATATTATTGTAAATATCCTAAAATTTCGACACTTCATTCCTTACCTATGTTTTCTTTATAATTTGGGTTTGTTTGTTGTTTTTTTGTTTTTTTTATTGTTTTTTTTTTTTTGATGTTTTTGTTTTGAATGTTTTTTTCACAAATGGCAAACAGTGTTGACATTGTTCAGAATAGGTCTGTTTTATGAGAAAAGATGGTGTTGAAATTTTAGGACAAATACTATACTTGTAAGTTTTCAAGTAAACAAGGATTTAACATGCATTTTAAAGCTAAATATACATAATCAATTAAAATTCATTCTGACAGAACATTTAGATGCAAGATCTTTTTTTTATTATCCACAGCTCCAGTTAAGTTTTTTCTTTTTTTTTTCCAAATTAAAAATAATGTTTTTCTTATTTCTCAGCAAAAGCTTATGTTATGGGTACTCATTAGGAGCGCCTCTCCCAAGAGCTCCTAATGGGTACCCACAACATATGTTTTCTTATTTCTTCAGGAAAAAAATGTTGTGTGTACTCATTAGAAGTGGCTTGCCAAGGCACTCCTTATGGGTACCTACATCATACGTTTTCTTATTTCTTCATGAATAATGGTGAATGTACTCATCAGAAGTGGCTCCCAAAGGCACTCCTTATGGGTACCCATAACATACGTTTTCTTATTTCTTCATGAATAATGCTGTGTGTACTAATTAGAAGTGGCTCCCAAAGACACTCCAAATGGGTACCCACAACATTATGTTTTCTCATTTCTCCATGTTTCTAATTAGTACCTACAAAATGTTTTGTTTTCCTTATTTCTCCTATAACACCTGTGTGTGTGTGTGTGTGTTAATAGTGCCTCACCGACATACTAGCAGCTTCCAACGAGTACCCACAATATATGTTTTCATGGTGAAATAAATGAAATACAGTCGACTCTCGTTATCTCGAATTCCAAGGGACTCTCTGAAACACTTTGAGATATCCGTACCTCGACATATCAGATTTTCTGAATTCAGGAAAAAATAATTCGAACAACCACATTTAACAAATTTATATGCAATTGGACTCGTGACGTTGGATATATATCATAAATATTGTGGAAAACAGAAGAAATTGCTCCTTAGGAGCAATTTCTCCTCTTTTCCACAATATTTTTTACTAGTTATTAGATTTTCATGTTTAGGCAAGGACAAGCTTTTCACTTCGAGATATCTGTTATTCAAGATAAGCGAGTTCGTGATAACAAGAGTCAGCTGTAAACATATTTAAAGATGGATACCCTCCTTTCTTCTGGAGCTATGTTTAACATAGCCAAGATAACGAGTTTGATGGTGATTATACCACATTTCTAAATACAATACTACAATGTTGATAAAAATACTTGAGAAAGAAAGTCTTATTTATTTACATATTAAATGTTTTGTCTCCAGTCATTCTTCCATTTATTTTTTTTTTTTTACAAGTTCTGATTTCACAACCAATCAGGGAGAATGAGATGAAAGCATTCTTCTCTAAGGGAACATGATACCATTTCATGGGAGGCAACTCTGTCAACATTATTTTTGCTCCCTTCTGGAAAGGGGTCTACTCTAAAAGGGAAGAATTTGCTCCCCACAGGAGCAAATTCTTTCCTTTTAGATAAGACCTCTTTCCTAAAAGAGTACTAGTGTGTAAGAAAGCAAAACAGGAATAAAAGTTGTCTCCCTTGTAAAAAATGGTAGAATCCATTCAGCTTAATTATTCAGCATTTTATGTGAATAGAAAGAACCATTTTTAAGAAAATGTCCCTTCAAATGTGCACAGGCAATGAAGACTCAGAACAGCCTTAACATCAATACAGGCTGATCAGCATCTTTGCTATCTCATAGCAACAGATAAGGCGTTTTTTTCATCTGAAAAATGCCGATATCTTTCTTATTTCTCGACGAAAACATATGTTGCGGGTACTCATTAGAAGCGCCTCACCGAGGCGCTTCTAATGAGTACCCACAGCATATGTTTTCGTCGAGAAATAAGAAAAATATTATGTGGATACCCCCTCTCATCTGTAGCTATGTATCTGCCTTAAAAAACAAGGGATCCTTGGCTGTCCAGAGAGCATTCCACAAAGACTGAACAGACAGCACAGATGCACAGTCTGCAGCCTCTGATCTGGTTCTACAGTGTCAGCCCAGTATTGATTGTCCCAATACTTAAATTTAAAATGATTTTCTTTGGTCCAGAGTAGGCCCTCATATTTTTGGATACTTTTGAATGGATCTTAATATAACAGAAGCAAGCACCTGTCCATGAGTGAAAGTTTTAAAATTCAAAAATCCTGAAATCTAGGTATCAAAATCCTGAAATGCCAAACTTGCCTATACCTTATATAGGTGCATAAGTGTCCAAAATCTTGAAATCAGGAATAATCCTGAAAACTATCACCCATGCCTGTCTGAAAAAAAAAAAGAAAAAAAAAAAAGGCCTCCCTTTGAAATATGGCAGAAAAATCTCCAGACCAAGTATTCACGAAAACTGGAGCCCTCCATGCCATTATTCTTACATTCCAAAGGCGAAAGTGGCAGGATTTGATGTCTTAATAGTATGCTGCATAAAATTTTCACAGATTACATTTCCAAATAATTTTCTTGTTTGTTTGTGTTGAGGTTTTACGGCCCAGTCAACCCAATGGGGTCATGTCGAGCGCGGTCAGTTTACCTAACCACACGTTTACTGGGCAGGCTTAGTCCTCTAAGCGGTTAACCAGTATTGTGCACATTCTTTCGCCAGAAACTGACAACTGCCCTTCTTGAATCAGCGGAAGGGAGAGAATGACTGTAGAAAATATTTCATATCAATCTCCACGAAAGAATGTTGCCGACGTCGGCGGGGGTTGAACCTGCGACCTCCTCGTCTCCAGTCGGACGGCGCATCCAACTGAGCCACCGAGGCCGGCGAAATAATTTTCTTATTTTTCCCAGAAAACAGATGAAATTTCATGTAAATTGTGGAGTAATTTTGCATAAAATGTCAAACCTGTTTTCTGGAAAAATAAGAAAGATATTTCAATCTCATCTGCTGCAAATTTTACCCAGCATATAAGTTGAGGATACTTTCTCATGAAAGTAGCCCTTATTTGAGACACTGCTGAAAAATCAGACAAATCTGCCAATATGCCTATGAGTCCAGTTAGCATTTTTACAACTAGATTTAAGGATTTCAAAAGACTGTGATTCCATGAAGATGAGAAGTGGATATCCTGATCAGAATGCCTGATCTGAATCTTAAATATGGGCGTGTTCCCATATGTTCCAAAACTTAACCTTTACCACTCTCTCGGCATATTCAGCAGACGACAAATTAGCAATATTTTTTCTTGTTTTTTTTTTTTTTTTTTTTCTATCCAAGAAAACAGGTTTTGACATTTCATGCAAATTGTTTCCATTGGAGACAATTAGCATGAAATGTCAAATCCTGTTTTCTGTTAAAAATAAGACAAATATTTCAAAATGTCATCTGCTGAAATTTTTACCTCCCTCAAGGAATATACTTGACTCCCTTCTCCCTTCTTACTGGGTGTTTCTCTTGCAGGAGTTTGCACATCTAAGAGCAAATTCTTTTCTCTAGGAGAAATTCATTTTTCAGACATGTTTCAAATAGGTAACTTTGAGTTTACAGTAGTTGTTTCCCTTTGCAAAATGGTGGCAAAATCTTTCATGTGTATACATTCATTTTAAAAATTAATTTTTAAAACTTTGCATGTTGGATACAAATTTCAGCAGATGACATTTAGAAACATTTTTCTTATTTCACCTAGATAATAGGATCTGATACTTCAAGCAAATTTAGGAGACAATTTGCTTTAAGTGTCAGAACCTATTTTCTAGGAAAAATAAAAAAAATATCATCAATTTGTCGTCTGCTGAATCTGCCCATAGCGTGGTAAGTGTTCAACTTTTCTATAGATTATAGCCTAACAGTATCCAGATATTTTTCTTTTTTTTTTTTTTTTGTTCACAAAAGTACGAGCCGCCATGTAAAAAAATCCCTTCAAACGTGTGCCCAGTAAAGATTCGTATCATGCAGTCTGGTCATTCTTCGCCGTGCGCGTTTTGAATAGCCTAGAATGCCAAGTTTTTCATGTGGAGAACAAAGACTGATCAGACTGCAGAGATGCATAGGTCAACGAGTCCAACTTAGGCGCACACCAGAAGGTATGTTTTCTCATGGTGCCTCTCACTGTTTTCATTCAAACTGCCATGGTGGGGCAATTTCAGTAAATTTCTCGTGTTTTTTTGTGAAGTAAAAAACAATTTTGTTGAGGTTTTATGGTCCAGTCAACCCAATGGGATCATGTCAAGTGCGGTCAGTTTACCTTACCAAACTTTTTTTTTTATTGTGTTGGGATTTAATGACACCTCAACCCTTGTGGGTCATTTTGTGTCTTACCACACTTTTACTGGGCAAGCTTAGTTCTCTAAGCGGTTAACCAGTATTGTGCACATTCTTTCTCCAGAAACTGACAATTGCCCTTCTTGAATTAGCAGAAGGGAGAGAATGACCGGATAATATATTTCATGATCAATCTCCATGATCAACCTCCATGAAAAAAAAAAAGTAACTTTTGGGTTGAAATAACTGTCTCCTCAAGACCTATGTATTATCAACTTAATGCTGTTAAGGTGTGGCTGCAAACAGTTCTATAAAATTCCAAGCTGTTCTTTAGTGACAGAAAAAAATGGATATACTGTTAATTTGTGCACACACCAAAAATGTCATCAATACCCATATACCCATTCCTGATACAACTGACCATTAAAGCACCATTCACAACAGCAACAGATGATATTCTATTTTTTTTTTTTTTTTTTTTTTTTTTTTTGCGACATTCTTAAAATATGAGCTAGTGCAAGACAAAACCTACATTAAGACTTGTGTGATCAGCAAAGACTCAGATCAGCCAGCGCTTTCGCGCAGGCTGATATGAGTCTTTGCTGATCGCATGTGCATTCTACACCCTCCAGGCAATCCAAAGAGGGATAAACGAGAACCCATGACATACTGGGTGGATGTACTGGCTGATCTGAGACTTTGCTGGTTACACAGGTCTTGTTGTAGGTTTTGTTATGCATTGGCTCATTTCTTTTATTTTTCGCAGAAAATAAGACTTATGTATTGTCACTACAGCTGATGCCAAGTGCTATTTCTTTGACGTAAACTGTCTCCTCAAAGTTTATATTTTCTGGTCCTTTGGGATCATTGAACTCCTATGGATTTATTTGAAAATAGCAGGGCTCAGTTGTTCAAAACTAACGATGTCGTTAGTTAACAATTCGTTAAAATTTTAATCGAGTAATACACAAATATGCTGAAATTTTTTGCTGAAAAAATGTGAGTAGCTTTTGCATTGCAAAAGCTACTCACATTTTTTCAGCAAAAAATATCAGAATATTATGTATTGAATCCCTAGAACAGTTAACGAAATGACCCTTAATGAGCTCGTTAAGCTAACGATGCTTTGAACAACCGGGCCCAGGTCTCTCAACCTGGGAAAAATAATACAGTGGCCTCTCATTATCTCGACTTCGCCTGTCTCGAATAACTGCTTATCTCAAACTGAAAATCGGGACCCTGCTTTAACATGGAAATCTAACAACAGGTAACAAAATTTTGTGGAAAAGGAGAAATAATACTTTCAATATATCTCAAATTATTTCAGTAGTCAAATTACATGTTCATTTGTGAAAGGTGGTTGTTTGTTTGTGCTGAGGTTTTATGGCCCAGTCAACCCAATGGGGTCATGTCGAGTGTGGTCAGTTTACCTAACCACACGTTTACTGGGCAGGCTTAGTCCTCTAAGCGGTTTACCAGTATTGTGCACATTCTTTCGCCAGAAACTGACAACTGCCCTTCTTGAATCAGCAGAAGGGAGAGAATGACCGTAGAAAATATTTCATGATCAATCTCCACTAAAGGTGGTTGTTGGGAGTTATTTTTTCCTCGATTCTGCAAATCTGATACGTCGAGGTACAGATATCCTGAAGTATTTCAGGGAGTCCTTTTGATAACGGGAGTCAACTGTATTTCAAAATGTTGTCTGCTGAAATTTTACCCAACATGCTAAGCATTAACATTTCATGGGTATCATCTATGCCAATGATTAACATGAAATTAACTGTGGGCTTTATTTTCTCAGAAACATAAAAAAAAAAACTTGTTTAGAATGTTGTCTGTTAGAATTCTGAAAGATGCTTGTTCATTCCGAAATGCTTTATTCATCGTGAATTACTCTCACTTATCACAGTCATTGGGAAAAATCCACGCTGTCTGTTGTTCAAGAATACTGATACTACACGTATATATAACCCGTTTATGTTGAGTGGACTCTTCTACCTCAACTCTTTGGACAGGTACAATTTTAGGTAGAAGGGGTGTCTGGTTTTTTATTATTACCACGTTTCATAGAAACACATCTTTAATGCAAACAGTGAAGACCCTGATCAGATGCCGCATTCCGCGGCATTTGATTTGGCTCTACATGGTTTGCCAATGTCCTTGTAGTGGGACGCTAGGCATAAATGGGTTAATAATTGTCCATAAAAATTTACACAGAAGTTGTATCAAACTTGAGATTTCTTCCCCAAGTTTTCCTCAATAAGCTGTTTCAACATGTGAAATGTTGACTCAGTTGTCTGTAGGCCTACTAATAAGACCATTTTTTATACTACCATTTAGTACAATGGCAGTGTGACGAGTACCATGGAGGCTGAAAGAAGATTCTTTAACGCATCTTGTAAGTAAGAGATTCTTGCATTTCTGACAGCTCTCCTCGGAATTCTACATCTACTGAGAAGTCAAGGTCCCGCTGGAAAAAAAGATAATTATCACATTAATTATCATGTAATTAATAATTAATCATGTAAATATTATGTAGTTTTACTTCAGAAATGGCCTTTGTTACTTTTTTCACATAATGTGACATACTTGCAATGCATTAGGTCAGTTATTGATCAATGAATGTTTTTTTTTCGCTGTTTCTTGTTGTTGTTGTTTTTTTTTTGTTTGCTTTTTAATTTCTTTTTCTTTGGAGTTTTACGACCCAGTCAAGTTCATATTGAGACAGTCAATTAACCTACTCACACTTTTTCTGGGCAGATTTGTCCTCTGAATGGTTACCCAGTACTTTGTGCACATACTTTCGCCAATAACTGACAACTGCCCTTCTTGAATCAGCAGAAGGGGAGAATGACTGTAGAAATTATTTCATGATCAATCTCCACCAAAGTTTGTTTGTTTGTGTTGAGGTTTTACGGCCCAGTCAACCCAATGGGGTCATGTCGAGCGCGGTCAGTTTACCTAACCACACGTTTACTGGGCAGACTTAGTCCTCTAAACGGTTAACCAGTATTGTGCACATTCTTTCACCAGAAACTGACCAACTGCCCTTCTTGAATCAGCGGAAGGGAGAGAATGACCGTAGAAAATATTTCATGATCAATCTCCAAGAAAGAATGTTGCTGTCATCGGCGGGGGTTGAACCCGCGACCTCCTCGTCTCCAGTCGGAAGGTGCATCCAACTGAGCCACCGAGGCTGGCACCAAAGTTACGTGGCAGAGATGACCCAAGAAAAATATCATTATTTTGGGTTCAAAAACAGCCCTAGCAGCAGCAAAATGTTGCATCTGATCAGGTTCCGTGGTTAAAAAGCTTTTTTCATTCTCAACTCAGCTGAGCATGAAATTTTCTCTACTAATAAATATGAAAATGCCAACAGTAGTTGGCATTTTCATATTTATTAGCAGAGAAAATTTCATGCTCAGCTATGTTTAGCAAGAAAGAATTTGCAACGGTTAGTAATTTGAAATTTATTACCAGGATACCTATGCTGTTCACTCACGTACATTACGAAAACACGCCTATTCAAATATACTGAAAATTTTACCACCAAAAATTGAAACTTTTCAGATAAAAAAAAATCCTGTATTTTTCATATTTCTGCTCAAAACATAGTGGGTACTCGTTAGAACTGCCTCACCAAAGCGGTTCTAACGAGTACCCACAATCTATGTTTTTGAGCAGAAATAAGAAAAATAATGTATACCCCTGTAAACCCCAGTTTTACTATATAAAAGTGGGGTTTAAGGGGGTCAAAATTATAAAGGCGTGTTTTCGTAATGTAAGCCGTAGGCAAAGGGGGAAACTTCAGCCAAAGAACTTCAAGTGTCCTCGCTAACAGGCCTGGCATGTACACGGAAAGACTCATTTGACAGAAAGTCTGAAAAGCCCTTTACTCGCAATGCAACAATGCCCAAATATTTACATTGTTCTTTTTGTTGGGTTTCATGGCTATGGTTCCTGTGATCTCCTCTCCCCTTTTCACTGTAAGATCGAGCTCATCAAAGTAAAATACTGTCTGCTTCCAGTGTGTGTAGGGAGCCTCAGGAGCTGAAATGAAAAAAATAAAATAAAAAAAATGCAGTTTTCTGATCAGGGTCTGCACTGTTTGGCACATTAACATTGGTATTTTAGACACATCATTATGAAAATACGCCTATTGAAAATTTCACCACCAAAAACTTAAGTTTTCAGCTAAAATTTCTGATATTTTTTCATATTTCTACTCAGAACATTGATTGTGGGTACCTGTTAGAACCTCCTTGCCGAGGCAGTTCTAATGAGTACCCACAATCTATGTTTTTGAGCAGAAAAGAAAACAATGTATTCCCTGTAAACCCCAGTTTTACTATATAAAAGGGGTATAAGGGGATCAAATTTATATAGGTATGGTTTCATGATGTGAACAGGTACATGTATTATTTGTTTGTGTTGAGGTTTTACGGCCCAGTCAACCCTTTGGGGTCATGTTGAGTGTGGTCAGTTCACAAAACCACACTTTTTTTCTGGGCAGGTTTAGTCCTCTGAGCTGTTAATCAGTACTTGTGTACATTCTTTTGCCAGAAAATGACAATTGTCCATCTTGAATCAGCCGAAGGGAGAGAATGACCTTAGAAAATATTTCATGGTCAACCGCCACATAAAAATGTTGCCAGACTCTGTGGGAATCAAACCCACTACCTCTTGATCTCGTCAGACATGCATCCAACTCAGCCACAAATGCTGGCTCGATGAACAGGTATTAACAAGGGAAATTAAAATTTTAGAACATGTATGGTAAGGTGTCCAAGTACCTAGCGTGAGTATGGTTTTTCTATGAAAACTGCTGACTGACTATACTGGAGGCTAGGACCCAGTTGTTCAAAGCATTGTTAGCTTAACGAGTTTGTTAATGATGTTGTAGCTAATGTAGTTTCATATACAATGATGTTTTTGCTGCAAAAATGTGAGAACATTTTTCTGCAAAAAATATCAATGTTTTTGCCACATTTCAAGATAGAAATTATATCATCCCATTAGCTGAGAACTTAGTTCAGATTTAGATAACTGGGTTCAAGTTCTGAATTGCTTACACAGGAACAAACATAACAGGTGACAAGACAAAATATTTGTTGCCTAGATATCCCAGAGGTATGGTCTCTTTGTTGTCACACTGTGGCCAGGATTCGATTCCCGGTGCTTCCATATTGGAAGGTAGTGGTTGCTTATCCTAGGCCAGGGGTATTCTGGTTCTCTCCATCACTTATGACAACCAAATGCCAACATCCGTGCCTTTGAAAATGTGTTGTAAGTTAGTTTTTTCCTGTGTAATCATCATAAAAAAAAGCAAAAAAAAAGCTTAAACTAAATACCCGTTGAAAATCCTGTTCTTTTATGACATTTTGTAAACTCTATGTTGAAGAATGTTACAAGAGCATGGACGTAGTCATTCCGACGGCAAGCTAGATGGAAGGGGGCACTGAAGGATAGATCTTCTTCCTTAACTGTGTAAATATCCACCTCCTGAAAACAAAATAGAGCAAATGTTCTAAACTTTCATACACCAAAGTTTCTGACAAAATGGTATATGCTAACAGTGCAGACCCAGATCAGATTGCTCCTGAAGGAGAAGACTAATCAGGGTTTGCACATTTTGCAATTCCATTAAGTACTTCAAGAAACAACTGCATAAAAAGCAAAAAATTGGGCCAAAATAGTATGGGATAAAGCATTTGAAAGTTTAGAATGTTTACTGTACATGTATATATAATTCCAGTTCAACTGCCTTACACTAACTTTAATAGCATAAGGACTCTTTTCAAAAGAGGCTTGGTAAGATGAAAGCAAAACAGAAGTCACAAAATTGTCTCCCTTGTAAATAATGAAATATAAGAGGACTTGTTAAGGAGGAGTATATGGTGGTAATTGTGGAATAACGTTTATTACATGACCGTCACGTTATTCAGTGAAATAACCCATGTCATAAAAATCATATAACCACACGTGTTATAACACCTGCAAGGCTTCCCATTGGTTAGCCTAATTACCCTCATTAATATTCGTATTACACCGCTTATTGATAGCAACCAAGATGGTGTCCGCGTTCGCCGATACAACTTTCACTTTTGAAACAGATCCTGCCTTCAGTTTTGAGATGATTTTGAGATGAACGATAAATGTCAGACCGATGGAGGGAGTAGACGCAAAACAATCACAAGGTGAATAACAAGACTACCAGAAATATTCATGGTGGTAAAAATTCGATGTTTTCCCGCAACATATTTGGAAGCACTCTCAACATCGATATCGTCAAACCGTCAATGAAAAAAAAAATCACCACCTCTAAAAAACATTAGAGGATGACGACTCAGATAGTCAATAAATGTGTCAAATTAAAATCCAAATTACAGTTAAAATGTTTTATAGTTTTGAAATCTGTCGTTTGCTTGAGTGTGTCAATCACGGCATAAAACTATATTGATCAAGGACAGTGACCTTTAAATACGTCAGCTGACTGTGAGGGATTTCCCTACTGATTCTCAGTGACGCATTGACTCGCTGAATGACGTTCTTCAATGGAATACATGTATTTAGTTTTGAACTGATTTATTCAAATGAAATATTTATTAGCTCAAATAAAAATCATCATTATTTCTTTCAGTTTAACGAAGTAATAAATGGCATACTTATCTTGTTTCTAGTTATTTTCGGTACTTATCAAACAATATGCGAACTGTTTTTGTTGCGTAGTACTATTGAATCCTTGGTAGTGAGTTGTTCCGCTTGGCTATGGAAAGCCGTTATCTTTAAAAATATATTTTGTGCATTTTTTTTGTCATCGGAAGGGCCATGTGATAAACAGAATCTTACATTCGTGGTCATTTAATATGAAATTTATGAAACTCGTTGGGTAATTTCGGTATTTTGCTAGCTAAAGCTCGCAAAATACAGAAATTACCCAAACTCGTTTCATAAATTTCATATTAAATGACCACTCATGTAAGATCCTCTATACCCACAACATATGTTTTTATGGAGAACTGGAGAAAATTATCCCCCAGTTTTTCGTCAAATATTCCTTCTTAATCACTGTCAGGAAACTTCATAATCGGAGCCATTGGCTCCGATAAGCAAATGTTGTTTTGTTTGTTTGTGCTGAGGTTTTACGGCCCAGTCAACCCAATGGGGTCATGTCGAGCACGGTCAGTTTACCTAAACACACATTTACTGAAGCAAATGTTATGTGCGTCTTCCGGAGCATGTGCGGCTCTGAATATAGCGGCTGAAAAAAAAAAGTAAACAAAATAGGTAGGTCAGTCACTTGTCGAAAGAATCTGTTTTTGTGGGGTAGTTTTTCTCAAAAAGGAGATTTACATACTGCTTTCAAGTCTTTTAACAGTTTTCTCACCCAATAGATAGTTTGTAAATGTGTCCAATCTCGTCTGAATTCCTTGTGACGTGGGCTGATCGATGCTGAATAAACTGATCATCGAAGGTTCAGCGACGCTATTCCCGGTTATTTTTTCATAAAATACATATGCGCCTGGACTGTTTGGCATTTTTTATGTGTGAAATGATTGTTTGACCTGTCTCACTTACCGAAATATAAAAATTGACAACAAACTTATGGAAATGGAGGGCAAATAAACAATGGCTCCGATGGTGTAGGGCAGCTCTGAATATATCGGTTGGCTCTGACAGCTGAGGGCTAATGTTTGCAGAACTATTATTATAAAAGACAGCCTCTGTCCAGTTGCAAGTATTGAAGCAAACTGCCCAAGACTCCTTACTGAAATCAGGAAATCTTCTGTACCAAAATCCACTTACCTTCACCAGGCAGGCATTCGTAACAACTTGTTTTGGGTCCACTACATCAACCAGAGGTTCAGATATGGCCACCTTTCGTATTGAACTCATATCAAAACCGTACACATTATCCCACCCTGCAATTAATATTCATCAAACCATAGTTCTTGACAATCCAAAAGTACTGATACTTTGTATTTTTCATCATTTCACGAAAACGTATGTTGTGGGTACTCAATAGAATGGCCTCGACAAGGCCCTTCTAATGAGTACCCACAACATATGATTGATTGATTGTGTTGGGGTTTAATGACACGTCAACCCTTGTGGGTCATTTTGTGTCGTCTCCCAGAGAAAGGGACAAAAGAGATAGAAGAGATAGTAGAGGAGATAAAGAGAGGGACAAGGGAGAAAGGAAAATGAAGGAAAGCAAAGGAACAAAAGAAATATAACATCCCCCCTCTACCCTTACCCGCTGCAAAGACAGCAGGCCTTGCCCAACCAATATCCAATATCAGTTAGATGCCCCTGTGACATAAGATACGACGCCTTCGCCTCACCCAACCACCCCTGTAGTCACAGTTTATAATATTAACCATACTTAACCTTAATGCTCAATAAGTCTATTTAACCACCTTTCTTGTCTAAAAACTGCTGGATGAGTGGCAGTTAATACCCTGATCACTTCTGAGTTTGTTTGTGTTGAGGTTTTACGGCCCAGTCAACCCAATGGGGTCATGTGGAGTGTGGTCAGTTTACCTAACCACACTTCTACTGGGCAGGCTTAGTCCTCTAAGCGGTTAAACAGTATTGTGCACATTCTTTTGCCAGAAACTGACAACTGCCCTTCTTGAATTAGCGGAAGGAACAGAATGACTGTAGAAAATATTTCGTGGTCAATCTCCATGAAAGAATGTTGCTGACCAGGCAGGGATTGAACCTGCGACCTCCTGATCATCAGTTGGACACGCATCCGACTGAGCCACCGAAGCTGGCGTCAGAACACCATAGGAACCTGCATTTTTGCACTACCTGGACAAATCTGATTTTCAAAAAGTGGCCAGTGCCATTCTAAATGTGTCAGCATATACTAAACCCAGGAACATATCAATTACTATGTCATTTGATGGTATAGGTGACACTTCACTTTATTTGGAAAATGATGAATTTTACTTTTTTCTGATGCTGCTGAAATGGTTCAAAAGGCCCTAGCACCAACATTTATTTCCTTAAATAAAATCATGCATAAAACGTTTGTCAAATCTTTAACAAAAGCATATTGTAAGAATCGGATGCTGAATTTGTGAGTTGGTAGGAAGAATCAGACTAGAATTAAGGCTCCACTGAACTGATGTATGAGGTTTTTCTTTAAATGAAAAAAAAAAAAAAAAAAAAAAAGGCTACATGGCCTCTGATTCTCTACTGTTCTGGGCCCAGTTGTTTGAAACTAACAATGTCGTTAGTTAAATGATTGTTAAAACTTTGATCATTAAATATGGCATATACGCTAATATTTTTGCTGAAAAAATGTGAGTAGCATTTGCATTTGCAAAATCTACTCACATTTTTTCAGCAAAAATACCTGTGAATTAGATATTGTACTTACTAGAAAACTTTACATTTTGACCACTAACGAGCTTGTTCAGTTAACAAAGCTTTGAACAACCAGGTCCTGTTTAATATACTTACAATTACTTGTACTTACAATTAATCTTTTCATCCTTATACTGCCTGTCTTCAATGGCTGTCACATACAGAGTGGCTCTGTCTGGAAATATCATACCACCTGGGGCCTACAAACACAAACTTAGGGTTTCATTTCCATGGCTTATGTCTCCCTGTATCACAAATTCTACAACTCCTAGTTTTGGTATGAAAATAATAATTCTTTATTTGGAATGCTTGGAGTGTAAGAATTTCTGAAAAATATACATAATGTAGCACTATGAAAGAATGCTCAATAACTCTGAACCTAGCAGAAATATCAAAGAGCCATCCATTCAAACAGATACTATGTATAAAGCCAGATAAGGTAATAGGGGTAAGAATAGTCGCTAATAATCAATCCTGAAATCAAAAAATTTAGTCCAAAAACTGCTTATATTTTTGTTATTTCTCAATAAAAACATATGTTGTGGATACTCATTAGAAGCACCTCAGGGAGGCTCTTCTAATGAGTCGCCAAAACATATGTTTTCATTGAGAATACATTAACCCAAATAACTACTTTTGACACAAAAGGATTGTCTTGTGAACAAGTGTAAAAATGAAATGCCGCACTTAAAATGAAAGTTCTCAATCCTGAAATCAGAATTAATCCTAAGTTTTCCATCCCTGTAATAAAAAATAGCATTTAGCAAGCTGGGCAAAAATTTCAGCAAACAATAATCTGAATTTTTTTTTTCTTTTTTTCTAATTTTTCTCAGAAAATAGGTTTTGATATTTCCTGCAAATTATCTTCAGAGACAATTCACATGGAATGACAGAGCCTATTTCCTGAAAGAAATAAGGAAAATAACATCACTTTGTCAACTGCTGAATTTGCCTAGGGACTGGTAACAGTTAAACTAAATTGTCACCTGAATTTATTAAAACTGTAAATGTCCTAAAATTTCAAACACCAGAGTTTCTGACAAAATGGCATATGCAAACAGTGTAGTCCCAGACCAGGCTGCTCCTGTCTGATCTGGATCTACACTGTTTGGCATCCCACTATGTATTTTTTAGAAACAACTGCATAACTATAAATTTGTCCAAAGTACACGGATGCCCCCACTTTGGGTACCTGCATAAAACTGCACAAAGGGATTGCAGTACGAAACATTAATATATTAAAATGTTTTTCTTATGAAAATCTTAACCTTGCAAAATTAGTTTAAGTCCAAAGCTGGTGAACCATGACATATGGGTCAGGTTCACTTATTCTTGTATATTTGTCATGTACTTAAAGACACAAGTCCTCAACAAAATTTCAAGTTGCTACAATAATAACCCTGAAATCTACCTCTTACAACAAATTTCTCAAGTATGGAGTTCAATCATCAAATAGTATCCAAGCTTTAAGGCAAAATCACTGGACCATGAAATTTAGGTCACATGACCTACATATGTTATGAGTTCATGCTTGATCTGGCATGGTACCAATATTGCAAGCATGACATTCATCCATGAAGTAGTCTTCAAGATATGTCAAAATCACTGGACAGTAAAATGTAGATCACAAGAACCTACATATTTTATAAGTTCAATCTTGGTCTAACGAACCTGGTACCAATATGCCAAGTATGAAGTTCATCAATGGAATACTCTTAAAGATTTAGGATAAAATCACTCAAAATGGGCGTTCTAGATTCTGACCCCTAGTCCAAAACTTTATGCATGAATGCCAAGAAATAGTCTATATTTTTTACATTTGACCTATAAGTGTGACCTTGACCTTGGAGCTAAAGAGCTTTCTGCAAAGTGATTACTAAATCCATCAAAAAGCAAAGTAATTTCTAAATCTATCAGGGAATAATAAAGCTATGCACTTGACACAAAAAAGACCCTATTTGTGACATCTGACCTTTACGTGTGACCTTGACCTTGGAGCTATGGATCTGAGTTTTGAGCTCCACATAATGTCTCATGATGGTTAAAATTTCTGCCAAGTAATTTCTAAATCCATCAAGGAATGACAAAGTTATAGACAGGACACGAAAAACAGTCTTTCAGCATGGACCTCTAAGTGTGACCTTGACCGTAGAGCTAACAATTTTGCAAAGAAATTTCCAGATCCATCAAAGATGACAAAGCTATGGTCCAGACACCAAAAACAGACTCTATCTTTGACCTTTACTCATGACCTTAAAGCTACAGACCTGAGTCTTGCCCGCAACACATTGTTTTGTGATGGTTAACATTTCTGCCAAGTAATTTCAAAATCCATCGAGGAATGACAAAGTTACAGACTAAAAGACCCTATTATAGACAAGAAAAATAGACCCTATTTTTGACATTTGATCTCTAAGTACTCAAAGACATAAGTTTTCATACAAAGTTTTAAGTTGCTACCTTAAAAAAAAAGTTCAGTTTCTACCTAGTACAAATGCCTTAACCCGAGTCTAACAAGATCACCTATATACGTACCTACACACATACCTATTACTTTCGTACGCAAGTATGGAAAACCTAAAAACTATATGCACTTGGCAGGGGCATGGGGGTGGGGGGCATAAAAAGCAAAATTTAAGCCAAAACGGTATGGAAGAAAGCATTCATTTACTGTAATATTCACTTTTTCCCACCGAAAAGTATTGATGTTTTCCTGAATTCTTCATGAAAACATATGGGTTTCATGTCAGTAGAACCACCTCATCAAGATGCTTTTATTAAGTACCATCACAAAAACATGCCCATATAATTTTGACCCCCTTAAACCCCACTTTTATGTAGTAAAACTGGCGTTTACAGGGGTATACATTATTTTTCTTATTTCTGCTCAAAACATAGATTGTGGGTACTCGTTAGAACCGCCTCGTCTAGGCGGTTCTAACGAGTACCCACAATCTATGTTTTGAGCAGAAATATGAAAAATTTTAGAATTTTTCATCTGAAAACTTTCATTTTTTTGTTGGTAAAATTTTCAGTATATTTGAATAGGCTTGTTCTCGTAATGTTTAAAATGAATGTTTTCATGGAGAAATATAATATCATCTGGATACCCTTTCTTATCTGGAGCTATGCCAATTTGTTTGTATCGAGGTTTTACAGCCCAGCCAACCCAATGGGGTCATGTCAAGCGCTGTCATTTTACCTAACAACACTTTACTGGGCAGGCTTAGTCCTCTAAGCGGTATTGTGCACATTCTTTCACCAGAAAATAGAACTAAGACAATTGGATATTTGTTTTCATTGCTTTGTGTTGAGGTTTTACGGCCCAGTCAACCCAGTGGGGTCATGTCGAGCGTGGTCAGTTTACCTAACCACACGTTTACTGGGCAGGCTTAGTTCTCTAAGCGGTTAACCAGTATTGCGCACATTCTTTCGCCAGAAACTGACAACTGCCCTTCTTGAATCAGCGGAAGGGAGAGAATGACCATAGAAAATATTTCATGATCAATCTCCACGAAAGAATGTTGCCGACCTCGGCGGGGGTTGAACCCGCGACCTCCTGGTCTCCAGTCGGACGGCGCATCCAACTGAGCCACCGAGGCCGGCAATTGCATCAGACCACAACGGATAATCTTGTGGGTACTCTGACACAGTGTATGCTTTTATGGAGAACTGGGCCACATGTTTTTAACAGCCTTAGGCGACAAACACTCTTGCTTTAATGGTTGGTGTTAAATTTTAACAAAGGAATGATTAAACAATACCTTACTTACACATCATTAAAAGTTTAGCTAACATTTTAAATATATGGTACAGTAATACATCTAGCAAATGGTACTAAATCCAGTGATTTTACATGTTTTTTTGTTTTTTTTGTTTTTGTTTTTTACCTCATATATGTATTTTGACTGGTATTCTCAGCCAAAAGTGGTATTACTCTTTCATTTTTTTTTTCAAATAAAATAATAATAAAAAAAAAAATAAAAAAATAGAGGCTTCATTTTTTTCCCATTGTAAAGGTATAGGTAACTTCCTAAATGTGCAGATAAAACATTGTGGTCCTAGTTTGTATTATTAAAGTTGTGTTACCCAGTATTACCCGTATCGTCCACTTTAACCCTAGTAAAGCCTGGGTTTTCCAAGTATTTCCCACCGGACTGCGCTTTACTCATAAAACCTGGATAAATGCAAACCTTGCAATACGTAGGTTCAACCTTTAAGGAAAATTCATTCTGATTTGTCACAACTTGTATTTTTCTGGCAAAAGAATGTGCACAATACTGTTTAACCACTTGGAGGACTAAGCCTGCCCAGTAAAAGTGTGGTTAGGTAAACTGACCCCACTGAACATGATCCATTTGGGTTGACTGGGATTGAAACCTCAACACAAACAAACAAAACAATCTATATTACATTTTCAATACATATACAAGTGAAATTATCTCCATTTTCCCAAGGATGAGCACACGTGCCATCGAATATCTCCATTATCCCAAGGATGCGCACATGTGCAATTGATCATCATCCATTATCCGAAGGATGAGCACTGGGTGCAATTGATTACATAGCTACAGATGAGAGGGGGTATCCACATATTTTTCTTATTTCTCCACGAAAACATATGTTGTGGGTACTCATTAGAAGCGCCTCAGAGAGGCGCATCTAATGAGTACCCACAACATATGTTTTCGTGGAGAAATAAGAAAGATATCAGCATTTTTAGGATGAAAAAAGTGCCTTATCTGTTGCTATGTGATTATCTCTATTTTTTCAAGGATGAGCACTCAGATCTGCAAGAAATTAACTCACTTCTAAAAAAGGCACGGAAAGTGACACAAGCATGCCAACTTGCCAAAACAGGGTCAAAAATTGTCTTGTTGAGTGAAAATCCAGATTCACTCGTCAAACTGGATTCACTCGTCAAATTGACCAGCATCAATGAGAGGGACATAAGTTTTGTTTGGCTTATTGTGTGCATTAAGATGAAACCTGTACATTTTCTTTCATGTCTTATCTCAAATGAAATGCAGCATCGGTTTCCAGATCAATCAGATGGGTCTGATATGGACATACTTGATTTTTGAAGCATTCACTTAGCATGTGGTCCAGTGTAAATAGATTGGCAAGTAAATTTTAAATCCCACTCACCAAGATTGGCAAGTATGAATTCCCAACTTTTTCCCCTGAAAGGGTCTACTCTCTTAACAGAAGCCCCTTTTGAGATGTGACTGACATACTGTGGAAGCAAATTCTTTGTGCTACAGTGGTCTGACTTTGTAAATTGTTCATTTTGAGATTATTTATTCACTTTACTAAGAGCTCTTTTCATAGTGTTGGGTAAGGTTTTGTTTTTTTTGTTTTTTTAAACCGAAAGCATTTGATATTTACCTTATTTCTCCATGAAACTTATGTTGTGAGTACTCCTTAGAAGCCCTTCACTGAAGCACTTCCAATGTGCATCCACAACATATGTTTTTGTGAAGAAATAAAAAATATTAATTCTGGTAACTCCCTTTATCTACAGCTATGTTTCCTAGCTAAATGATATGGCATCCACTTAAAGGTTTTCTTATTTCTCCATGAAAACATGTTGTGGGTACAGTAATTACTAGTAGCGACTCATCAAGGCACTTCTAATGAGTATGGTAAATGTCCTAAAATTTTGTACACCCAAGTGTCTTACAAAACGACATATGCAAACAGTGCAGACCCTGATCAGACTGTTTGCCATTCAACCAGGTATTTTAAGAAACAGCTGCATAAAAGCAACATTTAGGCCAAAATAGTATGGAATAAAGTGTTCGAAATTTCAGGTCATTTACCATACTCAGGTTTTCATCAAAAAAAATAAGAAGAAATATTAGCAATATTCAGCTGGAAAAAAAAAAAAGCACTTATCTGGAGATATGTATGTCTACTGCTGTCACTTACTGCTTACCTTGAGAGTTTTGTCTTTTAATCTTGACACATCTTAAGAAAACTTACCAGCCATTTATCTCTAGCAAATATCACAGTCTGTAACATAGATTCATAGAAGAGACAGTAACCCATCCACTCACTGATGATAATGTCCACCTTGTCCACACCTTCAGGTAATGTGACCTCTTCTACTTTACCTTTCACTAGAGTTATCACTGAAAATAACAACACAGATTACAGAGAATTATTTGTGAAGGAGTATTTCATAATAATTTTGAAAGAATTTGCTCCCGCCCTCCATAAAAAGCATACATTGTGAGTACTCATTAGACATGCTTTTCATCTGGAAACACCACAATAAACATGTTTTATGGTAAATGTAAGAAAACATATCCTGGAAATATCACTAAACATGCCAAGGTGCTTCTAATGAGTATCCACAACATATGATATCGTGGAGAATAAGAAAACTATTTACCTTAGATGCCCTCTTACCCAGAGCTATGATGTTACTTTACCTTACACAATATAAATCTGAAGTTTTCTCTCACCGAAACTTTGTTCTCGACAACAAGAATTTCTAGATTATTTTTAATTCTTCATGAAAATGTACATGTATGTTGTAGGACCTCAGAAAGGCCATTCTAAAAGAGTAGGCATAACATCTTTTCATGAAATAGGAGAAAATTCAATAATTCTGACTGAAAGAGATGCCTTATCTAGAGCTCTGCTAAAACACAGCTCTCGAAAAATTGTATTCGGACATACACTTCTACCTCTTTATAACATGGTTTGTTATAACACGGTTTGGGATATAACATGATTCAAAAATGGATTCCAAAAAATGTATAGATTATATTGAAAAATGACCATAAATGGTCATTTTTCAATATAATCTATACATTTTTGTTTGGATATAACATGGTTGTTTAACTAACACGGTTTATGCTATGGACCCCAACAATAGTGTTATAAAGAGGTTGTGGTGTATCCTGCTTATCGTATTTGTAATACCCCACATAACCCTGTAAGTGCACAGTCTAGCAATTTGGTAGTCTTCAGATTACAGAAAGTGTACTTCTTTATAAAGGCGTATGTTATGAGTACCCATCTGAATTGCATCAACTTGGAGATGCAATTCAAATGAGTACCCACAACATATGCTTTTATGAACAATATAACAGAACAGGAATCGCATAAACATCATCAGATAAGTCCTTTACTGATTTTTTTTTTTTTTTTTTTTAAAGTATACCCTTAGTATTTAACCCCAAATTTTTCCTGTAATTTTGAAAAGCCTAAGCGCAGTGCAGTAATTAGGTCAAATATGGTAAGTCTTGAAGAAAGCATTATAGCAGGTACTCCTTAGAATGGCCAGCCGAAGTATTTTTCACCAAAATTTCATTGTAGATTATTTGGTTTGGAAAACTGACTTATTATCACCTAATAGTCACTTTGTAGCATATAGTCAACTCATTCTTATTTTTAGCTCCACCAGGTACTTATTTCAGGCTATTTTTTTTTTCCCATATAATTTCTTCACCTTTATTCACCACAAATAGACACCTTACTGTTTCACTTTTTACAACTTGTCTATTAAAATACCAAGGAAAACGCCCAACAGCATTATGGACAGGTTTTTTTAAATAACAAAGAAAGTGAGAGTTGTCTCTCTTGCATGTGAAACACTTACTGGTCCTCTTCATCCCTACCAAATATGAAAGCAATTCACTGAAGAATAAATTAAAGTAACGTATAACTTTGAAAAAAGGTTAACCAAAAGGTTAACCTGGGACGACGCCCTACACCAGACGCCTGCCCGCCCAGACATCACTATTTTAAAGGACAGAGTTTTTGAAAAACCCATCCAAAAAGAGGCAAAAGTGACTGATAATTCATGATAATCAATCAGCAGGACAACATTAAGCCGAATTGCATCTAACAAGTTCCCACACGGTTTTGTAAAGGAACGTAAAAAATAAAATATCAGTTCTTTTTAAAGTCAAAACAAAAATAAGAACTAGAATGTGCAGTCGATGGCACATCATCGCAAACTCCCCATGCTCTGTGCTATTGCTCTGTCAGAGACAAGGCCAAACAAGCGAAGGAACAAAATGACTAAGTCATACCTTTGCTCAAGTGATTTGCCTCAATTATTTTCTGTGAGAGCTCAATTATACCTGAACATTCAATCTGCAAGGGAAAATTGTGACAATATCACAAAATGCCAGAACAGAAAGCCACAGAAATTAAACCCTTAGTATGTATATATACACACAGAGATCTTGTTAAGGAGGGGCATTACGAAAACACGCCTATTCAAATATACTGAAAATTATACCACCAAAAAATGAAAACTTTCTTATAAAAATTTGGATATTTTCATATTTCTGCTCAAAACATAGAGTGTGGGTACTTGTTAGAACCGCCCAGTGAAGCGGTTCTAATGAGTACCCACAATCTCTATGTTTTTTAGCAGAAATAAGAACAATAGTGTATACCCTTGTAAACCCCCATTTCACTATATAAAAATGGGGTTTAAGGGGGGTCAACATTACATTGGCATGTTTTCGTGATGTTATTTGGTGATGATTCTGGGATGACTTTCTCTAGTGGTACAGAAAAACGTTAATGTTTATGGATATGTTATGGATATTCATCAGATGTCCCTCACTGAGGCACTTCTAATGAATATCCACAATATATGTTTCTATGGCGAAATACGAAAAAATTAAGGAATTCACCCCAGAATTATCATCAAATACTTCTCAACAAGCCCGATGAAAACATTTTTTTTCTCATTTTTCAAGAAAAAAAAAAAAAAAAGAGACGCTTCACATGAAATGTTGCATCCCATTTTCTTGGAAAAATAAGAAAAAATTTTTTAAATAGTCATCTGTTTAAATCTGGTGCTTATGGGTGAATCACTATTCGTAACTTGAAGCTCTGTCAGTTACGTTCTCAATGCTCCAGCTAAGAGGTGTACTTTCCACATTTCTCCACCAAAACAAATGCTGCAGGTACTCACAGTAAGAGGCTATTCTAATGAATACCTACTACATATGATTTAGTGGCAAAATTAGTAACACATTGCTCCAGAAACGCAGTTTTTCCAAGGAGAGTGTTAATATTTTTCTTATTTCCCCACAAAAACCTATGTTGTGGGTACTCATTAGAACCACCTCAACGAGGTGCTTCTAATGAGTACCCAAATCACAGCTTTACATGGAGAAGTAAGAAAAATTTATAGCTTGATTAGCCTTATCTCGAGCTATGCATTTACCCCTAAATTACCGGGTTATCTAGCTAGAGCTATGAATTCCCATACATACCTTTTCCCAAATTGTTTGCATCAATGATTTTCTGTGCATGGTCTACAATACCAGAACATTCTATCTGCAAGTGTACAGTGAAACGTGTGTGTAAAGTAACACATCCAACTTCAAACTTAAGAGTATATGACACCTATACCACTCTCTGCAGCAGACAACAAACTGATGATATTTCCTACTGTCTCCACTGGAAACAGTTTGCATGAAATGTAAAAACTGTTATCTGGGAATAACAAGAAAAATATTTCAATGTGGTCTGCTGAAAATTTTACCCAGAGTGCTAAGCATTAAAGGTACAGCTGTTACTGACTGGAGATTTTGCATACTGACATACCAACAAAACATATTGCATTAAACTGTTATATTCAGTTTAATGTCAAATAATTTAATTCTGTTTCTTAGTGTGTTTTAACCCTTAAACTGCCAATCACAACAATTGTCGTCTGCTTTGTCATCTGTTTGTGATTTTAAGTCATTTTTGCAAACAATATGGACCAAGATCTGACTGCTCCTCTAGCAGCAGTCTGGTCAGGATCCACGCTGTTTGCCTGTATGCAAAACTAGGTTTGAAAAGTTTTATTCAGCAGACGACATAAACAGACGACATTTTCAGATGCAGGATTTCATGGCATTTTAAGGGTTAAAAACATTGGCATTATAAATTCACAAGCTCACAACAAAACATTGGTTAATACAACCTTAACAGGTGACGAAAAATTTGCCCGAAGCACTGGGACACCTATCCCCTTACCATACTTGTCCTAAAATTTGAAATAGTCCATTCTACCATAGCAACAGATAAGGCGCTTTTTCATCAGAAAAATGCTGATAGCTTTCTTATTTCTCGACGAAAACATATGTTGTGGGTACTCATTAGAAGCGCCTCGGTGAGGCGCTTCTAATGAATACCACAACATATGTTTTCGTCGAGAAATAAGAAAGAACAACATATGTTTTCGTCGAGAAATAAGAAAGATAATATGTGGATACCCCCTCTTATCTGTAGTTATGTAATCTACTACCTGTTGATATAATGTAAAATATTGCTGTATGTACATGTATGGCAAACAGTGTAGACCCTGATCAGAGAATGTGGCATCTGATCTGGGTCTACAAAGACCTAGCTTTCCCAGTATTTAGGGTAATTATGGTACTCCTGGCCAGACTTAGTCCTCTAAGCGGTAAACCAGAACTTTGTGCACATACTCCTGCCAGTAACTGACTTCTTGAATCAGTGGAAGGGTTTGTGACAGTAGAAATTCTTTCGCAATCAATCTCAAAGAAATTCATGCCATCAAGCTGGGATTCGAACTTACGACCCCTGGATCTGCAAGTCAGACATGCTACGGATTGTGCTATGGAACCCGGCCTAGCCAGGGTTTTCAATAACACACAAAAAAATGCCTTAAAATGGCCATGTTATCCCCATTTTCAGAAATGTGTCATGAACTTTTAAGATCATTGTACATTTGTATCTGTTTTGGGCAAGGTTGGGCGGCAAATTCCACCCCCGGTTTTTACCAGTGGCATTTGCCAGTATTTACCAGTCTGGAAAATACTCTTCAAGTGGCAAATACTGGCAAATACCGGCAAATTGAAATTTTTTTGGCCTTAAAAAACTGCAGAAGTCTTTAAACAAGTTGCATTGAAATAGTATAAGCAAACTAGATGAGTAAGAATGTTAAAATCATTAATTATATAAGGTTACCACCCTGAAGAATAGAAGAAATCTCAATATAAACATGTAACACTGCCAAAAAGTGAATCTAAGACAAAAATTTTGAAATTATTTAAGCAACAAATGGTCTTAAATTAAAAAAAAAATCATGTAGGCCTTTATCTCAATAGTAGAAATTCACCTGTGCACCTGGCCACTGACATTTACCATAACGACCCTAAGTTTTTGTGCTGGCAGACCATGTCAAAAAGAGCAGACCAAGATCATACTGAACAGTCTGATCAGGATCTTAAATGTTTGCCAGGCCATCTGTATCTTTTAAACACACTTCTGTATGGTAAAAGTATGTTTTGCAAAGTTTAGGATATTTACATCACTTTACTATATTCAAAATTTTTAGGAGTTTTAGTGTACATGTAATTAGCAAGACTACCTGTATGGTCTAATTACTAAAACAACAAATCCCAGGACAATTGTTTGTTCAAGAGGGTACTTGATAGCCAGGGGCAAGATGTCATAAATGAATGCATATAGACAATAAGTCTAGGTGAAAGTAAAAAGGTGTCATAGGTAAGGCTTGAGTTATAGTATGGCTTCAAACCTGATATACCCTGGAAGTCAGAAAATTTCTGGTTAAAGTCACCTCTAAAATCTGCACTATTCACAACAGTATCATACTACTATTCATCATGAAGCAAAAAGATCCCATTTGGAACTTCTTTGCTGTTGTTGAACAAGACAACAAAACCAGTGCCAGTTGCATTGACTGTAGATTTCACTTAACTGAATTTAATATTAAACGGCTTGGCCAAGATAAAGGGGTCATTTTGTTCTTTCATGTGTTATACATCAATCTCTAAGTTATAAAAAAGCATATATTGCTGGCTGTGACTTTTCTGATTTCTTTGGACACAAACCTTTCTGGCAATATATAGTTTTATATACTTTAAATAAATGAGTTTCAAGTCACAGGCTTTGAAAGCCTCATAAATTGCAGTTTTTTGTATGTTATATTGTTGCAAAATAAAAAGGCTGTTCTTTACACTGCTATATAGTAAGAACTTAATACAAACTATGACAATAATTTAAGATAATCTAATCAAGCCGACTTTACAGGTAATACTACTTTTTTACGGCTTAACAATTGACAAATATTTTAATATTTTATGACCACATATGTGAAGGTACAGGTATGTTATACTTTTTCCATTTTCCATGTATATGTGGAAATGCCACAATTCAGTATTAAATAGAAATAATTTCAAGAAAAAAATATGCAATTTAATGTATCTGGACATGTTTTAACTCAGATCTTCTAAAAAATTTTTACTGAAAACCTTTTCAATAATGAAAAAAATAAATTACAAAATGTCAATATTTTGTACAGTCCGTAGCCCCAAAATTTAAGGTGTTGTATTCTGCTGATAATCACATGTATCAAGAAAGTGTTTTCCTCTTTTATTGCATGGTGTGCAGGCCTGATGACTGACAAGAGATTTTCCTTACAGCAAATAAGAAGGAAAGTCTACAAGCAAAAATATGTTGTCCGTAGCCCCGTACAGTCCGTAGCCCCTACAATTTTCAATTTTTAAAAACTTAACAAAGCAAGTAGCCTCTTATGCTTTCAGTTTTAATATTGTTACATGCACAGTATAACACAAACTGGCTGTGTTGAGGAATTTTATACACTGATTAAAAGGAATATTGAAAAGTCAATACATAAATGATACTGCACTCTGAGCATAAATCTGATTGTGGCTCACATAATGATGTACTCAAATAGAACTGATGTCAACAAACTGTATGTAAAACATTGTTAAAGATCCTCTTGTAATAGTCTATTAGAATTTAAAGAATAATTAAATGATTTGATAGTTTAACTTATGATGAATGAAAATACCTAGAGGGGCTACGGACTGTACATAAATAATGCATTATTTATATGCTGACTAACGATGCTTATATTTTCGGCTCATGTAGATCATAACTACAATATTGTTTGACTTTGATAGACCTCTATAAAAGGACGCTCTGAGACATACGCTGGCATGTTTGGGCTGCTTTCCCACCCACGTGCAGGCTTGTGCATGTCCGTTGTTGACGAAGATGACATAAATAGAGTACCGCATAAAAATAAGTTCACAACATAACAATACATTTACTTTCTTATTACATTGAATGTATATATTAATATTTTCCAAATTCCTCAGAAATTTCCATCACATAAGAATGTATTATTTAAGCATTTAATTTTGTTTGGATATCAGTTCATGTGTAATCACATGCCTTATGTGTAATCACATGCCTTATATCTACTCAGGCATAGGGGAGCGGAGCCAGACATTTTTCTCCTTTACAGACTGGGCCTAAGTTGTGTTAAGGATTTAAAATTATCTTTATTAGGAGAACCACTATTTGCTAAGTAGAATTGTGTACTGCACGTTATAAGTACAAACATGCTTTCAGCACTAATTATTTAAGCATTTATTTTTTTTTTAATATCATTACATATATAAATACATATTTACTCAGGTGTAGTGGAGCGGAGTCCTAGGTATTTCTCCTTTAGAGACTCGGTCTAAGCTGTTAAGGACTTAAAATTATTAGGAAAACGCAGTTCACCAAGTAGAATTGTGTGCTGCACAGAATAAGTATTAACATGCTTTCAGGACTAATTATTTCCATTGAATACAATATTGTATATCAGCAACGTAAATAACAATTTTATACTTAATGTTGTAATTATACATTTTACCCATTATGGTAATGTATAAATTTGTGGTACCACAAGTGTACCACTATAAATGCTAGTGTTGTGCCGATGATCGATTACAATCGCTGATTAATCGAAAACTAGTGTTGATTCTAATAACTGATTGTGTTTAGTGATAACAGATTATAATTGAAAATATGAACATCTAATCTTTTTTGAAGTTTCAGTTCAAATTTTGCAACTTTGGTGCAAAATATATACTAGCTCAAACTATTCATCTTAAGTATATCAGAACTGCAAAACAGTAGTGTTTCTGCAACAACTGGAAACCATATAGCACAACTTAGAAATTTCAGTGACTTCAAAAATGAATATGTCTGAGCCTGTTGTGATACAGGTATTGGAACTCAAATCATGCATGTAAATGATAAAGTATGTAGATTTTTTATGTACAGTCTGTAGCCCCAGTTATATCATTAGCTATGGTTACAAAAGAAGTGTTTTTGTTGCTTTGTTAATTGGACCTTAGTTTGAGCTAAGAGTTGAAGAAAATGGTTTCTTGTCTGTTAAATTGATAAAAGTTTGGCACTAGAGTGAATTATTTTCTAGTTGTTTTTGAACTGTTTAAATAGTTTTTAAGACTTTGAATGTCATGTTTTATAAATGATATAATGGTTAAGTTCCTTTAACTTTTGCTTAACATTTAACAATGCTTGAATGATGGAAACATTGAACAGTAATTGCCACATGATGATAAATGTTGTCTGATTTTCTTGTTTTTAATAGTAAGTTTAAAGTGTACAGTCCGTAATCCAGGTCACACATGTTATCATTTACATTGAAATGTTGTTCTTGCTTCCCTGATCTTGTGAAGATTACTAATAGGTCTTCAAGATAACATAATAATTCCAGTTATAAGTTCATTAAATGTTGATTGTATTGTTGCCTATTAATTTTTGTTGGGCTGAATTTAAAGAATGTTCACTCTTGTTGTGTTTCTTTTGAGTAAATTTAGATAAAAGAAAAGAAAATAATTTTACATAATTATAGTTAAATGTGCATCAGTTACTGTGAAGCATATACCAGTTTGAAAAATGCACATGGCAGCCAGATATCATCTTAGAATTTTGGTTTAAATAAGATTTTGAATGTATTATGTAAATGTACAGTCCGTAGGCCTTTTCAGGGTAATTGTAATGCATCAGTACAAACAATAACAACAAACAGTATTAAGTATTGACCTTTTGTATACATGCATAGAGAGATATCTATAGATGTTGTCTGCATCATATTATCAATTCAAACACTTATTTTGTAAGGTTCTTTTTAAATCACAAAGTACTGTTTATTTAAAAAAAAATACACTACTCGGGGTTTCTCTGTCAAAAAATCAGTTGACCTGAAAGGAAGAAATATTTTGTTATAAATGATAAAAAAGTATTACATACATTTTGAAAAACTTATTCAGAAAGCTGAAAATTGTGCTTTTGAATATAAATTACCTATGTTATGCTTCACTATGTACAGTCCGTAGGCCACAGTGGGTAAGTGCATATGAATTACTGTAACTTTTTAACTACTTTATACAAATAGGAAAAATTTTAGGAGAACCTCTGCGGGGGGTTGTACAACAAAATTTTAAATATGGCATGATGTTAGCATAAAGTTCAAAAAATGACTTTCTTGCAACATCAGGTGTACCCTTTATCTTGGCCAAGCCGTAAAGTAAACTTAAACCAGAGTTAAACTGCAATCAGTATAATGTAAATACTAAGTCAACTATGTAGCCCCTATTACAGACATTGTCCATAGGTTGATACTGAGGGTAGGGTTTTGTCTTACTTCCAGGGTGGTAAATGCCAATTTCCAGTATTTGCCGGCATTTACCAGTATTTGCCGGTATTTACCGGTAAATACCACCGGCATGGAAAATACTCATATTTGCCGGCATTTTGCCAACCTTGGTTTTGGGACAAACATATCAAACTTTAATTTTTCATTGGGGGAAAAACGAGAAAATACTGCACAAATATGCAAACAGTGCCAAGACTTGTCAGTTGCTTTTTTGAATATACCTTAACACAGCAACAGATAAGGCACGTTTTTCATCCAAAAACTGCTGATATCTTTCTTATTTCTCCATAAAAACATATGTTGTGGTGAGGCACTTCTAATTACCCACATGTTTTCGTTGAGAAATAAGAAAAATATTATGTGCATACCCCCTCTTATCTGTAGCTATGCCTTAAGACCCCTTTCCCCATCCCCTTGCACATGTCCAAGAAGAAACAGAAACTTACCCCAATAACCCTGGCTGCTCCAGCTTTAGCTGCAAACATACACAATATTCCAGTGCCTGATCCCACATCTAGAACTGTCTTCCCCTTGAACAGGTGTTTGTTGTGATAAATAGAGTTTCTGTAGGTCAGTGTCCGTACCTCATCCTTCAACATTTCCTGTAAGTAAAATCAGGGCCCAGTTGTTCAAAGCATCATTAACTTCATAAGCTCATTAGTGGTCAAAATGTTAACTGTTCTGGTAAGTACAATATCTAATTCACAGGTATTTTTGCTGAAAAAAAATGTGAGTAGCTTTTGCAAATGCAAATACATTTGTAAATGCAAATACATTAACTAACGACATCTTTAGTTTTGAACAACTGGTTAGTATATTGAGAGCTCAGCTGTACATAAACGAGGCATCCAAAAATTTTTCAAATGGAGCCTTAAGGTATTTACTCATTTCTCTTTATGAACACATGGTGTGTGTAGTGACTAATGTGAAGGACCTCTACATTTCTGTGAAGAAATTTGAGCAATATCAACAATTTTCAACAAAACATGTGCATTATTTAGAGCATTAAGTGAGAATTATTTGTGTGCTGGGCATGTCTGAAAAAAGCTGCTGATAACTACAGCTGTCACTCAATGTGATTAGATTAAGACCCCAGCAGAGTCAATTATAACAGCACCACTTGTACATAACAGAAAGTGCAAAAGGCAGATAATCCCGCAAAACATTAACTCAATATGAAGCTGGACAGACAGACTTAAAAGATTTGGGAGGAGTTTATCAGTGACTGATAGCTCTAAGGTAAGGACTTCCTATGAATAGCTTTTCAACCTAGTCTGATGCATAAATAACAAAAACAATCCTGCAACTTCTATTATATGGACCTATATGCATGGCCAACAGTGACTACCTATACAAGGATACACTGACTGATCAGATCTGTACCGCAAACCTCCAGATAAGAAGGGGTATTCATATACAATTTTTTTATTTCTCCATGAAAACATATGCTGTGGGTACTCATTAGAAGCGCCTCAGTGAGGCGCTTCTAATGAGTACCCACAACATATGTTTTTATTGAGAAATAAGAAAGATATCAGCAGTTTTTGGATGAAAAAAGTGCCTTATCTGTTGCTATGTTTTCATGGTGTAATAAGAAAAATACAGTCAGCCCTCTTTATATTGACACTTGATACGACAAAATTTGTTAAAATGATAATTTGAATTTCACAAAATCTTCACTCAAGAGGTGACAGGTAATGAGGCATTATGCAAGAATATTGCATAAAAAAAACAAGCAACATATGCTTTGGATATTTGTTAGAATCGCCTCGCTGAGGCGATTCTAACAAATATCCTAAACATATATTCTATGAGGAAACGAGAATAAACAATGGCTTCCTCACATATCATTCTTCCCATTATGGATTCTTTACAACAGCAAGTTCATTTTAATGACAACATCTTTGGGAACAAATGCTGTCATTGTAACTAGGGTTCACTGTATTGGTACTTTTGGGATTAAAAAAGTCCCTCATCTAGAGCTTTGTGTACCGATTGTCTAATTGAACAACATCATTAAATACATACCTCATGAATACCAAAATGTGCGTAAGAATCAAAGTAGTAATCTTTTGAAGTCATCTCATCGGCATTACCACCTTCATTCGTCTCGCCATTGCTAGTATGGCTCGGTCCATTTGTAGTGGCTTGCTGAAATGACAAGATAATATCATGAATTCGTCACTCAACAAGGAAGATAGCAGTGCCACCACCCAATAGTCTATTTACACTGTAGATCACATATATAGCTGTCTGTTATTTTGCGAAATACAGTACATCACTAATCATTTCCACAAGCATAAAATAAGCTTAAAAATGTTTGTTGTTGTTATTGCATTTGTTCCAGTATTTGTTATTTTGCGGTTACCCAACACTAAGTCGCTGACGTGTTGTAAAGTGTGACAAACAATCTAATTAGGGTCACTCAGTACAAGCGTTCTTTAAATGGCAAACAATTAATCTCGTGTCTCAATCAAGGGAAGCAACTCCAAGCCCAGTAAAAGGTATATACTAGTATAAACATTAGATACTTTTTTTTTAAATATTTTTTATTACAAAATTAAAGGACCCTTTCACATAGCTGAAATAATATATACATATGATTGTGGAAAAAAAAATAAAAACGGTTATCTGCCAGGATTCCATATCTACTGGATTTCATTTTTTATATTTTACTAGGTGCACCCAAAAATCAACAGCAGGATATGATGAAACTTTAACAACAATGGTGCCCTTAACTATCCAATTCGGCAATTCATTGTATTGAAACAGTCTATCAACTGGCCTTGATTAAAATTACTTGTTTGACATAATGCCGCTTTGTATATACTGCTCTTGAGTAATTCTTATCCTCTTATTATTAGGAAATATGGCTGATAGCTTGAACAAATGCTTTTAGTGCAGATTGATCAGTGATGTCTCAGCAACATACTATGGCTCAAAACAAGCGAATGTAATTCACACCGTTATACATGCATGGTATATGTCTTGACTTGTATCACAGTCTGGCTATATTGTGGACCCCTAGTATCACAACATATTGGATATGCAGTGTACTTGTTTGAGTTAAGGTACAGTACAGCTCAGGTGGTTTTTCAAAATCCCCCCCGAACTGGTGGGGTGGATTTTTTAGCCCACCGTGGATCTTCCTGATACCCCACTCCAATTCCCACCGCGACGGATTTTTCGTCCACCGCGTTTCTGCCGCGTTTCCACCGAGTTCCCTCCGCAAAACCACCCACTTACCTGTAGAACTCCGCGGTGGGCAAAAGTTTATCCTGGCAAGCTCGCAATGAAAGATTAGTGACGTCAGAATGATTGACAGCTCCGTATTTTTCCGAGTTTGCATGGGGAGGAAATCGGACCCTTTATTTTGCTTACGCATCATTCGGCTGATTTGCTGCTGAATAAATACAGAACTATTTCTACATAGAGATTAAAAAAAAAAAAAAAAAAAAGAATTAATGAATAAAACAAGAAATAAAAAATAACGTATTTCTGTTTGTCTATTTCTTACCTTGTACCCAGGTACTTAAAAGGGGCGCTTCTGCTATCTTAGAGGCTTTTATTTGGAGACCAACGAGCATTGTCCCGGAATAAAAAAAATACGAGTAATGCAACGTAGGCGGACGAATTAATCTCCGATGGTCAGGATCATGCATTCGATCCTCACAGATTGAGCGATTTATCATGAAACACATGTATTTGCTACGGTCATTCGCTCCTTCCATTGCTTCAAGATTGACAGTTACAAGTTTCTGGCAGAATGGAGTTCAGTGTACTAGTTCACCACTTATTGTATAAGCATGCCCCCCTCTGTATTGGCGCGATTCATAAAAAATGCTCTTCCCCATTCCATTTCGCAGTAAGATGCGCCGTCCGACTGGAGACCAGGAGGTCGCGGGTTTAGCCCCCGCCGAGGTCGGCAACATTCTTTCGTGGAGATTGATCATGAAATATTGTCTGCGGTCATTCTCTCCTTTCCGCTGATTCAAGAAGGGCAATTGTCAGTTTCTGGCGAAAGAATGTGCGCAATACTGGTCAACCGCTTAGAGGACTAAGCTTGCCCAGTAAACGTGTGGTTAGGTAAACTGACCGCACTCGACATGGCGCCATTGGGTTGACTGGGCCGTAAAACCTCAACACAAACAAACAAACATTCCATTTCACACAGATCAGACGCGTAAAGCAATTGCAGTTAACTCCCTTTTAAGTCAGTTACAGTTAGCTCCCTTAAATCAGTAAACCCTGCATTGTGAGTACCTTACCCAGCATTTAACAGGGTACAAATAAATACTTTGTTACGTTATTCTTTTACAGTATAATACTTTAATAATATTATATTTATTGGCTTAAACAGCAACCTTCAGAACTTCCGTTTCCCTGTTAAGTGTTCTGTTTTTGTGGCTTCAATATATGCGATATGCAAAACCAAGACCGTAATTTATTTAACGAGTAAAAGAGACGCATTGTATAAACCTAGCGCATCGGCGGGAAAGCGTCTTCTGGGCTAATTCAGCAGACGACAGATTGGGAATTCGTTTTCATTTTTTTTCTTTCTTTTCATTACCAAGAAAACAGGATTTGACGTTTCACGCAGTGGAGACAATTTGCATGAAGTGCAAATAATATTCTCTTTTGGAAGAATGAGAAAAATATTTCAAAATGTCGTCTGCTGAAAATTGTACCCAGGGTGCTTAGCGTTAAGGTTTGCACAAACAACTCGCGCATGAGTCTAAGCATGGCAAAACCTACAATAAAACTTGTACGAAGAGACAGATCAGCCTGCACACTCTGAGACTGCACATCAGCAGATCTCAGCGGTCTGATCAGAGCCTTCGCTAATCGTAAGTACCCCCTATGATTACTGGGTGTAACAAAACGTCTTGTGCGACGAGCGAAGACTCGGGTCAGTATGCGCCTGCACATTCTGATAAGAACATTCGCTGATCGTATTTACCATCGGTAGCCGGGCTGTCCAAAGCGGAATAAACAGTGCGACTGCAACAGCACATTCTGTTCAGACCCTTCGCTGATCGTACAGTATGCAAGAAGCTTGCTTTATCTAGTGGGTCGATGCACAGACTAACCTGAGTCTTTGCTGGTCGCACGTACACTGTAGTATTGTATGTTTTATCCGGTTCAAAGTTCGTACATTGTAAATCATACTTCAGACATGAGAACTTTGTATCAACGTAATTTTTGTTTGAACTGGAGTTAAACTGCCCAGTCAATACTATTCATCGAGCCCGCACACTTTTCCGGGCTGGCTTATTCATAAGCTATTACAGCAGAAACTGAAACTGACAACTGCCCCTCTTTTCTTTCATATACTTTGACGATAGAGCCTACTTTTGGAGTTATGGCCCTTTGAACACCAAAACTATTTTAGTGATTTCTGTTATATATTTGTGTCCGCTATGTAACTTGAAAACTGTTTGCGATATTTTCTTGAAACTTAATTTATTAACAAAGTTATGGTACTTGTTATGGTAAAGCTGCGCGCCTTGTCACCCAGGGGTCACGAGTTCGATCCCAGGCTTCTTTCATATGGGACTTTAAACCAAGGTCCACACCTTCGTATGAGCTAGCTATTAGTGGGACGTTAAAAAACTCACTCACTCATTTGAATTGTCATTAATTTCTGTGGCCCCTTGTTCGTTACGTGTGTTGTTTGTATGACAGACACCATTTTTGCTTGGGCTGTCTCATTGATTCAATGTCTCTTTGATAGCAGAAGCGCCCCTTTAAGTAAATTTATATTGACACTTGCGGTTGCTGCACGCGAGTGAGAATTTCCCGGTCTGTTATCACATTACGTCATTCATATTGAGCGCGTGCGGTTGTTGCATGGGAAAAGGCAGTTACAGGAATACCAAACATAAATACGTAATTCGTGGATTCGAGGCAGATGTTTGATTCTCTTTGAGATTTTTGAGTGTTTGTTTTGTTTTTTACGGCACATTAAGTAAAAATGACCATGCCGTGCCCACTTGTTGGCTGGACCAAACTAAGCCACAGAATCCGGTACTTTTTCATATGAAGCTTTGTTGCAGCCCATGCTACCTGCTCGAACAGTGAATGGGGCTACCGGGGTTTTCTATGGACTAAGGGAACACCCAAATATATTTCAAGGAACAGGGCAGCATTGGTTAATATTTCAAGAGAACAAGGGAATAAACCTAATTTTGGGGGATCGGAAAGTGGCAATTTGGAAAACTCATCCTTTTCTATGCATTGGCCATACGCATTCGTTATTGTCCGTCGGCAGTCGCAGTGTTTCGATGCTTTATTAATATTCAAAAGGATGCTGATGAGCGAAAACTGACTCAAGCAAGACGTACGAATATTGCAATTTATGCACCGAATTTGTGGTACGTTTTGTGTACATAGATACCAACAATTCCGTACGCTTATGGTGAATGGGAATGCTTACAATCAAAATTCGTTAATTGCTGTCGCACAATGAGTCGAAAAGGCTGATTTGATCAGGTCGGCAGTTTGGTCCTATTCAACCGTGCATGCCGAAAAAGTACGACTGGCTTTAGCCACGCCCCTTTGGAAACAGCTTTCTCACTTCATCGCGGAAACACCGCTTGGCCCCGGCGGCTGTTTCAATTGCCTGTCATAATCGCATCAAATTTTACCTGTTCATAAGTAATTTTATCAGGCGATTTTTACCACGGAAACGCAGCGGATCCACCGGCCCGGGTGAAACCACTGTGGGATACTACAATTTAATCCTTTCCACCCGAATCCACTCCCCACCGGCTCGAGGGTGGGGGGGGGGGGGGGGGGGAATTCTGAAAAACCACCTGAGCTGTACTTTATGTGTTGCTGTCAACCATCTTTTCGGTCACATCATGGCAAATTTACAATATCTGGATGTGACAGTTAAAACTGATGCTCTTTCACAGAGCTGCCTCATTGCAATGTCCTGCACAAGTCACACTAACACGATATTAACATCTATAATATTATGCTGATACTGGTGCAAACTTTCCTACGCCCCTCTTCCTAATACCAAATGCCAATTTAGAGTTGCCAGTACCAATTTTGTAAAGTTGTAGACTTGTAGTATGACCAGACTTAGAATCAAACCCCATAACTTCCAAGATTCAAAGGCAGGTGCTCTACAAACTGAATCACTCAGACCAGTGTCACAAATTCAATCTACTGTAGGTTTATTTTTGCACCAATTTTTCATTCAGAATGCAGGGGTGTAAATTTCGACACGCTCGCTTGCATTTGCGAGTACATTTTAAGGCAGAGAGAGAGTGAGATTTTCAGACATTTCTACACTTTCTTCATTTTTAGCATCTAAATGAAAAATTTAGACCATCAGGGCGAGTAAGTTTTGAGGGAATATTACACCTCTGGAATGTTAATGGCCTTTTTTTTTTTTTTTTTTTTTGAAAAACTGGTGTTTGGGCAAAGAAAAATATTGGGACACTTAAACTCTTTAACCTCATCAGTCAGGAGCATAACTTTAAAGGTTAAAATTTTGAGAAGATTTATAACTTTGTTAAGTTAAAAGTCCACTATAAAGTAACCTCCCTTCCAAAGTGTAAGAGTTAACTTTCCTTTGGCTGAAGGTTTTAACTTATTTAGGTTATTTCTGAAATTTGTAAATATTTTGAAAATAACCTAAGTAAGTTTAAAAGTATATTTCTCATTAACTTCAAAGGCCCTGCATACACATTTCTAGATGATGCATACAAAATTTTATTGCTTGATCATAAAGTTATGTAACAGATCTTTCATACAAAATTAACCACTTGCCCATGAAAATTGCTTAAGTCTACAATCAAAAGGTGAAAAAATGGCACAAATTAAAAAATAACTGAAACAAGTTAAATTCACAAATTATAGCAAAATTGATAACTCTTTTGAGTTAAAAAAAAAAAAAAAACTTGTAGAAGTTATGCTCCTGACTGCTCATAGTCATATCAGTTCTACTATTTTTTTTTTCCTCACCAACTTGAAACACTCTGATTTTTACTGACCTGATTTTAGATCCTTTAATCTTGTGGATCTGACACACCAAACCAAAATCAATGAACAGTTGTTTTTCAAAATGGTTTTAAAAGTAAAACCAATTTTAACTAGCAATACTAAACCTATAGATAATGTGCTATTCTATTCTGTTTGTTTGTGTTGAGGTTTTACGGCCTAGTCAACCCAATGCGGTCATGTCGAGCGAGGTCAGTTTACCTAACCACACGTTTACTGGGCAGGCTTAGTCCTCTAAGCGGTTAACCAGTACTGTGCACATTCTTTCGCCAGAAACTGACAACTGCCCTTCTTGAATCAGCAGAAGGGAGAGAATGACCCTAGAAAATATTTCATGATCAATCTCCACGAAAGAATGTTGCCGACCTCGGCGGGGGTTGAACCCGCGACCTCCTGGTCTCCAGTCGGACGACGCATCCAACTGAGCCACCCACTGTATTCCCCACCTTCCACAGAAAAAACAACAGTTCAGTCGTCTTAAAAAGTCTTAATCCAGAAGGTCCCTTAGGCAGTTACCTGTGTGACGCCACTCTTCCAGCTCTTTTGATCACGTGTCAGTTTCTTTTAAGGATAAAGCAATAAAACTGAGCTAAGCGGGGACGGGAGGGGAGATTCTCTTATCTATAGGTTAAGTATTACTAGTTAAAATATGTTTTACTTTTAAAAACTTCATTTTAACTGCACAATAATTAACCTATAGATAATGTGCTAGAATTTGCAGATTAGGAGGGAGGAGCTCTCCTATTCTAACAGAAATAAAACATAAAATCCCTATCCTTCTGGATTAAGGCTACGGAAACTCCATGGAATAAGATGCATTCCTGATATATAATGCCAGGAATGATCTAAATTCCTAACATATATATAAGATATTAATTACCTTAATAGATGTGTTGCAGGCTTTGGAGGTTTCAGTCTTCTTTAGGCGTCAAAGGCTCTATTCTCCTGACCCCCAAGCACTTTTTGGGCAACAACTATTGAGCCCAAAGTTTGAAGATTTGCTGCTTGTTGAGACATATCCCTCAAATAGAATTTAGCAAAGTTAGAGGCTTGATTCCATACTGCTGCTTTGAGTATTTCATTAAGTGAAACCTTAACAAAAAATGCCCAGGAAGAAGATAGTGCCCTAACTTCATGAGCTTTAATCTTTAGGAAAGAGATGTCTCTATGAGTGAGTTTCCTATAGGCAAGTTTAATAGTGTAAGATATCCATCTCGAGACTGAGGCCTTAGAGATATCTTCAGAGTTCTCGGAAACGCCGAATCCGGCGTATTTTTACGCCTATTTTTGCTTTTGTACGCGTAAAATTTCCTTCCGAGGATTCTCATTTACGTCCAAACTGAACTTCAAAGACGTACCGCGGACTTCCGAAATTTCTTTTGTCCATCGAAATCGATACCCGAGATGTCCAAAAATTGTCAAAAAGCCCGCCCACTTTTAACGAGTTGTATGATGTTTGCCCCGCCTACTTATTGGAAATTCGCTACCTGTGTTGACTGAGCTTTAAGGACGTCCCACTTTCCGCTTGCGGGAGTTTTATTGACATCGGTGTCAAGCGTCGCGGCACCCTTTTGATGGCTGCGTGATCACTGTGTGTATTTGTCACGTGTGCCGAGTTGATTAATTGATGTTTGTATAATTAAACTTTCTTCTGCGACACCCGAAAATATTCAGTGAAATTATATGAAGTCATTATTATTTTTAAATATTCACGTCTTAAAATTTTAAATTATTATTTTGCTAAGAACGTGTGTCGTCTGAAAACACCTCAACATTTCCGGGAGTTACCGAGTGAAATTAAATAAATGAATATCAATTATGCACAGAACGCAAATTTAAACCAATTCGAATTTAGAAGCTTATGTTTGTCATGACAACAAAAGCAATTTTTCAAATGAGAAGAAAACATATTTTCGTCAAAATTATCGGAAAAACCGTTTCTAAATTCGTAGCCTTCTTCCGGCTGCGCTGTTTACCAGCGCGGAAAAGACGCAAAGTAAGTCTAAATATAGGCGAATTGCGATGGTTTTGCTTGTTGTTCTCCGCGAACGAACGTATTGCTGTTGGTAACTCATCGAGAGCTGCCTTTTATTTGTTTGTTGTTGCACGAGTCGGCGCCGTTTTCCCGCAATTTTTGTGAAGTAAGCAACTCGCTCGCTCGTGTTGATCAGCTTCAATCCGAGCAAATATTTCATTAAATACATTTCTGCAAAATAATTCCAGCATAGTATGTTTTTAAGAAGAATTTCAGCATAGTTTGTTTTTAAGAAAACATGTTTTGGGTGTTTTCTCTCATGTATTTTCTTTTCATTTTTTCTTTCTCTGGGCTTTGAAACGAACGCGAAGTTGGACCAATGCTTTCTCTAAGGGCCGACATACAAGTACAGGCTTTCCAAAAAGATGCGATCGAATTTTAATAAGCGATAAGGATATGTTTAAAACACATCTAAGAGAAGTGTATATCATGATGATTCTGTGTGACATTGAATTAAGAACCTCTGTTCTACTAAAGATAGGGCAGACCGCCGCAGCAGAGACAAAAGTGGGACATCCTAGATTTTCCTGTGGGACTTCCAAATTTGAGGGGTAGGAAGTCTGGGACTTCCTGAGTCTGGAAGTTAATGGAAGTCCTGTTACTATTTCCTAAGTCCCAAAAGCTTTTGGATCCTTACCAGACACTCAGTGGTCAAGGTTAACTATGATGAAAAATGAAGTTGTCCAGACAATGTCCTTAAATATTAAGTTTTCATATTTAGCCAAAAACTCCAAGTTTTCTAGGTCAAACTCCTATTTTTTAATTTTAACTCCAACTTTTCTCAGAGATGGATTCTTAAACTCCTACTTTCAAAATCCTAGTGAGAACTCTGTATCTTGTTTGCCTTTAATTGGTAGAAATAGTCTAGTCCTATTTTGACGATACGATTTAGTCATTTTCAGATAAAATTTTAATGCTCTTATCTGGCATAAAAGTTTATCTGAGTATTCCCTCTTACATGTTCAAGCTAAATTTGGGATAACTATAGGATCCGGGCAGATGGACGGATGCCGATTCTTAGCAAAAAAAAACAGTTTGAACTATCAATGATATTGAGCCATCAGACTGATTGGATCTTAGATGATTTGCATCCATTGACAAAGCATGAATCTCGCTGCATCTTTTAGCAGTGGCAAGAGCTAACAATGGGAGTTTGCGATTGAAATATGTCGCAAACAGATCCACATTGGGATGACTGAGCATTCGAAAAATGGAGTTCGCAACTGACTGATCCAATGCCCATTCTGTTTTGAGGGGTTTGTCGATTCTCGATAGACGATCTGTCAAAACATTGAATTTGCCTGGGGTATGTTGAACTCTGATAACCACATCTTGTTCTAGGCACCAATGAAGGATCTCCCATACCTCTACACATAGATTGGGAGAATGTGTTCCTCCTTGCTTGTTGATATAAGAGACCATTGTTGTGTTGTCGGTAGAAATCATGACACAAGAATGGCGAATATATTTTATGGCTTTCTTCAGTGTGAAACCAATGGCCATTATTTCCAGCATATTGATACGGAGTGGGATTGGTCTTCCGACCAACAACCATGAAAGGATAGACTCATTGGTTCTAGATGAGCTCCCCAACTGTAATGACTGGCATCCGTATAAAGGAATGCATTGGGATCTGGAGGAATGGGCGTTCCTTGAATGAAGTAATTGGTGTCCATCCACCATTTCAAATGGAATCGAATCATACTGATAATCAGAACACGATGATCGAATGGAAGAATACAATGTCTCCAGACAGATAATAGACACATTGCAGAGGTCGTAAGTGAAGTCTGCCCAAGAAAATGAAGTCTGCTGCTGCACTGAGTTTGCCCAAAAGAGAAAGGAAAGTTTGCGCCGAAATTTGAGTCTGAGAAAGGAATGTCTTGATAGAATAAGAGAATCAACTCGGCCTGACTATATTTTGATTGATTGAGTTGGGGTTTAACGACACATCAACCCTTGTGGGTCATTTTGTGTCGTCTCCCAGAGAAAGGGAGAAAATAGAAGAGATAGCAGAAGAGATGAAAGGGAGGGACAGGGAAGAAAGAGAAACAGGAATGAAAGTGAAGAAACAGAAGAAATAAAAACATCACCTCCCTACCCTTACCTGCTACAAGGATAGCAGGCCTTGCCCAACTATCAGCCAATATCAGCTGGACGCCCTGGGTGACAAAAGATACATGACACCTTCGCACCACCCAACCACCCACCCTGACTATATTTAGTTGTGTCAGAAATTCCATGCCTGTAAATGTGAATTTCTGTGCTGGTATCAAATCTGACTTCTTTAGATTTGGTATGAAACTTAGACTTTGTACCGTTTGGAGGCAATAGATTGTGTGAGATATTAGTCGATTGCGAATCAAATCCTTTGTCAACCAATCATCTAGGTACAGAAACAGGGATATGGCACGTTGATGTTTGTTTGTTTGTTTGATTTGGGCTTAACGTCGCTTTCAACAATCTTTCAGTCATATTGTGACGGTGTCTGGATGTGGCAGGGAGCTCAATGCTCGCTTTTAGAGTGCCGCCTCACTGAAATATCACGCCCCAGACACTTTGACATGATATTCCACCCAGTCACATTATACTGACACTGAGCTGACCAGTTCCGATTCCTAGCTCTACTTTCTTAATGCTGAGCACCAAGCGAAAGAGCAGCTAGTCCCATTTTTAAAGTCTTTGGTATGACCCGGCCGGGGATCGAACCCGCAACCTCCCGGTCACAAAGCGGACGCTCTACCACTGAGCCACTGTGCCGGTTAGGCACGTTGATGGAAGTGCGCTGCTATTACATCCATTAGTATGGTGAAAATCCACGGACTTAAGGACATTCTGAAGGGTAAGACCGTGAATGGGAAGACTTGATGTCTGAACATGAACCGAAGGTATTTTCTGGATTGCAGATGAATCAGTACATGAAGATACGCATCCCTCAGGTCTATGGAGACAGCCCAGTTGTTGGCTAATATCAATTGTCTTACCGACTTGACTGCCTCCAGCTTGAAAGGTTGTTTCCTTATATATTGATTTAGTATAAGATCTATTACTGGATGTAACTTTCCATTCTCTTTTGGTACTAGGAATAGCCGGGAATAAAAACTGGGAGTTCCCGAATCTTGTACCCTTTCCACTGCAGGTTTTTGGAGAAGATGTACGGTCTCTTCTCTTTTTAACGGGGAGGAAGATTAGATTTATCGGAACTATCGAAAGAGGAGGAGTTAACCTGAATGGTATCCTGAAACCGTTTCGAACCTTAGAGTGTCTGTTAACTCTTCCCATTGTTCCACAAAGTGGGCCAATCTTCCTCCCACTGGAACATCTGGCCGTGGCAAGATGGGCAGTGGAAAGGGTTGGATTTCAGAACTTTGTGGAGGAAGAGGCATGTTTAGAGTCCTGAGGGAACTGTTTCGAGTTTCCATCCCTCTTAGAATAGTCTTTCCTATTAGCAGATGAATAGGGCTGACTCTTTTAGGCCTGAAAGGCTGCGTCTGTTTAGTCCTAGAAGGCATGTGATTGCAAGCGTTTTTCATCCCAGGTTTTCCGAAAACAAAAGTAGATGGGTTCCTTGTATTTTAAAACGAAAGTAGACAGGGGCAGAAGTAACCGGTAAACGCCTGTCTACTATCTGATTCACTAACCGGTTGCTGCAATACTTGGAGATCTTTTTGTCAACTCCGACTTATTGTTGAGCAGTCAAACATTCCGAAAAGGTGTTAACGCATGAATCTGGTCTACCAGATTATCCATCAGCATATTTCATGAGTTATTTCATAAAAATATGATCTAATTGCTAATGTCTGCAGGGAAACTGACGCGCCGAACAATACCGGGAATTATACCAAACACTAAATCTTCCGAAATCCGTGTATCGCATAGTTTCACTTTGTAAACAATTGTTTCTTGACTCGAGACGACTGCGATAATTGAACAATCTGCTTACTAAATCAATATTTTTGAAGAAATAAATAACAGGTGTTTTAGCTGCAAAAATTTATATCAAAAGTAGCTCTTTCGCTAATAAAAAAGCATGCTCCAAAATTGTTTTTCTCTTCCGAAAGTAACAGGGTGTTCTGGTCAAAATAGACGGGGGAAATCCCCGGCCCCCAGCTCTTATTGAAAGCCCTGGTGACTTAGCTACTGCTTCTAATAATCTAGAAAGGGCTGCGACAGACATTGACTGCTGCTGCATGCATAAGTATGCAGCAGAAGAAAACAAGTCTGCGTGCAAATTTATCACTGAATTTACGAGCTCTTTTTTCCCACGTTTCTAGACTTTTAACCATGTTAACTGGAAGGGAGCATCTTCCTCTGCTGGACAAATCCAGCAAGGAAGCATCCGCATCTAATTGTGGAATGTTATCTGTTGGGAAGTATTGGCTTTGGCATTTATAAAATTTAGATGGCGCCAAAGACGTGAGTAAATTTTGGGAACAAAGCCAACCTTTACCACATTTCTCCGAACCAATACTGTTTTGGAGAAATTAGGTGGTGTTCTCCACCAACTTTGATTGAGGTAGCACTTATAATGGAGTCGCCTGCGACTCCATTTAGTGCTCAATGCCAGAAAGAGGTTTAGCGGGAGTATGTTCTTCTGAAGGCCTGGGACACAACTCCTGAGGCAAGAGTCTAAATCCCTCATTTATGGCTCTGTCAAAGGACCAGATTTCTTGTTCCGGTTTGGAGTCTGAGTCCTTTGCAGAGAGTTGAGTGGTATTTTCAGGTTGAGGTGTTACATAAGTTTGTCTCTGCAGGTTGCAGCACAGCTGGAGCCTCTGCAATCTGCGTAGTTTGTTTACTTCTTTTATATCTGCCATAATCCTCTGCCGAAAGATTAGTCAAAGAAGAAGACATTGATCATCTTCTTCTCCTCATATAAGAATGTTTAGATCTTTTAGACTTTCAACTATGTTTAGGAGAGTCTGAACATGATGATCTAGAAGAGGAGGAAAAACGATCTTATTGCGTGTTCTTATAGTTTGACCTCTCCTAGACATATGTCTAGATTGAGATACCTGTAAGTTGTTCGATCTCCAGTTAGTGTTAGGCTGTTCCATAACAATACTAGGATCAGACATTGCTAAAATCAGGCTCAAGAGGTAATAATATTCTTTTTGTGGCTGTTGTTGAATTCTGAGGTTCATTCACAATTGAATGTTCAGAATCTAAAACTGACTGGTTGGTTGCTCTGTACTCCATGCTTAAAGCATGTGTACTGCACACTGGAGTCTGAAAAGTTGACTGATGATCAGTGACTGGTGACCAGTAATTGATGTCTGGTGATAATATCCTGTATCTGGTAATCCATCTCCAATGACTGGTGACCGATTGAACGGTGATTGTTGATTTCTCGACTGGAGCCTAATTGACCGGTGATGAGTTGACCGGTGACTTGTTGACCAGTGACTTGTTGACCAGTGAATTCTTGACCAGTGAATGGTGACTAGTTGACTGGTGGATGACCAGTGACTGGTGGACATGCTTTTTTGGGGACTTGAAGTTAAAGCTGCCACCTGGATGGCGCCTACCCCTTGCCACAATGCCATGTGGGGTGGCGGCTCGATCCGCAGATTTGTCGTCTGAATATACAGACGCGACATTCTGCTTCTTGTTCTTCTTGCTCATGACCCACTTTCTATTGGAGTAAGTTCTTCTCTTATCAGCGAGAATCCATATGTTTTCAGACCAGTTGCTGCACACAGAACTAGTCGACAACCTGGAACAAGAAGAACATTGTAATGTAAGCAATTAGTATGATTATCCCATCGTGCTTTAATATGCCCACAATTGCCACAAACGATATTCATGAGAGTCCCGAAAACTTGTGACAAAAAACAAGCAATGAATAATTTCAAGAAATCGAAAAGACGATTAACAAATAAATTAAGATGTACGGTGGAAGGAATGATAGAGGAACATAATTAAGATGAGAATAAACAAAATAAACTGGAGAAAAAGAAAGAAAATATAGATTTTTTCACCCAGAAAAAAATCCTTTGTTTACATTCTTGTCCACAGAAAAGAAACTGACATTTGATCAAAAGAGCGACGTCACACAGGTAACTGCCTAAGGACCTATTGGATTAAGACTTTTTAAGACGACTGAACTGTCGTTTTTTTTTTTCTGTGGAAGGTGGGGAATACAGAATAGAATAGCACATTATCTATAGATTAACGTATTGTGCAGTTAAAACTGATGACTAACTATCAAATTCTGACAGATTCCCAACACCAGATAGAACACTGTTTAGTTCCGTTCGGTGTATGTCAAGTTTGATGACTGTAGGTCAGATAGTTTCTTTGTAAGAGCATCAAACAAAGTTCCTTCTAATTATTGATCACTTTCAGTTTTTATAGATTTTAACCCTTGTCATGCTGAATAAATTAAGATGCCATGCCCACTTCTGAATTTCAGCCAGTCAGATTACTTGATCCAGGCTGTTGATGCAAGTTTGCATACTTAATGACAAACAGTGCAGATCCAGATCAGTTGGCTTCTTCAGAACCCAACTGATCTGGATCTACACTGTTTGCAAAGGCAGGACAAATCCGGGTTCAAAAGGACAAGGGTTAAAAGCATTTTTTCACATCCGAAAAAACTTCATTCTATAAACTGATATATTTCCCACAATGCTATATTTATATCACACCATGCCACATTCTGTGATGTCATTTGAGTTTTTGAATTTTTGAATAAAACTTTAAAACATAAAATATGTAGATTTCTTCCTGGAATTTGCAGTTTTATGATGTTCAACAATGTAACTTTTGACTGACAATGCAATAAATGCTTTATAGTTTTAAACCATATTGGTTGAAATTTATTTTTTTTTTTTTTTTTTAAGAAAGCAAATTTTCTTGAATTTTTTTTTTTTTTTTTTTTTTTGTCAGAAAGTAAATGTTCTTAAAATCCATCTTAGCCTTTACAACAACTATAGATATTTAGATATAAATTTAAGTGAAATTGTAAGCCACTTTTAAAAAAAATTCTCAAATTAAATCACAAAATAAAATTTAAAGTATTTTTAAAATAAAATTTAAATAGAAAATATTATGGTTCTTATTTAAAATTTTTATGATTTTTCTCAAAAAATAACAGGATACAGGTCTTTAGCTTAAATATGATGAAAAACTTTCGCAACTGACACTTTAAACAGACCTGTTTACAGTGAATTTACGGTAAGTGAAGTCACGAAGATTGTCCTGTAGAATTTGAGTAACAAGGTGTAATCCATGCTTGGACCACTCCAACTTTCGAGAGCATAATTTGGAGAATGATTTTCATCAAAATTCATGGACACTGTTCCGGTAGCCTAGACTGACAGCAAAAACATTCTGCCAATGTTCTTGAAAATCAGACCAGATCTCAGAATAGCGCTTTCACCACTAGTACAAGCTTGACTTGCCACATACTTTGCAATTTATTTGAACAAATTCCACTGGATATAAATAGAGATTCTACAAGTCATACTTTGTGAGACATGCATTTCTTGTAACCTTTGTTCATATTTTATGATGTTAAAGTAAACTTAGGAGGAAAAAGTGTGCCCAATGCAGGACGAACCCGCGACCCCCTGCTTGCAAGTCAGGTGCTCTACCAACTGAGCTAACCGGGCTGATAGTCCCGCCAATCATCACAATGTGTAGAGATTTGCCACCAAATATGGGCAGCCAGTATATTGTTTTTAATTAGTCACAAATCTGAATTATCAGTTCTGTTGGAGATCACAGTAACACAATTCATTGAAACCACACTGTGTGACAAAATGGTCTTCAAGTAGTACCATCTTTGGGGTTCTAGACTAAAATGGGTTGATGTCTGGACCAAGAAATCTGTTGCCCCCGATGGTATGGAACTCGTGACATGTATCACGAGGCCCCTTTCTAGCTTCATGCGTTTTACTCCAGTGAAGCCAATCCTCAACGTGCCCAATCAATGGAGAATGAAAAGAAGAAATCAGCCAAAGATCAGCAGGATCATGAGGACTGTTTTCTAAACTAATTCTATATGAATTAAAAGGCTTGTTCTTGAATTTGAAAATCACAATAAATGATGTCTGTGTTAATTAAGATGATCAGAAAGCTGACGCTTTGTTTTTCATACCACCTCCATGTGTTCTGCCATTTCTTTTTTCTCCGCCGAGCACATGTGTGTAAAATGCGAAAAACGTCATGAAATAGACTGTATCACTGGGTAAAAAAAAAAAAATCTGAATAACACATAAAATAGAATAGAATACTTCTATTCCCCACACAAAGACATCTCGGGCATATTCAAAAAACGCACATACAAATTTGATTACAATAATAATAATAATAACATACATGATCATATTCAAGCAAACATATATTGTTAGACAGCAGAACACACAATCCCTGGTGAATTATTCTGATAAATGCTGCAATAATTTGACATGATTACTGCGGTCAGTCATTACACCAGGACACCGGCGGGTGGCTTTACAATAGCGAGAGGAGGAATGTAACATCCAAAACTCTGAAGGGACATTCAACATGTTTTATAACGTAAATCCGATATATGCCAAAATGCCCACCTCTGATAGCGTGAATTTATAAGTGAAATCGTCAGAATAAGAATAAAAGGAAGTGGCGTTCTAGAAAAAGTTTTTTTTTTATTATTATTATTTTAAAAAGGAAACTCTCTCTCTCTCTCTCTCTCTCTCTCTCTCTCTCTCTCTCTCTCTCTCTCTCTCTCTCTCTCTCTCTGGTTTATTGTTTCTGGTCAACTCGTACCTTAGTCAGCTCGTATCTTAGTCAACTCGTACCCATTTTTTGGTCAGCTCGTATTTTAGTCAACTCGTACCTTTGTCAAATTTTGGGGTAAGTCGTACCATATTATCTAATTTCAGTCATCATTCTGCATAGCTCCAGATAATAGGAATATCCAGATAATCATTTTCCTGATTTCTCCACAAAAATATATGCTTTTGGTATTCATTAGAAGGGTTTCACTGAGCCAGCTCTAATGAATACCCACAGCATATACTTTCATGGAAATATAAGCAAAATACCAAAACTCATGCCGTGTTCATTGTTTGCTCACAGTCAGTGGATACCTTGACTTAAACACTTATTATGCTATATGGCTATTTCAGCAGACGACAAACCAGCGATATTTTTTCCTAGAATATAGGATCTGACACGTCATGCAAATTATCTCGATCCTACCTAAGGAGACCATTTGCATGAAGTGTAAATTTTAAATCTTATTTTTCTATGAAAAAAAAATCAAAACGTCGTCTGCTGAATGCAAAAGTGTTGAAATACAGGAAACACTTCCTTGGAAACAGTCTTTAAGGTCATATGCCAGGAGCAGCTGTCAAAATATTGGAGGTCATTTACTATAAATCACGCTGTGTTTACTGTCCTCAGGTCGTGACTGACTAATTCAGAGATATGTTAACTGAGGGCCCATCTGTCCAAACTCAACAGACCCAGGTCACGTCGTGCACACCATGCAGCACAACCAGGGTCTGCAAAGGTCCGATTATAGAATAGAATATATTACTACTTGCATATACCACAGACTATACCAGACTAGTAGCGAACAGGGTGGACCCAGATCAGACGCCTTATTCCGCAGCGCCCGCCAAGGCCCGTTCATCCGAACAGAACAGACTCATGCCATGCCATGCACACCTTGCAGCACAATCAGAATCTGCATTGTTCCGATTACATAATAAAATATATTACTACTTGCAAACACTTCACATCCCAAATGAGTACCAAACAGGGTGGTCCCTGATCAGACGCCGTTTTCCGCAGCATCTGATCTAGGTCCACAATATTCGCCAAGACCATGTCATGTCATGCACAGCAGGTAGCATAATCAGGACCTGCACTGTCCCAAATATAGATTAAAATATATTACTACTTGCAAAAATTTCACATCCCAGATGAGAAGCAAACAAAATATTCTTTACATTTTGTACATTCATATGAAACTAGTTTTTGCAACTTTAAAATAGTTAGTTTTTGGTAAAAGCATGCTTTCTACTGCATATGGGCCTTAACATTCGAATAAATAAATAAATATTATCCTCAAAATAACTAATAAATGAAATTTGTATTACCTGTCTCGCAAAAACGATGCTGCCAACGGTTGCAGGCATCACAATTTAAGGTATGCTGACGTGTACCAATAACCTTACTACATGCAGTGCAAAGATCAGACATGATTTTATTCAAAGCCTTTGATACTCGTGAAGAGAACTCAAAGATGAATGATGCTTAGAGGATTCTGAACTTCTCAGATATCCAGTAATCGGCAGGTAAAAAGAAAATAATACACAAAAGAAAATCACCTTTAAAAATTCTTGCTTGTCATTAGGCCCCGCAAAAAAAAACAAAAAAAAAAACAAAAAAAAAAAAAAAAAAAAAAAAACAGCTCGTCGACAAAATCAAAGGAATTAAAAACAGTCTTCGATTAAGGACAAGGTTAAAGAACCCGTATAGATAATATAGATAATCGCTTTTCACACCTACATTAATCGGTACATGTTCAACTAATGTATCAATTAAGGATTCATCAAAATAATGATAAACAATAATGATAAACAAATTACTTGAATCGTATCGACAATTGTTTTCCACACCCACATTAACTGTACATGTTCAACTAACGTGTCAAATAATGGATGTATCATACTCATGAGTGACAAAATCTACCTACCTACCTACCTGTCTGTCTGTCTGTCCAGTCATCTATTTTTACAAGGTACGAGTTAACCAACTAGGTACGAGTTGACCAAACTAGGTACGAGTTGACTTGGGGTTTGGGGGTACGAGTTGACCAAACAACGGGTACGAGTTGACCAAAATAGGTACGAGTTGACCAGTAGACCAGTTACTGTTGTCTATAATGTCGCTTTCCGTTCGTTCATGCGGTTCGGTGCGTTTGTTTCTCAACGAACTATATATAACCAGTCTAAGCAAAAACTGATGACGTTTTGATCAGCAGGTGTTTTAAGTAGTGGAAAAGTAAATATATACAATAACTTCGTTTGTCACTCCGGCATCCTGCTTTTCCCCCGCAAGCATTTTAATTAGCTCCATTTTCATGAAACTGTTTCATGCATTTGTTTTCGCTGTACTTATCTGCACTGGAATAAAACTGGCGACATTCAGAAATCGTCAATACGACTAACACGCTAATAGTCAGAAGAGGGCGTCTTGACATCTTAGGGTATTGGGAAATAATTATTTCCCCCATAGCACTTCGTAGTAAGTCCAGTGGTTTTGGTGGTTAATAGTTCTTTTCAGGGTATGTCTGAGTTCCAAATCTAGTTTTGATTGAAAGACCAGACATAGCATACACATAAGGAAAACACCAAGCCTTTTCTGGGACTTTTTGGAGGCTGAATGAAACAACCACCTCAATCGACCCATTTCCGGATTTCTTGCAGTTATCTCCCTTCGTGACTTTGGCCTTCATTCTGGAGTACAGGCTTAAATTACACTATATGGAGAAAAATTTCAGAAAGAAGCAACACCTTTATTTTAATTTGGTCAAACAACAATGAACAAAATGCTTGAAAAAAAAAAAAACAAAAAAAAACATATGCCTATTTAATAAAAAGTAAGGGCTAGGGACCAACTCTCTTAGAATTATTGCCCTTTGTAACATTGTTTATTGTAGTAAAAAAAAAACTTCTATGCAGATTATCTCTTTAACTAATAACTGGAATTTGGCTGAACTAATACAGATGTACATCATTACTATGGAGGAAAGAGAAGTGACTAGATTTTGGTGACCTTATTTTCAAGGTCACTACAGTGTAAAGACTCTAAAAGAGAGCCTTGTGTGCACTCTTTTTTCTAATATCTTGAAAAAAAAGCAATGGATTTTCACCAGTTTATGCAGACACAATGATATTAGTAAGGTGTACCTACATAATAAAAAAGTAAGAACTAGGGGGCTAATTCTCTTAGAGTTATTGTCCTTTGTAAAATTTCTAAATGCAGCAAAAATAAGCTTTTATGCACAATATCTCTTTAACCAATGGCTGGAATTTGACCAAACTAATGTAGATATGTCATTAAGACAGGGGAAATAACTGATTAGATTTTGGTGACTTTGACCTTATTTTCAAGGTCTCTACATTGGAAAGACCCTAAAAATGGGCCTTGTCTGCACTCTTTTTCTACATACATGTATCTTGAAAACCAGCAGTGGATGTTCACCAGTTTATGCAGGTATAGTGATATCAATAAGGTGTACCTACATAAGAGAAAGTAAGGGCTAGGGGCCAATTCTCGAAGAGTTATTGTTCTTTGTGAGAACGCAGTAAAAAAAAAAAAGCTTGTGTGTACATTATCTCTAACCAATTGGCTGAAATTTGACCAAACTAATACAGATACATCATTATGTGTATGTGGGGGGGAGGGGGAAAAGAGAGTTAATTAGATTTCAGTTTACCTTGATCTTATTTTCAAGGTCACTACATTGTAAAGACTGTAAAAGTGAACCTTATGTGCACTCTTTTTCCTAATCTTGAAATCGCAGCAATGGTTTTTCATCAATTTATGCAGACACATTGATGTCAGTAAGATGTACTACATAAGAAAAAGTAAGGACTACTGGCCAATTCTCTAAGAGTTATTGCCCTTTGTAAAATTCCTTAATGCAGTTTAAAAGTATTTTGTGTGCAAATTATCTTTTTAACCAATGGCTGGAATTTGACCAAGCTAATATAGATACATCATTACAATGGTGTATAGAAGTGATGAGATTTAGTTACCTTGACCTTATTTTCAAGGTTACTACATTATAAAGAATCTAAAAATGAGCTTTGTTTACACTCTATCTCATGAAGCAATAGATAGAATTTGATCTAACTAGCATGGCTACTTCATTTGGATGGGTGAAGGAACTGATTAGATTTTCGTGACCATGACCTCATTTTCAAGGTTACATTGGCACTTTGAAACTCAGATTTTTGTAGAAAAAAAGCTTGTGTGCATACTATATAATATTGTGATTCAATGTCATACCAGCACTTTGAAACTCGACTTTCTGTAGGAAAAACCTAGAACCAATGGCTGGAATTTGACCAAAATTGGTTCTCATTATGCTGCTTGGGTGAACTACAAATCTTATTAGTCAATGTCATCCATTTTGAAATAAGTTGCCTTAAGCAAGTTTTCTTTACTGGTCATTACTATGCAGGGGTATCTAATAAGCATTGCTGATTGACTTTTTCTTTGACCAATCAGCAGTTCTGCCCTTTTTTGCACCAGTCGGCTTTGCTGTAAAATTAATTTTACAGTAAATGTTTGAAAATAGACAGAAAAGAAAAGACAAATTGTTTCAGATGAGATATTGTCAATCACAAGTCAAATTTTCCATCTAGGATAAAATGTCAAACCTAAATGTCTTTCCGAAGGCTGTCAAAAGCACAATAAGCTAGATAGCTGGCAAAAGTATGACACATGATATATCACTGTATTAGCGGACTCAATCGAGCCAGAACCTTTCTAGGGGCTGGTCTGTTGAATAAGTCACTGATGTCTTACTGTTCAAACAGACAGTTCAGTCTCACCATCCATTTATCTATGCATTCTCAAAGCTCTTGACAAGATGTGTTTTTCAGCCATATGGTGTGGGTACTCATTAGAAGCGCCTTGGTGAGGCATGTCTTATGAGTACCCACAACATGCTTGACATATGTTGTGGGTACTCTTTAGAAGTGCCTTGCCAAGGTGCTTCTTACGAGTACCCACAATATATGTTTGCAGGGAGAAATACCGGTAAGAAAAATATTTACTGATACCCACCCTATCTAGACCTATGCATTTGCTGTTAATAAAGGAAAAGGAAGAAAATGGCATCCTGTGAACCAGATCTGTGCAGGTTGATGATACTGTGTAGTATGTAGTTTGCATAATTATGTAATTGTCTGGAATTTAAGGAGAATGGATACACTTTCTGGGGAGGCAGCTGTGTCAAAATTGATTTTTTGTGCCCTTCTGAAAAAGGGTCTACTCTGAAAGGAAAGAAGAGGAGCAAATCTTTACCTTTTTGGAGGAGCAAATCCTTTCCTGTTCAGAATGGACTTGGTGTGCTGGAAAGCAAATTGGAAACCACAACTTGACTCTCTTGTACAAAATGTTACCTTCATAGTAAATACCATATTCACCCTAATTACTGCATAGACCCTTAAAAGAGCACAGTCAAGCAATTCCGTAGTTTTCAGATTACTACCGGAGTACTTTTTGTCTACTTCTGTATAGAGACATATATTGTGGATACCCATTTGAATTGCATCGACTTGTAAACACAATATATGCTTAGATAAAGAAAATCAGAAAAAAATCGCATAAACAGCGATCAAAATAAGTCATTTGCTGATCCTTTTAAAAGTGTATCCTTAGTAACTAGATACATATTTTACCACAAGTTTTCCAGTAATTTTGAAAAACCTAAGCGCACAGTGCGGTAATAGGTCGAATACGGTATGTCCATTTCTGAAAATCGTGTCCCAAATGCTATGAAAATATCTGGGCTAAAACCATTCGCTGTATAAGAAAAACAGCTAGCAGTCTGGATGTTGGAAATTACAGACCAGTGAGCATTTTGAGTGTTGTCTCCAGTATTCTTGAAAGGCCATTTTCATTCAGTCTGGATGCCCTAAAGACTATAATTTGAATGATGAAAATGTTGAGCTTGTGCACAGTCTGATCATGTGTGACAGGAGATGAAGCCTGTATGACATAGGGGGTGGTCATGTATCTTACGTGACTGGGGGGTTCAGCTGATACTGGGTTACAGTTGGGCAAGGCATGCTATCCTTGTAGCAGGTAAGGGTAGAGGTGGAATGTTTTTATTTCCTCTGTTTCTTTACTTTCATTCCTCTTTCTTCCCTGTCCCTCTCTTTCATCTCTTCTACTATCTCTTTTATCTATTTTCTCCCTTTCTCTAAGAGACAACACAAAATGACCCACAGCTGACGTGTCGTTAAACCCCAACACAATCAATCAATCACTGTGTGATATAGCTAGACAAATAGGCATAAGTTTTTGGGCAGCAGTCTATCTTGACCAATATCGTAGAAATGTCCAAGATCTCAGCTAGATGGTTCCCCAGAATGTTGACCAAAGATCAGAAGAAGAGCAGGCTTGATATTTCTCCTGTTCTCTATGAAGATGAATTTATGCATCGAATTGTGACCTAAGATGAGACTTAGGTCCATCACTTTGACCAAAACACAGAGTATGCAATGGAAGCACCCTAGCTTAAATTACCCCAGCCCTCCTAAGAAGTTTAAAAGAGTTTCTTCAGCAGGGAAAGTGATGGCATCATTCTTTTGGGATAGTCAGGGGGTTATTATGGTGGATTATCTTGAGGAAGGTTGAACGATAACTGGTGCATATTGTGCAGAAGAGCTGCATTAGGAGATTGCGAAGAAAAAAAATGAGGAAAGTTGACTCCATTTGTTCTGCTCTTGCAAAATAATGCACCAGCCCACACCTCTCAATTAAGTTAATTGCTATGGCTTCTGTGATTAAATGCAGCTTAGAGATTCTTCCTCATCCCTCCTATTCTCCAGATTTCCTTTGGATGTCTATATATATAGCTATCTGTTTCCAAATCTGAAAAGTAACCTTCTTGGTAGGAATTCAGGAAGCAATGCTGGGGTCATAGATGCTTTTGATGAGCTCTTACTCTTAAAATGGCAGAAAAATCTACTTAGTTTTGTAAGTTCTTGATAGATTTTACAGGCATAAATTCAAAGAAAATGAAGAGTAAAAACTGATATCATACATACCATTTACAGTTGCAGATATACAGTTTTACTCTTTAATGTCATCTCAAAATCAAACTTACTCATCAAATAATAGTGACACTGAGGGATAATTTATTAATGTAATTAATTGAACAAGCAATTTAATTACTTCCCCCAAGGAATTTTTTGTTCTTCTTGAAATTAAGCTTTACCGTTACAAATTTTAGAACATTTACCATCTATAGACACTTTTTATTTTTAGACAAAAAGTTTTGATAGTTTTTTAATTCTCCATGAAAACCTCTGTTGTGGGTTTGGTAAATGTGTTTTTGATTCTCCATGAAAACCTGTGTTGTGGACATGGTAAATGTGTTTTTAATTCTCCATGAAAACCTGTGTTGTGGATAGGGCTGGCACGATTAATCGGATAATGGATTAATTGATCGATAAATTCCACAAAAATGACTGTCATTACAGATTTGCTAGTAATCAATCATTTGATTTCTGCGTTTGTTACTTTACCGTATTTACCCTTAGTATTCAGACACCTCAACTCCTTATCATACTTTTATCTAAAATTTGAACAAGTCCAATATACTACCCACTGTTGTGTCTAAAATAGCTGTGTTAGTGGCAAACAGTGTAGACCCTGATGAGACGCCACATTTGCAGCATCTCATCTGGGTCTACACTGTTTGCTCAATACAACATATGAAAGGGTCAAAGGTAAAATTAAGATCACATCTTCAGCAATTACTAATCGATTATCAATCACAATGGCAGGACTGATAATCGATTATCTTTTCAGCTCTGATTAGCCAGCCCTAGTTGTGGGTATGGTAAATGTCCTAATTAAAATTTTGAACTTCTTGTTTCATATTCTTTTGCCTAAAGTTTGCTTAATCTGCAGCTGTGCCTTAAGATATTTAGTGGAATAGTAAACAGTGTAGACCCTGATCAGAGGATCCATCATAGGAGCAGTCTGGTCTGGGACTGCACGTGACATTTTTCAGAAACTTTGGTGTACATAATATTAGGGCATTTATTGTAAAAAATATCTTTTTTGTAATCAGGAGCCCCATGTTCTGTAATATAATATAGAGTGCAAACCAGAGTTTTCCAGGGAATACATAATTAGGAGAATTGTCGCATTATTTCTTTTCTTAAACCCTAATTCAATAATTATTCGTTATTTTATCATTTGCACTACATCTGTATTAGGGGATGTATTAATTGAATCTTCAGCATTTTCCCTTATTATATCTCCCCACTTTAGGGTAGGGAGATATTGTTTTTCCCCTGGGCATCTGTCTGTCCATCTGTCTGTCTGTCACAAAATCATGTCCACTCTATAAACCATTCAAGCTATCTTTGCGGAACTTCGTATAAATATCAATCAGCATTAGACAACCTGCAGAGCACAAGAACCATAAATCTTGCATTTATACTTTTTGAGTTATTTCCTTGGAACTTTGTCCGTCACAAAATCATATCTGCTGTATAACTTGAAACCTGTTCAAGATATCTTCAAGAAACTTCAAGTAAATATCAATCAACATTAAATGATGTGCAGAGCACAAGAACCATAACTCTTGCATTTATACTTTTTGAATTATTTCCCTTGAAACTTTGTCCGTCACAAAAAAACGTGTCCACTCTATAATTTGAACTCTGAATATACAATACAATATGACACCAAAAAGGGGAGAGACATCTGTGTTTTTGTAGAAAAACAAATTCTAGTTTTATATGCTGATAGTAGAAATGCTTAGAACCCATTTTGCATCTTCTGGCATACAGTAAATGTCCTAAAATTTCGAACACCAAAGTTTCTGACACAGCAGGCCCCTGTAGCCTAGTGGAGAGGAGAGTTGACACTTAATCCATCAGGTTTTTCACCACTGTGGTTTGAGCCTCGCTTGGGTCACATGTGGGAAGGCCAAGTTCTGCTTACAGATGGTCAGGTAGTTTTTCCCTGGATTCTCGGGTTTTCGTCCACCTTTGATGAACGATCAGTGCGATATAAGTGAAATATTCTTGAAAGGACCCAAATCAAAAAAAAAAAAAAATAGTTTCTGATAATATGCCATATGCAAAGAGTGTAGATCAGATCAGACTGCTCCTGAAGGAGCAGTCTGATCTGATCTGCACTCTTTGCCATTCAACTAAGCATTTTAAGAGACAAATGCATAAAAAACAAAATGTAAGCCAAAAAAGTATGGAATAAAGTGCATGAAATTTAAGGACATTTACTGTATTGATGTAATGCATTGGAATGACTACTCAGAGGTGATTCCTTAGTGCACCCATAGCATACATGCATAAAATGTTTTCATCAAGAAATAAAGATACCCCTGTCTGCCATTGTTCATTTTTCTTTGCAGTTGTAATTTTAGAGCAGTTTGTAAAAGGCAATGGAAAGCTGAGGATGTTAACGAGAAAATTGTCAACATGCAGGACTCTGGTCTCTTGGGCAAGACTGTTTAGCTCAAAAGTAACCAAGGAGTCTAAGCCAGAACTACCTGACTATAACACCAGTATTAATATTCATGAACACAAACTGAAGAGGCCAGACAAACCACCCGGGACTGAGGCATCACAGAAATGGAAGGGCTTGAAGGGTCTGCAAGAGAGGACAAGGGTAATATTTCCCTAAATATTCAGACAGACATACCCAAGCAAACAGTGTAGATCCAGATCAAACTGCTTTAACCCATTGTAGACTGAATGAACTTCCCCACATTCTGTATTGGAAGATTCTAATTTCAATTTTAGATATGTCAGGCTATGTGATTTACATATTCTGAGAGAAAAAAATGATTGATCTTGGTCTGCACTGTTTGCCAATTACCCTTTTAGGGATCTCCAGACTATAATAAGTTTAGGGGACTGGATACACTTGGTAGATTTTCTGCCATTTCTGCCAAGGGAGACAACTTTTGTGATGTTCTGCTTTGCTTTCCTGCACAGCAAGCCTCTTCTGAAAAAGGGGTCTACCCTGAAAGGAAAGAATTTGCTCCCCTTGGGAGCGAATTCTTTCCTTTTAGAGTGGACCCCTTTTCAGAAGGGAGGTAAAACAATATTGACAGAGTTGTCTTCCCTGAAGGTGTATCCAGTCCCCTTAAAGGAGCTGTTTGATCAGGGTCTGCAGTGTTTGCCTCTCAACCAACACATTTGAAGTACTTTGCAGAGCTCCAGATAAGGCACCACTTTCAGCTGAAAAATGCTAATATTTTTCTTATTTCACTATAATCTTATCTGGTTTCTGGCGAAAGTATTTGCACAAGTACTGGTTAACTGCTCAGAAGACAGAGCCAGCCTAGGTAAACTGACCAACATGAACTTAATAGTGTTAACTGGGCCATTAAACTCCAACCCAACCCAACCATCTTATCTGGAGCTTTGACATTTGTAGTTATATGGACCTTCAAATTTTAGGACAGATGTGCTTAACCCTGGTCCTGCTGAATCTGGATATACCCGGCCTATGCAAACAATGTAGATCCAGATCATTTTGTTTCTGAATCTGCACTGTTTGCTATTAAGTATGTGTATAATATTAACAATCTGGATCAAGTAATCTGATTGGCTGAAAATTAGAAATGGACGTGGCATCTTAATTTATTCAGCGTGACAAGGGTAAATTGTCCTTTTATTTCATTGACTCAGTTTGAGGCATAAACCATACCTTTTAGAAAATCAGTGGAAAATATGAATGAAGTGACCAGGTGAGTGGACATCACTGTGTTGGAAAAACACAAAATTCCACAAGTTCTACTAGTCGAAAACAAAATTCATTATTTATTATCATGTAAATTCATCATGCTAAACTTCTGTAAACAGGAAGTTGATATTTTTGACTATCACCTGTTGCACTCAGTGATTAATAATAGACAAACCTATCACATGCATGAAGGAGATGTGCTTACCATTGGTTTAAGTTGTAGCCATTTATTTTACTTCTCAATGAAGCATCCAGGTGGTCGAGTGGTTAATGCTCCCAACTTCAGATCATGAAGTCCTGAGTTTGAAACCCACTGGAGGTGGAATTTAGCTTACTTCATTTTCACCCCATCATAAAAACAAACCTATATAGTTTTGACCCCCTTAAACCCCACTTTTATACAGTAAAACTGGGGTTTATAGGGGTATACATTAATTTTCTTATTTCTGCTCAAAGACATAGATTGTGGGTACTCACAATCTATGTGTACCCACAATCTATGTTTTGAGCTGAAATATTAAGAATATCAGAATTTTTTATCTGAAAATTTTCAGTTTTTGGTGGTAAAATTTTCAGTATATTTGAATAGGCATGTTTTCATAATGCTTCCATCGTCTCAGTATGACCTAAATAATGTTGAGAGGTACATAAAACACCAAATCATCATCATCATCATCTTTCTCAAACATAATAAGTATAATTTCATTATTTGTATATAAAAACGGAAAGTGTAGGTATTCATTTTTGACCTAGATCGACCACTTCTGCCCATATTAGAAACAGAAACCAAACTAAGTTAAAGTTACATTGTTGTTTCATCAAGAGCATGGCCAGCCTAGGTGACTCAGTTGGATGTCAGACTTGTGATCAGAGGTTGTTGGTTCTGCCCCCCGCTGGGTTTGCAACATTCTTTCGTGGAGATTTGATCATGAAATATTTTCTTAGAGCATTCTCTCCCATCTGCTGATTCAAGAAGGGCACTTGTCAGTTTCTGGCAAAAGAATGTGCACAATACTGGTTAACCACTTAGAGGACCAGTATGTGGTTAGGTAAACTGACTACGCTCGGCATAAGCCTATTAGGTTGACTGGGCCATAAAACCGCAACACAAACAAACATCAAGAGCATGATGTCAGCATTTCCTTTTAGAGCAGAACCCTTTTTAGAGGGACTGTGTGATGAAAGCAAACAAGAAATCACAAAAGTTGTCCTGTAGAAAAGGCAGCAGATCTGTCAACATTGTCCAGTCCCATTAATTAAAATAAAAATGAAAATGAACTGTTATTGGCAAAACTGTATACCAGTGGGTAGCATCCCAAAATGACTGATACAGTTTAGTGGGATGTAAATGTTGAGATAAGTTTCAGTCATACATATAGTTGTGGTACAGTTTCGTAAAGTTCCATAGCTCCAGATAAGGTACATTGCAAACATTTTTCTTAATTCTCCACAATAAAAAACATGTTTTGGGTTCTCATAAGAAGATTCTTGGTGAGGCGCTTCTAATGAGTACCCACAACATACAGTCGAACCTCAGTGGCTCGAACATCTTTGGGACCATGGAAATTCGTTCGAGACATGGGTAGTTCGAGCCACTGAGGGTTAATCATGGCACCAGTTCAGGAAGCAAATAGCCTTAATTTAGAGAAATCTTTTCGATTTTCTACACAATGATTGTATGTTGAGTGTACTCATTAGAATTGCCTCAGTGAGGTGATTCTAATGAGTACACACAACATACAATTCCATGATAAAATAAGAAAAAAAATCATTAAATATTTGTTTTCTTGAGCTATTGGAAGAATTTTGTAGGGACTGAAAAAAGAGTTCAAATCACCCACAGTAAACGAGCCATCCGTGTTCGAGCCATTGAGGTTATACTGTAATTATGTTTTTGTGAAGAAATAAGAAAAATAACAATACTTTTCTGTAGAAAATAGTGTGGTGGTTACTCATGAAGCACCTTAGTGAGGCACTTCTAATGAGTTCCCACAACTTATATTTATGTGGAGAAATAGGAAAAATTACAGTACGTTTTGGTGAAAAAGAAGTGCCTTCTCTCAAGCTATGGGTGCTTCATGTTATTTGTAGGAATCTCTTATTCCTGACACATTGAAAGAGATGAATGAATCAGAGGAGTTCCAATTGACTGCTGCTAAACTAAAGAAACTGGGCCAGGCAAAACTGACTAAAGAGGAGAGGCAGAAAAGACAGAGGGCACTGGATAAACTAGGAATTCCAAGCTTTGCAGAGTTTCTGAAGATGAAAAGGGAAGAGAAACAAATTAAAGGTATACCATATTTACTGTAAATATTCAAACACAATAAATCCTTTCCATATCTGATTTTTCATTAACATTCAGTGGGCCCCCGTCCGGGTAGCTGGCTGGCTGCACGCATGGCAGATCTCACACTAGATCGCCAGGTATGTCTATCATGAGGGTTGATAGCTGAGAGCTTCCACTCTCTACAATCCCTCTCTGCTTCCAGGTCATCTTGGGCCTCCCTGGCCCACGCTTTCCATCAACCTGTATGTCACAGGCTGTCTTGACTGCACCATTTGAATATTCCACATGTCCATAACAGCGGAGCCTTCTCTTCTCCAGGTCCTCAATGCCAAGCTGAGCAAGTAGCTCATTGGACCTGGTGGTGACAATGTCTTGTGACTTGACATTGCAGATCTGTCTGATCATTGCCCTGTCATTCCGTTGCAGACATTAGAGGTTTGGCTTTGTCAATGGCCAACTCTCACTGGCCTGGAGCATTGCGCTCGGCACACAAGAGCTGTACATGCAGCCATAGGTCTTGAAAGAGAGGTTGCGGGAAAAGAGAAGTGATAGCAGCTCCTTGAACTTCATCCAGGCAGTTTTCACACATTTTTTCAGCAAAAATACCTATGAATTTAGTATTGTACTTACTAGAACAGTTAACATTTTGACCACTAACGAGCTCGTTAAGCTAACGATGCTTTGAACAGCTGGGCCCTGACTTTTTGTAGACACATCTGATCTGGGTCTGCACTGCTCAGGACTTTCTGTTCAAATACTTACAGAAATATGGTACATACAGTCAAACTTCAGTGGCTCAAACATCTTTTGTACCATGGGAATTTCTTCTAGACATGTGTAGTTTGAGCCACTGAGAGTTAACCATAGCACCAGGTCAGGAGGCAATTTGCAAATACCGTATTCGACCTAATTACCGCACTGTGCGCTTAGGTTTTTCAAACTTACAGAACACACTCATTTGTGGTCAAATATGTATCTATCTGCTAAGGATACACTAAAAAAAAGATCAGAAAAGGACTTAATTTAATGATGACTATGCGATTTTTTCTGACTTTCTTTACAAAGGCATATGTTGTGGGTAGTCATTTGAAATTGCATCAACTTGTCGATGCAATTCAAATGAGTACCCACAACATATGCCTTTGTAAAGAAGTAAAGAAAAAAGTACACTGGTTGTAATCTGAAGACTACGGAATTTCTTGACTCTGCGCTTATAGGGGTATGACCAGTAATTAGGTCGAATACGGTAGGGATAATTTAAGGATGCCTTTTTGGTCTTCTGTATAGAGATTGGATGATTCTAATGAATGCATACAACATACATTTTCATGATAAAATAAAAAAAAAATTCTTAATATCCCTAACTACACGTGTTTTCTTGAGCTATTGGGAGAATTTCCTAGGTACTCAAAAACAAGTTCAAATTAGACACGGTAAAGGAGTAATCGCTGTTCTAGTTATTAAAGTTTTACTGTATGTTACGGTCAAACCTGTCTTAAAGGCCACCTGTATCAAGTAAACATCTGTATTAAGAGGCCATATTTTCAAATCCCTTAAAAGCTAAACAGGTGTAAATTATGTATCTGTATTAAGGCAGCACCTGTCTTAAGCAACCATTTTTGACTTTCCCTTAGGTGCTTGCTTAACACAGGTTTGACTGTATTGTTGTTGCATGGATTTTTAACACCACCAGGCACCTGAGGCACATAGAGGCAGCCATGATTGTTATGTACATGTATTTGTACAGCCTTGCTTTCATGGATCACCCATGCACACTTGGTGCCGCTGTCTGTCACCAAGTGCTGCCCTGTCCACTTTATACTCAACCCAGGGCATGTCGAATATGAGCTAGGCACACTAATGGTCTGAAAATTGTCTCGACCCGAGCGTGATTCAGACCCATGATATCCCGCTTGAAAGTTGAGTGTGCTAACCACTAGACCACCCAGCCCATTTCTGTATGTTATCTTGTGATCCTCATATTTCTGTTGTATGAAGTTCTGTGTAAATCTTTTTGTATTTAGTCACTGAGCACAACCTAAGGAAGAGAATGGTAGAAATATTACAACTGAACATTGGTCTGTACTGTAACCAGGCATGCAACCACTGTCATGTTGAGTCTTCACCACGGCGTCATGAAATGATGGACAGAAAGACAGCTGACAGGTGTTTAGAGGTACTGCGAAACAGTCCTTCTATTACTACACTGGATATAACAGGTAAGAAGCATATACAGTCGACTCTCGTTATCTTGACTTCGCTTATCTTGAATAACTGCTTATCTCGAAGTGAAAATCTGGTCTCTGTTTTCAACATGGAAATTTAACAACAGGTAACAAAATATTGTGGAAAAAAGGAGAAATTTTCCACAATACTTTGAATAGATCTCTAACATCAGGAGTCAAATTACATTGTCATTTGTGAAATGTAGGTGTTTGATTTAGTTTTTCCTCAATTCTGCAAATCTGATATGTCAAGGTATGGATATCTCAAAGTATTTCAAAGAGTCCGTTGGACTTCGAAATCACGAGAGTCTACTATATCTAGAAGTGTCGAGCCGCATGGCCAGATGGTTAGTGCTTTTGCATTTGGACCATGAGGGTCGTAGATTTAAACTCTGTTTGAGGGGGAATTCTGGGCCCAGTAGTTCGAAGCTAACAATGTCGTTAGTTAAAGATTCGTTAAAATTTACATCTAGTGATACACAAATATGCTGAATATTTTGCTGAAAAAATGTGAGTAGCTTTTGCAGTGCAAAAGCTACTCACATTTTTTCAGCAAAAAATATCAGAATATTGTGTATTGAATCCGCTAAAACAGTTAACGAAATGACCCTTAACGAACTCGTTAAGCTAACGACACTTTGAACAACTGGGCCCAGCTCATTACTACAACTTTTCATCACACAGAGCTTTTTAGTGTCACCCTTTCGTCATTTTAGTATGACTTAAATAATGTTGAAAGGGACAAACAATACTGTATGATCAAGAAGCATGTCTCTAGATAAGGCTTATTTTCAACCAGAAAGTATTAGCATTTTCCTCTTTTCTCAGAGCTCTAGATAAAGTGCCTTTTTAGCTCACCTGAACAACGTTCACAGAGAGATTTTGTACTACTCTCGGCATTGGCGTTGGCGTCCACAGATGTTAGTTTTCGTTAAGTTTTTAAGACCTCATTATTTCCTAACCTTATCACTGATTCGATTCATCATTATATATATATTGGTCTAAACTTTTGCGCAGTACCATTCCTACCACCTTAGGTCTAGGTCAAGGTCAAGGTCAAGGTCACATACTTAGAATTTTCATGTTAAAACTTTATGTCAAAGTTTTTAGGACCTCATTATTTTTTTATTTGCTCGACAAGCGCAAGTTCAGGCGAGCTATCCTGTCTGGTGACAGGTCTTGTTCAGCCTACTTGTATTGATATTTTTCTTATTTCTCCACAAAAACATCTTGTTGTTCTCGTTAGAACCAAGATGCTTCTGTTGTTGTACTCATTAGAACCAAGATGAGCACCCACAACATGTATTCATGGAGAAATAAGAAAAATATTTATCTGGCTACCCCTCTTATCAAGAGCTCTGGTTTCTTCATGAAAAATATGCTGCTGTACTCATTAGAAGTGCTTTGCATAGATGCTTCATAGCTACAGATAAGAGGGGGTATCCACATATTATTTTTCTTATTTCTCCACGAAAACATATGTTGTGGGTACTCATTAGAAGCGCCTCCACGAAAACATATGTTGTGGGTACTCATTAGAAGTGGCTCAGCGAGGAGCTTCTAATGAGTACCCACAACATATGTTTTCGTGGAGAAATATGAAAGATATCAGCATTTTTTGGATGAAAAAAAAACGCCTTATCTGTTGCTATGATGCTTCTGGCGACAACCCACAATATGTGTTGTTGCTGTTTTTGTTTTATGAGAAATTAAAACAAAATGAATATCTCTCTTATCTAGAGGTTTATAAGAAAGAATAGCCTTTAGACAAGAGGGATATGTGCATTAATAGTTCTTTTTTGTACATTTAATAGGTTTTTCTTTAAACTAAAATTTGAAATCCAACATATTACCACCAACTATTGTGAACATTCACTACAGGCATCTCTCAGAGTTCATTAAATTATAATTATTATTAATCTAGATGTGCACATGTTCCACAGTCTGATTTTTCAGAAATCTTACAGTGCTGTCAAGGTTGAATGTTTAAACTAAAATTTAATCTCTGTCCTGGTATCAACTGCTGTTGTGAAAATTCCCTATATGTATCTCCCAGAGTCCATTAACCCTTAAAGCCCTTAGCAAAATTCTAGCTGATGACATTCAGATTTTTTTCAGATAAAATAAGGCTTGGCATTTCATGTGAATTGTCTGCTTAGCAGACAATTCACATGAAATGTCAAGCCTTATTTCTCTCAAAAAAATATATCAAAATGTCATCTGGTGCAGTTGTGATTAGACTTTAATTTGCTAATATTGCTAGTAACAGAGTTATGGCCTCTGATAAATGTTAAAGATTTGTTTCCATGCCATAACTTTCATATCTTACATCAGATTCAAACAGAATTCCTGTGGTAGCTTAATATAATGAATAAAAACAGGTTCAGTTAGAAAATGTGTTACTTCAGACATAATTATGGCCCAAAAAATGAATGTTAAATGGTTTGTGATAACTTTCTTTCATCTAAAGCAAATGAAAATGATCCAGTGCTTTAATGCTTAGCACGCTGGGTAAAAATTTTAGCAGATGACAATTTAAAATATTTTTCTTATTTTTCCCAGAAAATAGGACTTGGCATTTCATGCAAATTGCTCCTTATCAAAACCTATTTCCTGATGAAAATAAGAAAAATATCATGATTTTGTCATCTGCTGAATTAGTCCATAGCATGCTAAGTATTTAACAGTTGGTTTGAAAATACATGTAGTATTTTGTGTTGATTCTGACATGATTTGTGGGCCCTGATAAACATTAACAGTAGGTTACCTTGAGATCACGAGTTTCCTTATCCAAAGCAAATGATTTTCATTCTCTGAGATATATAAAATGTATTTATTTTTTCAGATGTTATCCTGTAAATATTTCTGACATTTATTGTCTAGGACTCTTTGCCCACAAGCATAGACAATCTTAATGTTAACCATTACTCGGGAAGCACTTTATGAAAGGTCATGGATTGGCCCAATGCTTTTTACCATGGACTACTCAACATTATTGTAGCTTTAACACATATCAGTGGTGGGGCATTACCATATATTTTGGAATTCTTTTATTCTCTATGAACCATGTTTTGTACCATAGCAGTGAAACAGTTGAGAATTCCAAGCATTCAGTTTCAAAACAAAAAAAAAAATTAAAAAACCAAGACTTACAAATATTTTTCATCTTGAAAAAATAATAACACATTGAATCCCAGAGACCATAATCTAATTCACTGTTTTTTGTGGGCATACATTTCCAGATATGGTTGTGCAAAAATTATGAGGTTCTCAATAACAATCTACCTCTTTTTAATACGAGTCGGCAACATTCATTCGTGGAGATTGATCATGAAATATTTTCTCTGGTCATTCTTTCCCTTCTCCTGATTCAAGAATGGCAGTTGTCAGTTTCTGGCAAAAAATGTGCACAATACTGGTTAACTGCTTGGATGACAAGGCCTGCCCAGTTAACATGTGGTTAGGTAAATTGACTGCGCTTGACATGACCTGACAGGGTTGACTGGGCCGTAAAACCTCAACACAAACAAAACCACTTATCAATAAAAAGAAAGAAATAATATTTTGAATATACCTTTGTTTACTTGTATTTTCCGAGCAGAAGTCACAAATTGCCAAACTATTTTTAAATGGCATTTTAACATAGTCCTGAGGAAGGCCATTAAGTTTATTTTCAAACAACATCATGTAAGACTAACACTAATGGCACCATGTGTGGACAGCGATGTTATTGATATACTTAAAAAATAGTTGATTAGTATAACAATTTAGAAATAAACATACAAAAAATATTTTTTAAAGTGTAGATATGGAAGCTTTTTTGTGTAAGTACAACTCGTTAAGGCACTTTTTTCAATCCAGAAGTGTTGATATTTTTCTTATTTCTCCACGAAAACATATGTTGTGGGTACTCATTAGAAGCGCCTCAGAGAGACACTTCTAATGAGTACACAACCACTGCCCACAACATATGTTTTCATGAGGCACTTCTAATGAGTACCCACAACATATGTTTTTGTGGAGAAATAAGAAAACTATTAACCTGATACCCACACTTATCTAGACCTATGGACTATAAAAATATACCGTAAGTGAAGATTCCAGAAATCACTACAATCAGGAAGCACAGCCTTCCCGAGGTTCCCGAGGTTCCAAAAGAAGGAAAGATGAGGAACAAATAATGACAAAACAAATGCCACATAATGAAATCACAGATACACAAACAAAGAAGAACTGCAACAGAGGAACCGCCTTGCAACAGTCAGTAGGAAAACTATTGATTGGGGTTGGGGTTGGGTTGGGGGGTGGGAGTTAAATCAGTTTTACTTTTGCAAAATCTCACCTTTAAGTCTAATCACTGAAAGTTTTGTTTTGCTAGGGGGAGCCCCAGAATTATGTTCAGAATTCCGTCATCTGGCAGAAGGTGGAAGAGCACTTGATATAGATGTGATTGTCAGAAGTAACTTGACAGCTCTCCTAGAACCAGGTAAGACACACAGATTTGAAGAAGATTAAGGGGACTTAATACACTTGTAGGTTTTCTACCATTTTTCTACCCTGCCACCTGATAGTGGTATTATGGTATCGTGTTGGTTGTCCCTCAGTTTGTCTGTCGTCCATCCATCCGTGTTTTGGGGATGGTCGGGTGTGGGGAAGGTGCCGTGTATCTTGCATCACCGGTGTGTCCAGCTGATATTGGCTTACAGTTGGGCAAAGCCTGCTATCCTTGTAGCAGGTAAGGGTACAGGGGGAATGTTTTAATTTCTTCTGTTTCTTCACTTTTATTAATTTTCCTCTTTATTCCCTGTTCCTATCTTTCATCTTCTCTTCTATCTCTTTTCTCCCTTTCTCTGGGAGACGGTACAAAATGACCCACAAGGTTTAACTTGTCATTAAACCCCAACACAATCAATTGTTTCCTGACAATAGCTTGAGTAAATATCAATGGATTTTCACCAAACCTAGTATATGCAGTGGCATTGTTGAGATCTGGTTTGAGATTGCAAATGGTCAATTTATTACAGACCTGCCACACAATAGTGGCAGGCTATTGTCGTTTTATGTTTTTATTTACAAGAGACACAGCTTTTGTGACTTTCTCTTTGCTTTACTAAACATTATGCCTCTTCTGTAAAGGGGTCTATGTTCAAAGAAAAGAATTTGCTTCCTCCTGGGAGCAAATACTTAACCCTTGTCCTGCTGAACCCGGATATACCCAGCATTTGCAAACAGTGTAGATCCAGATCAGTTGGCTTCTGAAGAAGCCAACTGATCTGGATCTGCACTGTTTGCCATTAAGTATGTGAATTTATAGCAACAGTCTGGATCAAGTAATCTGATTGGCTGAACTTCAGAAGTGGGAGTGACATCTTAATTTATTCAGCAGGATAAGGGTTGATTGGCTGAAAATCAGAAGTGGGAGTGGCATCTTAATTTATTCTGCAGGACAAGAGTTAATTTGCTTCCCCCTGGGAGCAAATTCTTACCTTTTAAAATAGGTCTCTTTTCATAAAAGGAAAAAAAAGAACAAAAAAAACAAAACAATGCAGACAGAGTTGCCTCTCTTGAACGTGTATCATTTCTGCTTTACCTTGATACAGTTGAACCTCAATGGCTGGAACATCTTCGGGACCATGGAAATTCGTTCGACATGGGTAGTTCGAGCCACTGAGGGTATTCATGGCACCAGTTCAGGAAGCAAATAGCGATAATTTAGGGAAATCTATTCGATTTTCTACACAATGATTGTATGTTGTGTGTACTCATTAGAATTGCCTCGATGAGGCAATTCTGATGAGTACACACAACATGCAATTCCATGATAAAATAAGAAAAAAAAAATCATTATATATTTGTTTTCTTGAGCTATTGGAAGAATTTTGTAGGGACTGAAAAAAGAGTTCGAATCATCCACGGTAAACGAGCCATCCGTGTTCGAGCCATTGAGGTTATACTGTACATGTACTGTAGTCATTGGCATCCCATGGCAGAAGAACTGTCCCAGGAGAAACATTTTAGTGAAAACTTCTTCTATCACTCATAAGATTTAATTTGATGTCACATGACCATGTTCAGAAAAGGTTGACTTTTGACTCCAGCCCTATCCCTGGCCCAACTCCAGCCACCACAGGGCAATTTCTTTTGTGGGAAAACTATATCTACTGTTTCAATTCCATGTTTTATTATAGGCAGTATCTTTTATCTTGCCATTTGTTACAGGATTTTTGAAAGGTATGAATCACATATAAAAACATGTAGTTCATCATGCTGTGTGAAGACATGCAGCTCATGTATTTTATCACCATGTTGTGTGAACATGTAGATGTGTGAAGGGGTCTGTCCTGGTATGACCACCATGTCCACATAGAACTCCTTGGATGTTAAGCCCTTTAGACTGACAAATAACAGATGACTGCATTTTGGCTGTTATGGTCCATTTTATCTGAAAACACTGATACTCAATGTTTAATTATTATGTGTAATAGAAAAACAACTTCAGTGAGAAACTTCATATTTTCTGTGGAATCATTGAACAAAGTGAACTGTTCTCAGATTCAGTGAATTATGTGTAACTCATATATTTCTTCCTTAGGCCACAGACTTAACAATCAACCCTCATGTTCGTGGACAATAAAATGTGTATTTTTTTTCTTCGAACCAAATCATTACGAAAACATGCCTATTCAAATATACTGAAACTTTTACTACCAAATACTGAAAATTATCGGATAAAAAATTCTGATATTTTTCACATTTCTGCTCAAAACATAGATTGCGTGTACTCATTAGAACCGCCTCGATGAGGCAGTTCTAACGAGTACCCACAATCTATGTTTTTGAGCAGAGATAAGAAAAAAAATGTATACCCCTGTAAACCCCAGTTTGACTATATAAAAGTGGGGTTTAAGGGACTCAAAATTATATAGACATGTTTTCGTGATGAAGGTGGCTGTTGGAGTGAGGTCAGATATGATAGAACAGTTTTAATGCTTAACGTGCTGTGTAAAAATTTCGGTAGATGACATTTTGAAATATTTTTTCTTTCATGAATTTCTCCCAGAAAATAGCCTAACATTTCATGCAAATTGTCTTCTTAGGAGACAATTGGCATGACATGTCAAAGCATATTTTCAGGGAAAAAAGATTGACATTTCTGGAAATTGTCTTCTTAGGAGACAATTTGCATCTTCTTAGGAGACAGTATGCATCTACTTAGGAGACAATTTACATGAAATGTCAAAGCTATTTCTGGGTAAAATAAGAAAAAATGTCATTTGTTTGTTGTCTGCTGACTCTGCTGACTGCTCAGTGAGTGGTAATGGTTAATGGAAAATAGAAAGGAGACTGATACAGGGAGATGGCTTTTGTTCACAGGTTGCGCTAAAGCTCCGATATATTTCAGGACAAGAAGACACAGCCCAATTCTTTGCTGATCTAGGTCTACATGTGATTGCCTCTCTGCCATGCTACACTGCAAAGAATTTGAACATACAACGTGGCAAGGGTGTGTTTGATCGCAGTATACAAGCTCTATTGATGCTGAATGATCTGGGGTTTGGCAAAGAAGGGTCGGGATTAAAGTTAGATCTGGTATATAATCCACTTGGTAAGTTGTAGATCATATATAGCTTAAGGCTTAGTATGCTGAGTAAAAATTTCAGCAGACGACGTAGTGAAATATTTTTCTTATTTTACCAGAAAACGGCCCAGTTGTTCAAAGCGTCGTTAGCTTAACGAGCTCGTTAAGGGTCATTTCGTTAACTGTTTTAGCAGATTCAATATACAGTATTCTGATATTTTTTGCTGAAAAAATGTGAGTAGCTTTTGCACTGCAAAAGCTACTCACATTTTTTCAGCAAAAAATTTCAGCGTATTTGCTTATCACTCGATGTAAATTTTAACGAATCGTTAACTAACAACATCGTTAGCTTTGAACAACTGGGCCCAGGTTTTTTGCATTTCATGCAAATAGTCTCCAGTGGAAACAATTTGCATGAAATGTCAAAATCTGTTTTCTGGGGAAAATAAGAAAAAATATCACCAACTTGTTACATGAAATGGACTAATTGTATATGAAATATATCTAAAATTAATAACAAATAAGATGACTTTGATCTGGCAAAAAGAATTTCGCTGTGTATTACTCGTACCCACATTGCTTGCACTCAATTTTTGCACAAGACTTGGTGGAAACAAAATGTTGCTTTATACATAAAGAACATGCAGTAGGTTCCCCTGCATTACTGACTAAGTTCCCAGGTGTAAAATCATGTCAAAATTTCAAAAGGATCGAGGTGAAAATTTGGCTGGTATAAGTCGAAACAGAGCGAATTTTATTATGATAATGGTAACTGAATTCTCGTTGTGCAGCTCTGTTACCATGGGCCTCGATGAGCTTGATGGCGGCAAGCTTCTCTTTTGTAGTGTAGGCAGTTCTTTGATCCCTCATTGCAGACGTGATGATAATAAAAATGTAGTTATTTCTTTTGTATGTCTCATAATTAATACCTTCTCTAGATCTGTGTCACTTTCTTAACTTAGGCGTGAATTATCAACTTAATGCAAACAAAATTAAAGTGACTTGCTACTTTGCCTGCTAATTAACCCACGATTAAGTGCATTGATCTAAGCTGGGGGTTTCTTTTCATTGTGAATATTGTTTATTTGAAACAATTTGTTGATCAGTCGGAAGAAAAGAAGAAAAAGAAGAAAAAGAAAATAAATAAAGATAAATATAATGATAAGAAAAAAAATAAAATTGCAAATTACAGATCTACATCCTTAAAACCCCAGTTGATTTTGTTTATTATTATTTCTTAATATTTGCATTAACTTCAAAACTTCTTTATTTTTTTTCAATTTATGATTATTTTTGTCAATGTTTATGTTTTACCAAATTATCAATTCATTTCTTGTTTGAACTAAAGTAAATCAGTTGTGCAGGCTGATTTATGATACAGTTTTCATGATTTGTTTGTTTGTTCGTCCGTTAGTTTGCGTTATGTTTTTATTTCCAAACCGTATGATGTATTTGGTTTATATTTGGTATGATAATAGATATTAGTCTAAAGTTTTATTCACCAATATCCCACCCCTGCCTGTGACATCAAGGTCAAGGTCAAGGTCACAGACTTAAAACTTTATGTACTTTTAGCAAACTTAAGAGTTGTTTAAGAATCTATTTTAACTTTAACTTGAAAACAACTTATGCAGTTAGTTGGTCAGATATGGCTCAGCCTTGTGACATGGACTTGTGGGTCATGAAGTGAAGGTCAAGATGACCTATATTTCACGGTCCAGTCATTTTGTCTTATATCTTGACATCTGTTTCATGTTTGTACATCATACTTTGGTATTATGAATCTGTATGACTCATCGTTTGACCTCAAAAACAAATGTAGGTCACTGACCTATATTTTATGGTCCAGCAATTTTGCTTGATATCCTGAAGACTATGTGATCATGACATGTTGTACTTGGGATAATGGATCGACCTTATAAGCTGTATGTGGGTCAGTGACCTATATTTCATTGTCCATTGATTTTGACTTAATCATTGTCATAGACTTAAATTATTTTTTTAATTAAGAAATGGTGCTGGTAGGGGTATTTGTGGCCCTCCGGGCACTTGCTCTAGTTTAAGTTGTGGTTTGTGAGGCAAGTCATAATAAATACCATTAATCAGTATATGTTCAAATTCATATGCCTGTTTGGGTAGTTTCCCTTTGTACAGATCACGTGATCAGCAGAAAGGAAAAATGTAAACAAAAATGGCATTGAAATTGCATTGAATTACTGCCAATCAGATTGAGTAGCTCATTTTAAGCTGCCAGAGCCATAGTATGGGCTAGATGGGTATCAAGAATTATGGATATCACAGCTATCAACTTGTATCACCTTCAGCCGGCCTCATTGGCTCAATTGGATGCAAGTCTGACTGGTGATCAGGAGGTTGAGGGTTCGACCTCCGACGGGTCGGCAACACTCTTTCATGGAGATTGATCATGAAATATTTGCTACAGTCATTCCCATCCACTGATTCAAGAAGGGCAGTTGTCAGTTTCTGACACATTACTGGTTAACTACTTGGAGGACTAAGCTTTCCCAGAAAAAGTGCGGTTAGGTAAACTGACCATGCTCAACATGACCCCCCTGCCGGCCTCGGTGGCTCAGTTGGATGCGCCGTCCGACTGGAGACCAGGAGGTCGCGGGTTCAACCCCCGCCGAGGTCGGCAACATTCTTTCGTGGAGATTGATCATGAAATATTTTCTACGGTCATTCTCTCCCTTCCGCTGATTCAAGAAGGGCAGTTGTCAGTTTCTGGCGAAAGAATGTGCACAATACTGGTTAACCCCTTAGAGGACTAAGCCTGCCCAGTAAACGTGTGGTTAGGTAAACTGACCGCGCTCGACATGACCCCATTGGGTTGACTGGGCCGTAAAACCTCAACACAAACAAATCGACATGACCCCTTTGGGTTGACTGGGCCATGAAACCTCAACACAAACAAACAAAAATTATATCGCGTTTATAAAGGCCGATCACCTTTGTAATGAGTTTTCGTGACTGATTATCTTAGCTATTTCCTTGGTGATTTCTATCCTGATTTTGGTGTTCCTATCAATAACATGCATCAGATTTAAAAAAAAAAAAAAAAAAAAAAAAAAAAAATCATTTTCTGAGTAAAAAAATGCAGATAATACAAAGTTAAATACCATATATAGTATGGTTTTGCCAGAACATCATGTCATACAGCGACTTTTAACAACCATAATACATAATAAACTTTTTTAACTGCTAAACCTAACTGCTAAAACAAGGTTATTTGTATCATAATCTACATAAATTATTTTCTAAATTTGATAATCGGTACTACAAATTCATTTCTAAATATAATGTTTAAAAAAATCTTATCCAGCAGGGCCTATCATAACCTGAGTTTTAAGGTTACAAACTTAGGTGAGCTGTAAGTATGTCTGATTTTTCAGAACTATTCAAGAAGATTATGTATCGCTTTAAAAGGACAGGACATAATGCAACACACTGCAGACTTAGCTATTAACCTAGACAAATTTAACAGAATGGCTACCTGCTTTAATTGCACAATGGGTGAGGCCACAGACTCATTGCTGGTTCAATACTTAACCTTTTCTAGGTGATTTATGTCTGACATTAGTCAGGGGTGGTTGGGTGAGGCAAAGGTGTCGTGTAGCTTGCGTCACTGGGGGGTCCAGCTGATATTGTCTTACAGTAGGGCAAGACCTGCTATCCTTGCAGCAGGTAAGGGTAGAGGGGGAATATTTTTATTTCTTCTGTTTCTTCACTTTCATGCATTTTCCTCTATCTCCTCTGTCCCTTTCTTTAATCTCCTCTGCTGTCTCTTCTGTCACAGCTCCCTTTCTCAAGGAGAAGACACAAAATGACCCACAAGGGTTGACATGTCTTTAAATCCCAACACAATCAAATATCAGTCTTAATTTACTCATCTGTGGTCAGGCTCTCAGTGGTTCTACTAATGGTTTTCTTTTTCTCTAACTTTTGGTTTATAGTTGAGTCCTAGTCAATTTTTTCATTGTAGTGTTGAGAAGTAAATGTATAATGTTTACCGTTACCAGGCACCATAGCACAGCAGTTAGCGTTCAGGGCCCAGTTGTTCAAAACTAACAAAGTCATTAGCTAACGTATCGTAAAAACTTTGATCATTAAATATGGCATATACACTAATATTTTTGCTGAAAAAATATGAGTAGCTTTTGGAATTGCAAAAGCTACTCACATTTTTTCAACAAAAATACCTGTTAATTAGATATTGTACTCACTAGAACAGTTAACATTTTGACCACTAACAAGCTTGTTAAGCTAACAACACTTTGAACAACTAGGCCGTGATTGCAGATCCAGGGGTGGCAAGTTTGAAGCCCACTTGGCCACATAACTTTTGTTGAGATTGATCTTGAAATAATTTCTACCCTCATACTCCCGATTCTTCTGATTCAAGAAGGGCATTTGTCATTTACTGGTGAAAGTACATGTATTTGCACAAAGACTGGTTAATTGCTTAGAGGGCTAAGCCGGCCAAGGAAAAATGTGGGAAGGTTAACTGACCAGTTTGACATGACTTAACAGTGTTGACTGGGCCGTAAAACTCATACGCTTTCTAGAGTTTAGCAGTTATAGTATAATGTTTACTGTTGACCATTCTAAGCCATACTTCTGTTGCATCTTTCTTCATTTGTCTATTCTGCCTTCAATTATTTATTCTGTTTGTAATGAAGTGTTCTTTTGTGAATAGAAATCATGTTATTAAACCATTATCTGATGCCTTCTGGGGGATGTGTTCTTTGATTGTGGCCTTTCCTGGGAATCTCACATTTTTGATGTTTTGCCTGAAATGACTTCTAAACCAACATACACACTAGAAAACAAGTGAATAGTAATGTATCTAAATACCCGTCCACCCTTCTGCCTCTGCCACACTTACATTTCTCAGTGAACTACTTACTTTACTTATGTTACTCTCTTTACCTAGTGAACTATTTACTTTACTTATATTACATTTTTTTACTCAGTGAACTACTTACTTTACTTATATTACTGTTACATTTTTTATTCAGTGAATTACATGTACTTGCTTTACTTATATTACATTTTTACTCAGTGAACTACTTACTTTACTATTACATTTTTTTACTCAGTGAACTATTTGCTGTACTTATATTACATTTTTTACTCAATACATTGAACTACTTTGTTTACAAATTTTTTTTTTTACTCAGTGAACTACATGTACTTGCTTTACTTATATTACATTTTGACTCAGTGAACAACTTACTTTACTTATGTTACATGTTTTACTCAGTGAACTACTTGCTTTACTTATATTACACTATTTACTCAGTGAACTACTTACTTTACTTATATTTTTTATATTACTAGGTGAACTACTTACTTTACTTACATAACCTTTTTGTCGCAGCTGTGTTAGTATGGGCAACTTATGCAAGCAAGTTGGTCTGTCTGACCATTCGTCCATTCATTCTTTCATATACTTATGCCCACCCTAGCATCCACCCTAGCAACCACCGTTAATGAAGTCTGCAAGCTATAAAACTTTACAGTTAATTTCACTTCACTCATTGTTTTATCTCACTGAGCTAAACAAGATAGACAACTCTTACTCCTCAGGTACTTGTGTTCACATTTTAGAATGCAGGTGCGACAAAAACTTCAATGAAATTCTTTCTGTTTTTTATTCAGTAACTACTTACTTTACTAGTATGAATTATGTTACTCAGTGAACTACTCACTTTACTTATATTACTTTTTTTATATTCAGTGAACTACTTACTTTACTTATATGACTTAATTTAATCAGTGAACTACTGTTGACTCTCATTATCTCGACCTCGCTTATCTCAAATAACCGCTTATCTCGAAGTGAAAATCTGGTCCCTGCCTAAAAATGAAAATCTAACAACAGGTAAAAAATATTGTGGAAAAGAGGAGAAATTGAATTTCTTCTCTTTTCCATAATATTTTCAATATATCTCTAACTTCAAGTCCAATTTGTTTTACATACATATTTATTAAGTTATAGATAAACCATGGTTATTGTCGAGGTTTTGGGTATACTGTAAATTATACCATAGTTTGGTGACCTTTCACTGTCTGACCCCAAACGAGGCGGAGCCGAGTTTGGGTCAGACAGTGAAAGTTCACCAAATTATGATATAATTTACAGTATTCCCAAAACCGAGACAATAACATGGTTTATCTGTTTTAACCAATGTATGGGACTGTTTTTGTTTTTGTTTTTTTTTTCTTACAAAAACTACACTTTTATTTATTTAGTATATTTTTTTTCTACTTTTTTACTTTTATTTCTCTTTTTTAATATTTTTATGGTAAAGTGGTAACAGGCAGTTTGATGAAATGCTGTACCACTTGACCTTGTGTACTAAAAAGGATGAAACACCCCACCTTTTTTGAATTAAACTAACTGAGGCACTACTGCTAAAATCTGATTGGATGCAATCTTGTCAATCACAAGAAATTACATCAGCATCTTAATTTGGTCAAACTTTGTTGCAATCTGGTTGGTCAGCTGTAGCTTTGGTCATTATAATATACTCCAGACAGACTGTCTGGTTTCATGTGTTTAATTCAACAAAAAAATGTCATTTTTAAATAGAAAGTTGCTCAGTGCGGAAGTAAGTTCCTCTAACCTTTACCACTCTCTGGATAATATCAGCAGACAATATATTTGATGATACTTTCTTAGTTTTTCCAGCCAAAAGAATTTGACATTTCATGCAAACTGTCTCTAGTTGAGACAATGTACATGAAATGTCAAATCCAGTTACCTGAGAAAAAAATAAGAAAACTATTTAAAAAATGTCATCTGCTGAAAATTGATGATTAGCACTCTGGACATTTTCAGCAGACAACATATTGGTGACAGTTTATTTTTTTCCAATAAACATTTGACATTTGGAGACAATTTGCATGAAATGTCAAATTCTGTTTTCTAGGAAAAAAAAACACGAAAATGTTCAGATTGTCTGCTGAAACAAAATTCAACATACAACATTTTGAAATATTTTTCTTATTTTTCCCAGAAAACAAAAACCTGTTTGTTTTTTTTTTTTTGGACAATATCAACTTGTCATCGCCTGCGGAATTAGCCCAGAGAGTGAAAAAGGTTAAGGCGCACTGATGAGTTGACAGTCATTCTAAAGTACACCTGTGAGATCTATAAATAAAACCATGGTTTAATTTTCAAATCTGAAAATTATCCCATGGTCCAGCTATGGTATAATTTTCGGTTATTGAGATTTAACCTTAGTTTTATTTACATAGAGACAATGGAACATCAATTGGTTAAATGTGGTTGTTCAAACTATTTTTCACACAAGGCCACACAATTCTGAAAACCTGATACGTCGAGGTACGGATATCTTGAAGTATTTAAAAGAGTCCCTTGGAATTCGAGATAACAAGAGTCGACTGTACTTACTTTACTATTTTGACTTAAGTTACTCGGTGAACTACTTACTTTACTTATACATGTATTACTTATGTTACTCAGTGAACTACTGACTTTACTTATATGACTTATTTTTACTCAGTGAACTACTTATTTTACTTACACTGCTGTTTACAGAACAGTTACTAGTGCTACTTACTTTTCTTAGCATACTTAACACCACTCATGCTAGAAATCCATCAGTATACACCACAACCTTATTATAACACTGAGATTCAAAGCAAAAAACCATTTCAGCTAAACATCCATGTGGTATTCAAACAAAAATGTGTAGATTATACAGAAAAATGACCATAAATGGTCATTTTTCTATATAATCTGTACATTTTTATTTGGATACAACACTTCTAGGGGTCTACTTTTAAACTGACTTATATCCGAAACAGTCTTATAAGGAACCTTTTCATAAACCGTCTGGGAACAATGTTCCAAGGTGATTTTATTTACCCGAACTGTTTGGACAGACATACCTTAGCAAAAAATGTAGACCCAGATCAAGCACTGTTTGCTTCTGATCAGGCACTGTTTGAGTCTCATCCAGCATTTTTTAGACACATCAACAGGTAGTAAAATGGACTTGTTTAAATTTTAGGACAAGATTGGTAAAGATTGTCAGAATATTTATGGGTAATATAATGACAATTGAATTTAGAGAGTAGAAATTCTAAATTCTATAAGCCCACATGTTTCTAGTGTAGTTCTTAGGAATTAATACAACATGTAGCTATGATAGAATTGAGTTTTGTAGCCCCATGTCTGTTTCTTTTGTTAAAGAAATATTCGGCAGATAAAGATGAGTTATTATTTCAGAACATTAAAAATGGATTAAGGGGATTAAATACACTGCCATTCATTTGGCAGTTTTTAGACACATCAGCAGGTATCATTCTGGGTCTTCCCTATTTGGTCAGGCCTGTCTGTCCCAATATTAACTCTTGTCCTGCTGAATAAATTAAGATGCCACACCCACTTCTAATTTTCAGCCAATCAGATTTCATGATCCAAGTTGTTGATAACAAATTTGCATACTAAATGACAAAAAGTGCAGATCCAGGTCAGTTGGCTTCTTCAGAAGCCAACTGATCTGGATGTACACTGTTTACAAAAGCAGGGTATATCTGGGTTCAGCAAGACAAGGGTTAAGAGTAAATACAGTAGGTTATTTGCCTTGAAGAAATATATTGTAGATGCCTTGATTTCTTAATCTTCATCTGCAACAGACAGCATTTTATATTTATGCCCCCGCCATTCAAAGAATGGTGGAAAGGGTATATAGTGTTACCCCTGTCCATCTGTCCGTTTCTGTCTGGGTCCAAGATGGTGTTAGCAATTTGCTATTAAAATTTTCAGGCCTTAGCAATTGGTGTTTAAGTTTTCAGGCAGGGGCATCCATGTCCTTTGGACAAATTTTAGTTTGTTTTTGTTTTTTCTTACAGGGAAAATAAGGCTTGATATTTCATGTGAATCATCTGCCCAGCAGATGATTCACATGAAATGCCAAGTCTCATTTTCTCTGCAAATAATAAATAAGTGTTTAGAATGTTGTCTGCTACCATTTTGCTTAGCGCTTTAAGGGTTCATTTTAATAGCACCAGCCAACATTTTAAATTAGTTTTCTTTTTTTTTTTCCAAAAAATAGGGCTTTAGAGTTCATGCAAGGCAATTTGTATGGAATGTCAGGCATTGGTGTCTGGGAATACTGAATTTGCTTGCAGATGGCTTAAGGTTAAGATACATTTAGATTTGGGAGGTGCATTCCTCCAGATTAGAGGGGGTCTCAGGAAAATAGTTATATTATTTCTCCACAAAAACATATGTTGTGGTACTCATTAAAAGTGCCTCGATGAGGCACTTGTAATGAGTACTCACAACATATGTTTGCATGAACAAATAAGAAAAATATCAATAATTTTTGGTTGAAAAAAACACCTTATCTGGAGCTATGAAAGTGGTTCCACTGTTGTGGTTCTCTGTATGTAAGGTGGTTCCTCTGTTTGGATTCTCTGTATGTAAGGTGATTCCTCTGTATCTGTATGTAAGGTGGTTCCTCTGTATGTAAGGTGGTTCTCTGTTTGTAAAATGGTTCCTCAGTTGCGGTTCTCTGTTCGTAAGGTGGTTCCTCTGTTGTTGTTCTCTGTATGTAAGGTGGTTCCTCTGTTTTGGTTTTCTGTATTTAAAGTGGTTTCTCTGTTGTGGTTCTCTGTATTTAAAGTGGTTCCTCTGTTGTGGTTCTCTGTATGTTTGTTATTGCAAATGTACCATTGTGTCTTGTCATTGTTCTTCATCTCTTCTTTCACTGCCTCAAGGAGACTGCTTCATGACTGTGGCCTTCCCAGGGTACTTTCGTATGAGCCTGTGCATGACAAAACCTACAGTAAGACCATGTGACCAGCAAAGACTCAAGTTAGCCTGCAAGTCTACCCAGTATGGCAAGGGTTCTCGTTTATCCCTCTTTAGATAGTCAGAGGCTGTAAAATCAGCTACTGAGTGGATGCACAGAGTGATCTGTCTTCACTGGTCGCTCAAGTCTTATTGTAGGATTTGTCATGCGATGGCTCATATATATATTTGTGTATAAAAATATAAATTTATTTGCAGGAGCATTTCTACCCCCACCCCAAGACTCACTGGAAGCTAAATACAAGGAAGAGTTGATGACGGTGTTTGGTATAGAGTTTAATCAGCTCTTTACTATGACTAACATGCCTATTAAAAGATTTGCTGACTTTTTATGGAGAAGGTTAGTTTTATGTCTTTTAAGGTGAGAGTATCTGTGCAGCCAGACCAGGATAATTGCTGTTTGCATACAGATTCTACAGTACCTCACCTCTGGATAAGACAGATTTGTTTTAGTTGATTTGTTGTTGTTGTTGTTTCTTTAACCAAAAAGTACTACTAGTTTTCTTTTTTCTCCACAAAAACATAGGTTATGGGTATGGTAAATGTCCTAAAATTTTAAACACCAAAGTGACTGACAAAATGACATATGCAAGCAGTGCAGATGCAGATCAGACTGCTTCTGAAGGAGCTGTCTGATCAGGGTCTACACTGAATGCCATTCCACTGAGTATGTTAGGAAATATAATAAACAAAATTTATCCTAAAATATTACGGAATGAAGTGTTCAAAATTTTAGGACATTTACCATACTCATTAGGTAAGGCAGTTCTATTGAGTATCTACACCTTTATTTTATGAAGAAATAAGAAAAAATATTTATCAGATACCCTTCTTATCTAGAGCTCTGAGTACCATATTTACCCTAACTATTTGAACACTATACTTTTCCAAAAATTTAAACTAAACCATTTGCGTATTTGAGGGTGTTTATAAAATAAAATGCTGTCTTAATGGCAACACTCTTTTGTGGAGATTGATCATGAAATATTTTCTACGGTCATTCTCTCCCTTCTGCTGATTCAAGAAGGGCAGTTGTCAGTTTCTAGCAAAAGAATGTGCACAATACTGGTTAACTGCTGATAGGACTAAGCCTGCCCAGTAAAATTGTGGTTAAGTAAACTGACCATGCTTGACGTAACCCCTTTGGGTTAACTGGGCCATAAAACCTCAACACAAATAAAGCAAACAGTATAGACACTGGTCAAAGAGCGCCAAGAGCAGTTTGACATGGGTCTACAATTTTTGCTCAAACATGAGTGTGTTGATATTTGGAACTACTTTTTCTGTATTGACCTTCACTGGTTGGAGCTTACAAAATAGATAGGCTGTCTGGTGCTTCTGCAATACCCTGGCCAGACTAGCTGTACAGTAAATACCCATTATCTCAAAGTCAAGGGGACAAGAAAATTTGGTAATAATTAACAGTATTTTGAAATAAAAAGAGTTTAAAAGATATAGAAAACTAAACCAAAATTTTCATAAATTTACATGTTCTTTGTTATAAGTAGCTACTTTGAGATGTCACTGTTTGAGATATTGAGAGTCTGACTGATACAGGTTTTCACTGTTAAGTGTATATGAGCTGAAACATGAGAAAGTTTACATTACATATGCAGACAATGGAGGCCCTGATCAGACTGCACATTTGTGCAGTCTGATCAGGGTCTCCGTCGTCTGCTCACAGAATCATTAGAAACTATAGAATATATCTATATATGTATGAATTTGATTTTGTGGAATTTATTATGGATCATACACAATGGCAAATAACTCAAAAATTTAAAAAAAAAAAATGCCAAAAGTGCATTATGTAAAGTTTATGAGTGATCCATCAGTATTTACACATCAATAAAATCCACTAAAATCAAATTTATTTCTTATAATTCCAACTCGGTCATATTTATGTATTTACGTTGAGAACAAAAATTAGATAGCTCATTTTAAAAATTTACACAAAGAAAATACATGTTGTTCCAAGATTTCTGCTCGGTGGATTTAATGAAGTATAAATGCCACTTTGAATTTGTGCTTGGCCAGTCAAATAGCTCTAAAATAGTGGAAGCTTGTTGAGTTAGAATTATTAATGAATAAAGAAAGCCCTGATCAGATGCTTGAATTTTGCTGGCTAATCTGAGTCTTCACAGGGAGCACATGTCATAAGTTTGTTGGGTTTTTTTTCACATTTTTCCACGTGTGAAAATGTTAGCGTAATAACCCTAAGTATTTGGACAGACAGGTCTGAGCAAACAATGTAAACCCTGATCAGATGCTGCATTCTGCAGCATCTGATCAGGGTCTACACTGTTTGCCTTTTATCCAGCTATTTTTGGACACACTGACAGGTAGTAAAATTGACACTATAATTTAGGATAAATATGACAAGGTGTCCCAATCTTTAGGAGTAATACGGTAGTTATTTACCGGTAGTGTACCTTATGGCAATACATTGTTTGTTTGGTTTTTTTATTTTCAGGAATGAGTTACAGGGTTACATGGACTTGTTGATACGGAATTACAACTTGAAGACTGTAGATAACCTGATGTGTTTGAATCTATTGAATGTGAATTGGGATGGTAAACTATTTGACTGTGATTTTAACCAACAGCTAGATTTAGGAATGAATAAAGGTCCTGATGGTAAGATTTACTAGCCTGCTGGAGTCTTCTAATGAGTATCACAACATATATTTTATTTTAGAGAAATAATGCACATATCATTAGTACCAGGAGTAAACATAAAAAAGATTGCCTTTGGAAACACAGAACACACTACAGATTAGAAAATGGGAGTCTCGGTTTTATTGCGACTCTTCATAAGCAGTAATGAAGTTTGCAACACTTTTTATGCCCTCTAGCTTAGTATTCAGGAAACCTGAATACTAGCATAAGGAGGTAAATTTTGAATAACAATACAAATAAGTGGTTTTCATGTATCATCTCCAGTTTAATTGCTGTAACCCATTGTAGTCTGGAGACCCCTAAAAGGGTAATTGGCAAACAGTGCAGACCCAGATCAGATGCCGCAGAATGTGGTGTCTGATCAGGGTCCACTGTTTTGCAAATAGTTCAGCCATTGTTCTTTAGAAATATCTAAATCGCATAGCCTGTCATACCTAAAATTGAAATTAGAATTTTCCAATATATAGTGTGGGTGAATTCATTCAGCCTGCAATGGGTTATTGGGGAATGGATACTCTTTCAGGAGAGGCAACTCTGTCAGATCCCTTCTGAAAAGGGGTCTACTCTAGAAGAAAAGAATTTGCTCCCAAATGGGATCAGATTCTTTTCTTTTAGAGTAGACCCTCTTAGTCATTACAAAAACACACCTATTCAAATATATAGAAAATTTCACCTCCAAAAACTGAATATTTACAGATAAAAAAAACTGTGATATTTTCATATTTCTGCTCAAAACATACATTGTGGGTACTCATTAGAACTGCCTCAGTGAGGCAGTTCTAATGAGTACCCACCATCTATGTTTTGAGCAGAAATAAGAAAAATAATGTATACCTTTGTAAACCCCCGTTTTACTATAGATATAAAAAAGGGGTTTAACGGGGTCAAAATTATGTAGGCATGTTTTTCGTGATGTGAACATGCTTGGTGTACTGGACAGCAGTCAGGAGTTACAAAAGTTGTCTTCCTTGTAAAAAAAATATGATGGCAAATTTAACAGGTATATTACTTAATACCTTAGATATACCGCAGCGTACATGGTATTCCAAAGAGTGCTATATAGTTTTGGTCTCTACTTATGTATGCACGAAGTACGATCAAGAAGTTCTCATCTCTATATACTTAGAATGAATAAATTGAAATAAAACCACAATCAGTTGATAATTTTACCTTATTCACATCACGAAAACATGCCCATATAATTTTGACCCCCTTAAACCCCAGTTTTATATAGTAAAACTGGGGTAAATAGGGGTATACATTATTTTTCTTATTTCTGCTCAAAAACATAGATTGTGGGTACTCGTTAGAACGAGTACCCACAATCTATGTTTTTGAGCAGAAATATGAAAAATATCAGAGTTTTTCATCTGAAAATTTTATAGTTTTTGGAGGTAAAATTTTCTATATATTTGAATAGACGTGTTTTCGTAATGAACAGCTGTAGTAGAAAGAATAAAATTTTAAAGCTTTTGATTTCAGTAGGACATTGCTACAGACAGGGGAAGGGTGTACTAAATTGAGAAAATGGACAAAGTTAGAATAGTTATAAAGTACTTCTGTAAAAAGGGCATGTCCCCAAAGAACATTCATGAAACTTCATTAAACCTTGGGGATGAGTCTCCTTTATATAGTGTGGTGAAGAATTGGGCTGCTGAATTCAGGAGAGGGAGGAAGTGCGTAGAGGTGTATGAACGGTCTTAACGCCCAAATGAGGCTACTACAGGCAAAGTGATCATGTTTGACAGGAAGAGAAGCCTGTGTGATATAGCTAGACAAATAGGCATAAGTTTTCAGTCTTTCTTGACCGCTATCTTAGGGATGTCCAAGGTTCATCTAGATGGGTCCCCAGAATGTTAACCATAGACCAGAAGAAGAGCAGGCTTGATAGTTCTAAGTATCTCCTGTCTCTATGACAATGACCCTGAGGAATTTATGCGTCAGGTTGTGACCCAAGATTAGACTTTGATCCATCACTTTGATCCGGAGGCCAGAAGTATGCAATGGAAGCACCCTGGCCCACCCCCGCCTATGAAATTGAAGAAAGTTTCTTCAGCAAGGAAGGTGGATTTGTCAGGGTGTTATGATGGTGGATTATCTTGAGGAAGTTCACATGATAAATGGTGCATATTATGCAGAAGAACTGAGGTGGCTTCCTCAGGACATTGTGAAGAAAATAAGAGGAAAGTTTACTCAAGGTGTTCTGCTCTTGCAAGATAATGCACCAGCCCACATCTCTGAAAATGCTATGGCTGCTGCGACTAAATGCCACTTTGGGGTCCTTCCTCATCCCCCTTTTGGACTTCTGTCTGTTTCTGAATCTGAAAATTAATCTTTGTGTCAGCAATTTTGGAAGGATGAAGACAACATTAATGCTGTTGATTAGTACTTGGGGGAACCAGGAAGAAGGCTTCTATTTTGAAGGGAAAAGCAAACTGAAACAGCATTGGAGAAAGAGCATCTGGGCAAAGGGAGATTATATTGAGAAATAATGGTACAATTTCTGCTCTTGGTCATTCTCAGAGCATGGGGAGGGGGTTGGGAGCAGGGTGGAATTGGTATGTTGGGATACAAAATATACAAAATTGATATGTTGGGATACTAAATTGATATGTCTGGATATAGATTGGGTGGTTGGGTGAGGAGAAGGTGTCCTGTAAGCTTTTGTTACCAGGGCGCCCAACTCATATGGGTATTTTGAAAATCAAATACTGCTTAAGCTGGCGCTAGGGGGCATATGCAACCTCACAAACTACAGTGTTGCATATGAAGAGGCTCAGTTAAACCAAGTCTCCGATTTTCGTGATTTTGTGTGTTCTTTGTTTCCAAAGGCAATCCTTTTTAACTTTTATTTTACTCTACTATAGCTGGTGTTGTGCCATGTGGCAGCCATAAAAAGTCTCCCCGTACATCATCATAAAGTAGGTTGAATTTTATTTCCTTTGGGATCATTGAGCCCATCCTGGTTATTTTGAAAATCGAATACCGCTTAAGCCTGTGCTAGGGGGCGTATGCAACCTCCCAAACTACATATGAAGAGATTCAATCAAATCCAGTCTCCGATTTTCGTAATTTTGTGTGTTCCTTGTTTCCAAAGGCAATTTTTTTTACTTTTATTTTACAATTGGGCAAGGTCTGCTGTCCTTGCAGCAGGTAAGGGTAGAGGGGGAATGTTGTTATTTCTTCTGTTCCTTCACTTTCTTTCATTTCTCTATTTCTTCCCTATCACTCATTTTCATCTCCTCTACTATCTCTCCTATCTCTTTTCTCCCTTTCTCTGGGAGATGACACAAAATGACCCACAAGGGTTGACATATCGTTAAACTCCAACACAATCAAAATCTGGGCCCAGTTGTTCAAAGCTAACGACGTCGTTAGTTAACGATTCGTTAAAATTTAGATCGAGTGATACGCGTATATGCTGAAATTTTTTGCTGAAAAAATGTGAGTAGCTTTTGCAGTGCAAAAGCTACTCACATTTTTTCAGCAAAAAATATCAGAAAATTGTTTATTAAATCTGCTAAAAGAGTTAACGAAATGACCCTTAACGAGCTCGTTAAGCTAACGACGCTTTGAACAACCGGGCCCAGGATACAAAGTTGGTACATGGGTAACAAAATTGGTATGTTGAGATGCAAAACTGAGTTTGCCACTCAATCTGCACTGTTTAGACACATAGATCCAAGTATTGATTTTTTTTCTTATTTCTCCAAGAAAACATATATTGTGGGTGCTCATTAGAAGCAACATATTTTTGAGTGGAGAAATAAGGAAAATATTTACCCGATTCCCACTCTTATCTAGACCTATGGGTAGATGGACTTGTTTAAGTTTAAGATTAAGTAAAATAAGTTTTGATGGCTGAATATTTAGTACAATAATTTGTAAGAGTTTATCGTTTAACCCTAAAGTGAGATTATGACTGTGACAGACAAACTTTTTTATTCATTTCTTTTTAAGAGAAAATAGGGTTTGACATTTCTTGTGAATCATCAAGCCTTATTTTCCTCTTGGCACACTACATGTATTCACATTTTCTTTATCAAGCCTTCAGTAATAATAGAAAAAAAATAATACTGTTGTCTGCTACAATTATACTTGTACATTTATGGTTAAGTTATCTTTTGTTGTTTCAGGCAAGGGGCATCAGAGCATCTTCGATATCTCGTCTACATCTGACCTGGAGGGCACGAAGATAATGCTGGACAATCATTGTTATGGGTGTACAGCTGGCATGGGATCCAGCTGACAGGGGGTCACTGTCTAATTGAGCTGTTGGGTACCAGTAGCTCTTAGACAGTAGTCTCTTTGTTTAAGGTTTAAGAAAGTTTATTCAGGGCATTTATTAGAAAGCATGAGATGATTCTAATAAGGTCCCAGAAAATAAGAAAACAGCATGTATAGATTATATAGAAAAATGACTATAAATGGTCATTTTTTCTACGTAAGCTATACATTTTTGTTTGAGTACAACACTAATGGTCATTATTATGTAATTTTTGAAGGGGACTGGATGCACTTGGTAGATTTTCTGCTATTTTTTGACAAGGGGGGCAACTTTTGTGACTTCCTGATCATTTTTCTTAACATTAAGTCCTTTCTGAAATGGGTCATCTCTAAAAGGAAAGAATTTGCTCCCATGGGTATGTGTTGGGGGGTTTTGTGGGGTGGGGAATGGGGGGGGGGGTGGGGGGTGGGGTGAAGCTAATTCTTTCCTTTTAGAATGGGCCTCTTTTCAGAATGGAGCAAAATCAATTCTGAGTTTCCTCTCCTAAAATGTATCTATTTACTTTTATGGACCCCTAAGTGACAGGATGTCGTTTAACAGGAATTTGGTAAACAGGAAGTTAGTTAATAGGAAGTTGGTCTTGTAGCTTCATGGAATTTGTCTGTCTAATGATGTTTTAAACTTAAACCAGGTGAAAGGTTTAAAACTGATATCCCAATAATTTGTGACAACAAGACAGGTTTTGTGGGGTGGGGAATGGGGGGGGGGGGGGGGGGGTGAAGCTAATTCTTTCCTTTTAGAATGGGCCTCTTTTCAGAATGGAGCAAAATCAATTCTGAGTTTCAATTCTGATGTTTTAAACTTAAACCAGGTGGAAAGGTTTAAAACTGATATCCCGATAATTTGTGACAACAAGACAGGTTTTGTGGGGTGGGGAATGGGGGGGGGGGGGGGGGGGGGGGGAGGTGAAGCTAATTCTTTCCTTTTAGAATGGGCCTCTTTTCAGAATGGAGCAAAATCAATTCTGAGTTTCCTCTCCTAAAATGTATCTATTTACTTTTATGGACCCCTAAGTGACAGGATGTCGTTTAACAGGAATTTGGTAAACAGGAAGTTAGTTAATAGGAAGTTGGTCTTGTAGCTTCATGGAATTTGTCTGTCTAATGATGTTTTAAACTTAAACCAGGTGGAAAGGTTTAAAACTGATATCCCAATAATTTGTGACAACAAGACAGGTTTTGTGGGGTGGGGAATGGGGGGGGGGGGGGGTGAAGCTAATTCTTTCCTTTTAGAATGGGCCTCTTTTCAGAATGGAGCAAAATCAATTCTGAGTTTCAATTCTGATGTTTTAAACTTAAACCAGGTGGAAAGGTTTAAAACTGATATCCCGATAATTTGTGACAACAAGACAGGTTTTGTGGGGTGGGGAATGGGGGGGGGGGGGGGGGGGAGAGGTGAAGCTAATTCTTTCCTTTTAGAATGGGCCTCTTTTCAGAATGGAGCAAAATCAATTCTGAGTTTCCTCTCCTAAAATGTATCTATTTACTTTTATGGACCCCTAAGTGACAGGATGTCGTTTAACAGGAATTTGGTAAACAGGAAGTTAGTTAATAGGAAGTTGGTCTTGTAGCTTCATGGAATTTGTCTGTCTAATGATGTTTTAAACTTAAACCAGGTGGAAAGGTTTAAAACTGATATCCCAATAATTTGTGACAACAAGACAGAGTTTAACCCCCCTTGAAATACCATTCAGAATTGTACCAGATGTTTTCTTTCCTTTTAGAGTGGGCCTCTTTTCAGAATGGAGCAAAATCAGTTCTGAGATTCCTCTCCTAAAAATGTATCTATTCACTTATGGACCTCCAAGTGACAGGAAGTTGGTTGACAGGAAGTCGTTTAACAGGAATTTGGTAAACAGGAAGTTAGTTAATAGGAAGTTGGTCTTGTAGCTTCATGGAATTTGTCTGTCTAATGATGTTTTAAACTTAAACCAGGTGGAAAGGTTTAAAACTGATATCCCGATGAATTTGTGACAACAAGACAGAGTTTAACCCCCCTTGAAATACCATTCAGAATTGTACCAGATGTTTTCTTTCCTTTTAGAATGGGCCTCTTTTCAGAATGGAGCAAAATCAGTTCTGAGATTCCTCTCCTAAAAATGTATCTATTCACTTATGGACCTCCAAGTGACAGGGTTGGTTGACAGGAAGTCGTTTAACAGGAATTTGGTAAACAGGAAGTTAGCTAATAGGAAGTTGGTCTTGTAGCTTCATGGAATTTGTCTGTCTAATGATGTTTTAAACTTAAACCAGGTGGAAAGGTTTAAAACTGATATCCCGATGAATTTGTGACAACAAGACAGAGTTTAACCCCCTTGAAATACCATTCAGAATTGTACCAGATGTTTTCTTTCCTTTTAGAATGGGCCTCTTTTCAGAATGGAGCAAAATCAGTTCTGAGATTCCTCTCCTAAAAATGTATCTATTCACTTATGGACCTCCAAGTGACAGGAAGTTGGTTGACAGGAAGTCGTTTAACAGGACTTTGGTTAACAGGAAGTTAGTTAATAGGAAGTTGGTCTTGTAGCTTCATGGAATTTGTCTGTCTAATGATGTTTTAAACTTAAACCAGGTGGAAAGGTTTAAAACTGATATCCCGATGAATTTGTGACAACAAGACAGAGTTTAACCTCCTCCCCCCACCCCCTCCCACCCCCCCCCACCCCTCTTTGAAATACCATTCAGAATTGTACCAGATGTTTTCTTCTGATTTTCTCTTCAGTGGTAGCAGTAGTAGTGACAGCAGCTCCCCTGCACAAAGCTTAGCATAAGCTACCAATGTAATGTTGTCCATTGATGTTGCTTGTATGCTTGTTTTATCCATTCTCTTTTCCTTTCTAGGTTGTATAGGCTCATTTGAGCAATATGGGCCCATATTGGCCTCTTGTTATTATTATTGTTATTCTTCAAAGAAATAATGCTGGTCATTTCATATGAATCATCTGCTAAACATGTTAAACATAACCATTAAAGTGTCATCAAAATTGTTGCAGACAATATTCAAATTAATTTTTATTTTTAAGTGAAAATAAGGCTTGAAGTTCTATGTGAATAGTCTGTTAATCTGACATTTCACATGAAATGTCAAGCCTTTTTTGCCTCAGAAAAATAAGAAAAAATATTTTAGAATACTGTCTGCTGATGACGTGACAGGTGCTTTAAGAGTTAACATTAAACATCTCTTTGTGAAATAGTAGATAGGAAATTGTGATATTATCTGGGCCCAGTTGTTTAAAGCATCATTGGCTTTATGAGCTCATTAGTGGTCAAAATGTTACTCTTTCTAGTAAGTACAATATCTAATTCACAGGAATTTTGCTGAAAAACTGAGTAGCTTTTGCTACTCAAATGTTTTTCAGTAGAACTATAAGCATACATGCCATTTTTTATGATCAGAGTTTTAACAATAGGTTAACTAATAACATTGTTAGTTTTTGAACAACTGGGCCCTGGAATATAGGGCTTGACAATCAGTTTGACCTGTGTGTGAAAGAAAATAAAAAAAAAATGTTTAGATCAGTGAATGCACAGGGAAGCCAATCTAACCAACCTAAGGAAGCCAACCTAACCAACCTTACCAAAGAGTGTTTGCCTTCTTTCTGAACCCATTTATGCCGAGGGGACTCTTCTACCTGAACTCTTTGGATAAATCCATTTCCAAAATAAAGGGTGTCTGATTAGTTTCATTATTATAATGTTATGTGGAAATTACTGAACTTAATGCAAACAGTGGAGACCCTGATCAGATGGATGCCGCTTTCTGCAGTGTCTGATCTGGATCTCCACTGTTTGCCAATGTCCCTTTTATGGGTTGCTAGGCTTAAATGGGTTAAAGGAGGCTACTCTTAAAGGAAAGAATTCGCTCCCTAGGGGCTACTATTAGGAGTAGCCCCGCTTTAAGAATATGTTCGTGTACAGAGAAGAAAATCAAACACAGCAAACAGTGAGTGCTGTGATTGGCCAATGCCTGTGTGGATTCTGTATGGTCTGATCAGTGGCTTCTCTGTTTCCATATTTACTCTAAATACTTGGACATATTAACCTTTACCACTCTCGGGGCTAATTCAGCAGACGACAAATTGGTGATATTTTTCTGATTTTTAAAATAAGATTTTATATTTCATGCAAATTTGCATGTAATGTTAATTCCTGTTTTCTGAGAAAAATAAGAAAAATGTTTCAAAATGTCATCCACTGAAAATTTTACCCAGAGTGCTAAGTGTTAATTTCTAACCATACATCTAACAGTTTAACTACCTGTTAATATGTCTAAAACTGCTAGAGGAGTGACAAAGTGTAGACACTGATCAGATGCCACATTCTGTGAATCCAGTCTTGGTGGCTCAGTTGGCTGCACGTCAGACTGGTGATCAGGAGGTTGCGGGTTTGACCCCTGCCGGATCGGCAATATTCTTTCGCGGAGATTGATCATGAAATATTTTCTTCAGTCATTCTCTCCCTTACACTGGTTCCAGAAGGGCAGTTATCAGTTTCTGGTGAAAGAATGTGCACAATACTGGTTAACCATTAGAGGACTAAGTCTGCCTAGTAAAAGTGTGGTTAGGGAAATTGACTGCGCTGAACATGACCCCAAAGGGTTGACTGGGCTGCAAGACCTCAACACAAACAAACATTCTGTGACATCTGATCTAGGTCTACAATGTTTTTGCTGAGGTTTGTCTGTCATATGACTTAGGGTAAATATAGTATGAGCCACAACATCAGAAAACGTACCTTTAGACGTGCGCTCGGCAAAGAATCACATCAGTCTGATCAAAATCTTCACTGTGCACAATTTGAATAACCAGGGATGGAAAGTTTCTTCATATGGACAATGAAAACTGTGATCAGACTCTGCAGATGTGCAGGTTGATTTGAGTCTTCGTTTGAAGCAAGTGTAAGAAGATACGTTTTCTCACATTGCAGCACCAAATATTCTTTAGTATCCAGTAAGTGGGCAGTGAAGACACTGATCACACTGACTGATTGTGCATTCTGTTCTATTTTGTCTTCCTTTTCTGTATATGCAATAATATATGTACCACTCTTTGGGCAAATTCAGGAGATGCCAGATTGATTTTTTTTTCCTCTTTTTTTTTTTCCAGAAAACATGCTTTGACATTTCATGCAAATTGTCTCCTTAGGAGACAATTTGCATGAAATGTCAAAGTCTGTTTTCTAGGGAAAATTTGTTGTCAGTTTGTTATCTGCTGAATTTGCCCATAGAGTAAAGGTTAAAAGTTATTGAAATTTATTTTGTAATAGTTTTTTTACAAATTCATATGTTATTGAAATTTATTTTGTAAAAGTTTTTTACAAATTCATATTTTGCAGTGATTCAATGGTAGTCATTATGAAATTGTGAAAATGTTGTTCTGTACTAACACTTACAGTGCTATAGGCAAATCCAGCAGACAACAGATTGATGATATTTTTCTGATTTTTCCTAGAAAATAGGATATGGCGCAGGCCCCCGTAGCCTAGTGGATAGGAAAGTTGACTCTTAATCCGCTAGGTTTCTCACCGCTGTGGTTCAAGCCTCACTCAGGTCACATGTGGGAAAGCCAAGTTCTGCTTACAGATGGTCAGGTGGTTTTTTCATGGGTTCTCTAGTTTTTGCCCACCTTTGATGAACGATAGCTCAATATAAGTGAAATATTCTTCTTCTGTAAATCCCAAATCAAAAAAAAAAAAATAATAGGATCTGACACTTCATGCAAATTGTCTCCTATATTAGAAAAATATTTCAAAATGTCTGCTGAAATTTTTACCCAGCATGCAAAGTGTTAACTATTATACTTTTACACCTATACAACATAGGTTGCTGAAAGGATTATGTTTATTTTTTTATTTATTTATTTTTTCCTTTGTTAAAATTTTATGTCATTCAAACTGGCATTGGGAGTCCAATTGATGTCAAATGATGTTCTTGCCTAAGATTATGTTTATTTTATTTTACTGTTTTGTTGGCCCTCTAACCCATCACGAAAACATGCCTTTATAATTTTGACCTCCTTAAATCCCACTTTTATAGTAAAACTGGGATTTACAGGGGTGCTCAAAGACTGTGGGTACTTGTTAGAACCAGCACACTGAGGTGGTTCTAACATGTACCCACAACCTATGTTTTGAGCAGAAATGTGAAAAAATGTCAGAATTTTTTATCTGAAAATTTTCATTTTTTGGTGGTAAAATTTTCAGTATACAGTATTTGAATAGCCATGTTTTCCTAATGCACATTTTTTATATGACCTAACAAACAGAATAACATAATTACTACAAAAACATGTAAACCGAGGGAGAAGTATTTGGGTAGCCAAGTGGTTAGCGCCCCAACTTTGGATCATGGGGTCCGAGGTTTGAATCCAGTTGGAGGCAGAATTCAGTTCATGATGACTGTATGGTGCTTCATTGCACAGAGCCTTTCATTACCACCCTTACATCATCTCAGTATGACTTAAATAATGTTGAAAGGAATGTAAAACACCAAACCATCGAAGTAGTCTATGGAGATTTTCAGTTTGAGGACTCAATTTTGATCAGCTACTGTAGAGCTTGGTGAACCGCTTATGAATATACCAGTTACCTGTGCATCTATACACTCTATTTAGGATCTATATTGCTTGCTTTGCTGTTGATATTCTATATCAAGCAGGATGCAGACATGCAAGCTCACGTGGGCTGTTTTTGTAGAATATGTAAGATTGCTTTTCTTGTGAGTTGTATATTTACACTTAACCCATGTATGCCGAGTGGACTCGTCTACCGCAACTCTTTGGACAGGTTCATTTCCTATATAGGGGTGTCTGGTTTTTAATATCACTATGTTATGAAGGCATTTCTGAATTTAATGTAAACTGTGTAGACCCTGTTCAGATGCCAAATTCTGCAGCATCTGATCTAGGTCTACGCTGTTTGCCAGTGTTCCTTATATGGACCCTAGGCATAAATGGGTTAAAGCACCAAGCAAAAATTTTAGCTGACATAGTTCTAATTTTTTCTTCTATCTACAAAAGAAAATAAGTTCTGTCATTTCATGTGAATTTTCTGCTTGTCAAACAATTCACATGAAAATTCAAGACTTATTTTCTTTGGAAAAATAAATCAAAATGTAGTACTGTTGTGATTAGAGCTTTAAGGGCTAGGCATTTTAAGATTTGCTAGTCAGTTTCATAGTCACCTTGCTAGTCAGTTTTATGTAAAGAATGTATTCTAGTATATTAGCATGTCAGAAGAAAAGATGTCTGCAAGCATATGCCAAATCTTTAGATTCTGATTATCATGTTCAGAATGCAGTATCCATTGATTCCAGGGATGGTTCTAGTGGAGATGCGGGGATTCAGATGAACTAATTTCCCATGAAAATGGATTTTTGAGTTAAAGTTGGGTTCAACTGAGCCACCCTTCTCCCCTTTCTCAGAATTGAATTTTTGGGGGAATTTTTGGATAAATTTTCATACCTTACCTTTTTTTACCATATACTTCTCCTAAAATTTGAACAAGTCATGTAACTACCTATGTCTAAAATTGCTGGATGAGTGGCAAATAGTGTGGACCCTGATTGGATGCCACATTCTGGGTCTACACTATTTGCTCAGGCCTGTCTGTTCAAATACTTAGAGTAAATATGGTACTTTTCATCAAATGCAACTCTGCAGAAATTTTGAACCCCAGATTAAATAATTCTCAGTCTGCCTCTGGAGTCTTTGAGCCAACAGTGAAGGCTGTGCAGAACTACATAGCTACTCAAGCTAACCCTGGTCTTCACTGTCCATGTAATTTCAGAGACACTTTTTTACTTGATGAAGCCTGTTTACTAGCTTTTTTATTGTTTATATATTTTTTTGCATACCACCTTGGATTTTTTAACCCTAGTCAGGCTGAATAAATTGCCAAGCCTATTTCCAATTTTCAGCCAATCAGATTACTAGATTCAGGTTGTCAATATAAATTCTCTTACTGAATGACAACCAGTGCAGATCCAGATCAGTTGGCTTCTTCAGAAGCCAACTGATCTGGATCTACACTGTTTGCAAAGGCAGGGTATATCCGGATTCAGCAGGACAAGGATTAACCTTAACTTTTTACAATAGAATTCCATTGTTAAGAACTGGAAATTAAGAGATATTAAGATTAATTAATATCTGCTATTTAAAGCAACTTTTTTTGCCATGAAAAAATGGTTTCATTCTTATTATTCTATATTCAGTATTAAGACCACCCAACTAATAAGACCATTTTTAGGCAGTCCCAAAGGCAATCTTAACATCACAAAAACATGCCTATATAATTTTGACCCCCTTAAACCCCACTTTTATATAGTAAAACTGGGGTTTACAGGGTATACATTATTTTTCTTATTTCTGCTCAAAACATAGATTGTGGGTACTCATTAGAACTGCCTCACTGAGGTAGCTCTAATGAGTACCCACAATCTAAGTTTTGAGCAGAAATATGAAAAATATCAGAAATTTTATCTGAAAACTTTCAGTTTTTGGTGGTGAAATTTTCAATATATTTGAATAGGCGTGTTTTTGTAATGATAACAGAATTTCACTGTATATGCTCTTTTCAACTGAAAAGTACTGATAATTTCCTTTATTTCCCCATGAAAACATATGTTGTGGGTACTCTTTAGAAGTGCTGCACTGAGTTACTTCCTACTCCCACAACTTTTGTTTTTATGGAGAAATAAGAAAATATTTTGTTGATACCCCCTCTTATCTAGTGCTAGTCTTTAACCCATTGTTGTCTTGTGACCCCTAAAAGGGTAATTGGCAAACAGTCCAGACCCAGATCAGACGCCACAGAATGTGGCGTCTGATCAGGGTCTCCACTGTTTACAAATAGTTCATTTTTCTCAAGAAATATCTAAATCTCATAGCCGGACTTACCTAAAATTGAAAATGGACTCTCCCAATATATAGTGTGGGTAAGTTCATACAGACTATATGGGTTAACCTGGGCAAAGGGAATAATAAAGTATTACAAAATGTTGTCTCATTAAATTTTTACCCAGCTTTCTGAGCTTTTAAGTTATAAGCTTTAAGTTAGTCTTTTCTGAGTATTTTCACATGTTTACTATGAGCAAAATTTTTAAGACTGTATATAGTTTGATAGCTAATGTATACCTATTAACCTGTACCACATTCTTTGTTAATTCAGCTGACGACAAATTTAAAATATTTTTTTTTACTTATTTTTGCCCAGAAAATAGGTTTTAACATTCCATGCTAATTGTCTCCTATGGGGAAAATAAGAAAAATATTTCAAAATGTCTGTTGATTTTTCTCCCCAGCATGCTGGGCCTATTTGTTCAAAACTTAAAGGTGTAGCTAATGTGATGTTAAAATTTCTGTCTCAAAATATGGCAAATACGTTGATACTGTTTGCTGAAAAAATGTGTGTAGCTTTTGCTTTGCAGCAAAAGTACGTATTAATGCATTTGAAAATACCTTAGCTACAACAGTTAACCAGTTTGTCATTAACAAGTTTGTTAAGCTAATGATGCTTTGAAAAACTGGGCCCAGAGTGTTATAAAGACATTGTTCTATACAGTATTTACCCCACTGTGTTTTTGACATCTTTCAGAAAGTTGGTTTTCACTTAGCGCTTTACATAGAAGTAAATTTGCAAACTTTTGTCATGATTTAATGCAAAACCATTTGTTGTAACTATCTATGCACAAAAAGTTTTATTCTAGTCAACTGTTTTTAAGAAATCAAATATTTTCAGTTTTTCCCATAGTAAAAACGAATGCAAGTTATGCAAAAATCTGTAGGCCAGGTAACTTGAAGGCAGATTTTTAACAAATTCCGCTTATTCAATTTTTCTGAAATTTTCACAATATCATTGTTAAATACCAGTAATTCACATTCAGCAAAGAAAACTTAAAATATTTTCTCAGACAAAAATTCCCAAAAATTACTGTATTCAGAAATTGTTTAGGTCAGACCATATTTTGACCCTAAATTTAATTTTAGGGTAAAAATTTTTTGAAAAAAAAAAAAAACCCAAAAAACACAGAAACAGAAAAGATAAATGGTTTCTGATAAGATATGGTCAATCAGAACAAAATATTTTCATTTTAAATAAAACGCCAAGCAGAAAACATCTTTCTGAGTGATGTCAAAAGAAAAGTAAATATTCAGTCACCTTAATCTCCTTACTATACTTGTTCAAAATTCTTCTGATAGGTCAAGAAAACAGATACAGTCAAACCTCGTTATCTCGAACTCGCTTATTTCGAATTACCGCTTGTCTCGAAGTGAAAATCTGGTCGCTGTTTTAACATGAAACTATGACAACAGGTAACAAAATAATGTGGAAAAGAGGAGAAAATTGCTCCTAAGGAGCAATTTCTCCTCTTTTCCACATTATTATATATATATATTTCTAACTTCAGGAGTCAAATTACATATTCATTTGTTAAATGTGGTTGTTCAGTTTATTGTTTTCCTCACTCTCTCAACTCTGATATGTCAAAGTACGGATATCTCAAAGTGTTTCAGTGAGTCCCTTGGAATGCGAGATAACGGGAGTCGACTGTATTTAGGAATATTTTAGGAAAATTTTCTTATTTTGTTATGCAAATAGAAGTTGTGTATACTCATTAGAATTGTCTCATTGATGTGATTATAATGGGTGTACACAACATACCGTTATTTTATAGATAGTCAAAAAGACATCCCTAAATTATCCCCATTTGCCTCTTCACCTGGTGCTATGATTTACCCTCAATGGCATGAATTACCCATGTCTAGAACAAATTCCCATGATCTCAGGGATGTTCGAACCATTCAAGTTTAACTGTACGTCTACAGGTTGGAGTATACTGTATGTTCCTTGTCCATCATTCTGTTATTTCATGATTTTGCTTTACTTGAAAACACCTGTCGACTGAAGCAGAATTGTTGGGCATATTTGACCTAACCTTAGTATTTGGATAGTTTAAGTCTATAACATACTTAGACCTCTGTGGTTCAGTCAAATGCAGTTCTGACTGGTGATCAGGGGGTCATGGGTTCAGTCCCTGCCGGATTTGGCAACATTCTTTCATGGAGATAGATCATGAATTATTTTCTATGGACATTCTCTGCCGTCTGCTGAACCAAGAAGGGCCATTGCCAGTTTCTAGTGAAAGAATATACACACACCTTGAGTACTGGTTAATGGCTAAGAGGACTAAAAACTGGGCCAAGTTGTTCAAAGCATTATTAGCTTAAGGAGCTCGTCAAAGACAAACTCGTTAACTGTTGTAGCTAAGGTATTTTCAAATACATTGATATTTTTGCTGCAAAATGAGTAGCTTTTAAAAACTAAATCTGTAAAACAGATAAGAAAATGGGAGTCTCGGTTTCTTAGCTTTATTTTCTCTAAAAATACAAAAAGTAACTTAAGTATATTGTCAGCTGCAGTTGTGATTCTGTTTTAGCTTAGCACTCTAGGTAAATTTTCAGCAGACAACATACTGAAATATTTTTTCTTACATTACGAAAACATGCCTATTCAAATATATTGAAAATTTCACCACCAAAAACTGCAAGTTTTCAGATAAAAAAAAAAACCCTGATATTTTTCATATTTCTGCTCAAAACCTAGATTGTGGTACTCGTTAGAACCGCCTCACCAAGGCAGTTCTACCGAGTACCAATAATCTATGTTTTTGAGCAGAAATAAGAAAAATAATGTGTACCCCTGTAGGTGGGGTTTAAGGGGGTCAACATTATATAGGCACGTTTTCGTGATATTTTTCCCAGAAAACAAGTTCTGATATTTCATACAAATTGTCTCCAAATCAATGTGTCGTCTGCTGAAATAGCTCAATGAGTGGTAATGGTTAATGATTAAAGTTGCCACAGAATATATTTGTTTGAATCAAAATTATGGGAAAGAATAAACTATATATTTCATGATTTTGTATTTGTATCTTTTCATTTCCTGCATCCGCTTACCCTTCCAGTATTTACTAAAGTTCAGTTTTCAGATTTTTAACACTACCAGGCAACTAAGTCACATAGAGGCAGCGCCCTTATTTACTAAATAGGGCTGTTGAAGTTTTTAACACTTGCCATGCAGAATGAATTAAAAGATATTGTGCCCATTTCTAATTTTCAGCCAGTCAGATTACTTGATTGAGGCTGTTGATAATCATTCACATATTTGAAGCTGTATTATTGCTCAAAATGACCTGAACCATAGTTGCTTAAAATAGAATAAACTTTAACACATCTATTAAAAAAAAACAACACTTTTACTCTTGGGATCATTTAACAAACTGCTGATTTAGTGTATAAACCAGGGCCCAGTTGTTCAAAACTAACGATGTCGTTAGTTAACGATTTGTTAAAATTTACATCGAGTGATATGCAAATATGCTGATTTTTTTTTTTTTTTTTGCTGAAAAAAATGTGAGTAGCTTTTGCAGTGCAAACGCTACTCGCATTTTTTCAGCAAAAAATATCAGAATATTGTATATTGAATCCGCTAAAACAGTTAACAAAATGACCCTTAACGAGCTTCTTAAGCTAACGATGTTTTGAACAACTGGGCCCTGGTTTAACTACACAGATGATATGCATGCTCCTGACAGAGTCAGTCCTGTGTATATTGATTTTGACCGGGTCACTAAAATGGAAAAGGCACAAATAAGATGCCAAAATAACAGATTATATTTGTAAAAAGGTTCCGGAGTGAACCGAAATCTCAGCTAGGCGGGCTTTCATCACGAAAACAAGCCTATATAATTTTGACCCCTTTAAACCCCATTTTTATATAGTAAAACTGGAGTTTACAGGGGTATACACGGGGTGGTCGGGTGGTGCGAAGGTGCTGTGTATCTTACATCACTGGGGCGTCCAACTGATATTGGCTTACAGTTGGGCAAGGCCTGCTATCCTTGTAGTGGGTAAGGGTAGAGGGGGAATGTTTTTATTTCTTCTGTTTCTTCACTTTCATTCCTGTTCCTCTTTCTTCCCTGTCCCTCTCTTTCATCTCCTCTACTCTCTCTTCTATCTCTTTTCTCCCTTTCTCTGGGAGACGACACAAAATGACCCTCAAGGGTTGACGTGTCGTTAAACCCCAACACAATAAATCAAATTTACAGGGGTATACATTATTTTTCTTATTTCTGCTCAAAAACATAGAATCTATGTTTTGAGCAGAAATATGAAAAATATTTGAAGTTTTTGTCTGAAATTTTTCAATTTTTCGGTGATTAACTTTTCAGTATATTTGAATAGGCATGTTTTCGTAATGACTCAACAAATGTCTATACATTAGCACTGAAAAAAACAAAATAAAAAACAAACAAACATGATTTTTGATGAAAAAATATTGCTTTAATAATAAGCAGCGCAGATGCAGCTTTCATTATAGCATTTGGCTAAATTCGGACCCTCAAAATATTCTTTGACTTAACAAATGGTCTCAATTTAAAGGTTAGCCTCAGACTGATAAAATGCATCACCAAAAGGAAAGGGTCTATCAGCACGTTTGACACTTTTTTTTTTTTTTTTTTTTTTTTTGCCTTGAACACATGCACCCTCATTTTGATGAAGAATAAACTAGCGAAAAAATAAAGTTTACCAGGTCTGATTTTTTCAACAATAGCACACTAAAAATACCACCGACAAATTTAGATTTAGCCTGCATTAAAATGAAATATACTGTTTGTGTTAAACTCAAACAAATAAATTCAAATAATCTCGTCTATTATTGCCCAATCAGAGCCAAGCTTTTTTTTTTTTTTTTTTGTTAAATATAACCCTTGACAGCCGTAGTTACTGTTTTTGCTGGTTCCAGTCCTCGCCTCCCTAATTGGTATCCTCGGATGAAAGTCAGAGATCAGAAGTAAAAAAAAAAATCTGTAGTTCACAATGCCCTAATTTTATGTACATGACATACTGTGTTTACTACATTTGGAAGTTTAAGCTTCGGCATCAGATGGGCGTCCTGTCTTCGGGCATATGCTGACAGCATCCTGCGCATGTGCAATATATCATCCAGACCTTTGCTCTCAATATATACATTCTGTAGTATTCAATGGCTCTGTCAGACGCGTCGGCGTAAAATGAAATTTTCGACCGTAAAACCTCCAATTTACCACCCCAAATGACAGTTTTGAATGCAGTATTCCTCTACATCATAAACTACAGGAATCCTAATTGTGTCGCCTCTTTAACGCAGTGGCAAATCACGTCTCATGGTCATCTTTAGCTTTCTTTTTACTCTCCCCGCTCAAAGATTTCTTCTAACTGAACACATCGTCGCCTCAGCGCAAAAAGTAGGTAACTCCTTTTATATTTAAATGGTTATTGACTTACTTCGCTAAGATAACGGCATATAAAAATGATTTTATGTCATATCCGGACACTGAAGGCCCTGATCAGACTGTATTTTCGCATAGGCACTTCTCATGAGTACCCACAATATACGTTTTCAAAAATATTAAAAAAAAAAAAAAGTGTTATCTCAATTATTAGAGCTATGTGCGCCATGATCATTTCCACGATATGATGGAAAAAGGTTTAATTATGTAGACCCTCCATACTTATGTTTCCACTATATATCAATGAGAAACACGGGTCTGACTTACAAAGACTCATTAATGTAATGAGATATTCTTTTTAGGAAAGCCAACTTGTTATACGTTCTATTGCGTCTGTGGGAAGGTAAAATCGCCAAAAGGCAGTTTTGGCGTATTTTGACCAGTGGAGGAACATACGACTAGCCACAGCCAAAATTTTAAGATATTCTTTGAACTCTGCTATTTTGCTACTGTTACAGCAGTTTTAAGATATGCTGATATACTGTCATTTGTTACATCGCACACCCTATTTTCCTGGAGAGATAATCAGAAAATGCAGCTGCTGAATATATGAAAACGCGCAAACATATCTTTTCTCCAAACCTGCAATTTTATACTTATATCTCATACAAATTGACAGTTTTAATATTATTTCTATACTAGAATGCAAGCTTCAACCGTCTACAATATTAGTTTTCTAATCTTTTAACCCGCTGACGCACAGATGTCTTTAAACTCTGAACCTAAAGCCAAAGAACAACGCGGACATACATTTAAGTGTTTTCTTTCCTGTGTTAGAGCATGATTTTATTCTACGAACTAGTAGTTACTCAGTTTTCTCGTTTACGCATTTCAAAACTGTTTATTTCTCGTTTTTTGTAACTTTTGCGTCGGGTTGTGGCTAGGCAAAGTATTCACGACTGAATCAAAATAATTGTAAACTCAAGGGAGACTAATCCAATAGGAAACTGTGCATGCCATAAATTGATGGTTTAGGCGTATCACTGAGAATTTAATTGTAGCTTAGGTACGCATTCGCGCTGTCTGATCAGCCACCCACATCCCCACCCAAAGACACCGCGTAGTGCAGCGCACTACCGGCGTTTAATCTGTGTTTTCACTGGATGCCGCTTTGGGGACGCAAGTTGCAATATTAAGAACATGCACAAAGGGTCTCTTACACGGTATAGGAAATTTACATTGGTTTCTGCCCACGCTTGGAATTGGATGAAATTCTGCACAATGGTTGCCTAGGGTATAACACTGATGATTATGAGGCATTGGCTTTTAAATGTAGTTCCATTGTAAATTTATGGTGTTTTGTACGTGGCCACTACCAAATCAGGGGGTGCCTTAATATTAACCTTCGTACAGGAAACAGGATTTCATTTTTCAGATGCTGGAATGTTTTATTAATTAAGGCCATCATTAGTACATGTTTTGATACTATGGATGGCTTCATTTACTTAGCAATAGTGTTGGAGCAATAACGTAAGTTGAACGGTAGCCCCGTATTTCAGCTGCAGGTTATGTATTCATCCAGATATTATCTGCAATTTTACCATGTTCCGATTCTTGTCAAGACACCATTTCAGCATAAAATATTTCCATATGTATTAGGAATAAACACATGAAATTTCATAAAAATTGAAGACCGGTAACATGTTATTTGAACAGCCTGAATACATATAGTCCTGAGTCGGAAAATATGAAATTACCCAATACTCATGTATAAGTAGTATCGTGTAAAGTCAACTTATCAATAGCTTTCAATTTGGATTACCATGATATAGTATGATTTGTATAAGAAGTTGATACCATAATTGTACATATTCATTTATAAACTAGTTGACTGAATTGCACCTTGTTAAACACCATGTCCAAAAAAAAAACTTTTCGTTTACATGATCTGGACCATGCAGACAAAAAGTCCAAGTTTTCTGTATCTGTATATATAGGATTCCACTTCAAATACTTGACTGTTGAAGTATTTATCAGATAATAAAAAGCAGATAACAGTCGTGTACATGTAACTGATGATGATGATTTTGAAACCTGGGTCTAGCTTAAAGTTACTCGTTCAGGCAGATAGGCATGGTGGGCACAACTTACTTACCAAGAATTTAAGTATAAGAACTAAACCAAAACTTGAATACTAAAAGCCTCCTTTCAAAATGTATTACAACACAAAAAACAGAGACAAGGTGAAAATAGAATTAATTAAATACCATAGAACTGCCAGCAACCGAATGAATGAAAACTGTTCAAAAACTCTTCAATACTTCCTTTAGATTCACATTAAGACCACACAAGTTAGCTGTTTTAAAACTCCTGTGTTAATTAACATATGGCGGAGTTTCAAACTAGTATGGAAGTCCTTAGGCAAATGACTAAAATATGAATATCATACAACCTTTGGAAAAATCTTAAAGCTTTAACATGAAGAACTACAGAACACCAGTTTGTTGTTTAAGTCAAACTATGTGCACTAGAATAGAACTTATGCAGAACAGAAACAATTTCATATATGCTTATTGTAAGGAAGAAAGGATAGATCTGCTTTTTTGATAGCAAAAGTTAAGACCACATAAACAGTATTCTATGCTGCTGTCATCAAAGATAACTGTTGAAACAAAGAGAAAAACTCCAGTGTCAGATGTCCGATTGAAATACACATTTGAACATGTTACAGGACAAGAAATCCAGTGTTCATAATTTGAACATGTTACAGGACAAGAAATCCAGTGTTTATAATTTCAAAATACAATATAGGCTTGCAAACAAGCTATAGATATATCAGAAGTTAAGTCTATAGGTATTATTTTCTTTTCAAGCGTTCTTAGTTCGGTTAAGAGTTCACCAGTCCAGAAGCAAATCTCCAAAAATCCTAAAATCTGTTGATGGGGATGCAAATCCTTCTTCAAAACAAACCAAACAAACAAACAAGCAACAACTGCTTGCAATAGTACGTTTGCACATCTTCTTAATATGACAATGGAGGTTATGGATCTCCCTGTTTTGTGCCTATTTTTGTAATGGTGAGAATGGTTACCCCTGTTTTACACCTATCTTAGTTTTATGCCTTTTGGGAAGTAATTATACAAAATGCTCAATGATTTGCTGACATGAATTAAAGCGTAAGATTTTGTTAAGCCTAATTTGTTAATTATACCCCCGACATACGAAGTATGTGGGGGTATATAGTTTTCGCTTTTCCGTTCGTCTGTTCGTCCGTTCGTTCGTTCGTACGTACGTTCGTTCGTTCGTTCGTATGTTCGTTCGTTCGTTCGTTCGTCTTTCGTCACAGGGTCAAAGTTTTTGCGTTAAAGTTTATAAGACCTCATATTTTGAAGACCCTTTGATGGATTTCATTCATATTTTGCATGTTGATAGATATAGGTCTAAAGTTCTTATCAGCACCATCCCCACTCCGGGGGTGACCTTGGGGTTAAGGTCACGGACTTAGAATTTTCATAAAAAAGTCAGGGTCAAAGTTTTTGCGTTAAAGTTTATAAGACCTCATATTTTGAAGACCCTTTGATGGATTTCATTCATATTTGGCATGATGGTAGATATAGGTCTAAAGTTTTTATCAGTACCATCCCCACCCCGGGGGTGACCTTGGGGTCAAGGTCACGGACTTAGAATTTTCATAAAAAAGTCAAAGTTTTTTGTGTTTAAGTTTATATAGCTATATCATCAAGACCCTTTAGGAATTTCATTTATATTTGACATGTTGCTAGATATCGGCCTATAGTCTTACTCCGCATGATCCCCACTCAGAGTGTGACCGAGGTCAAGGTCACGAACTTAGAATTTTCATATAAAAGTAAAAAAAAATGCGTTTAAGTTTATATAGCTATATCATCAAGACCTTTTGTTAAATTTCAGTATTCCCTAATTGAAAGACCAGCGGATATAGCTATCAGCAAGGAATCTGTTGGTCTGTCCGTCCATCCGTTGAAGCATTATTCATTCATACTTTGTTTTTGTCTTAGGGTCAAAGTTTTTACATTAAAGTTTATTAGACCTCATATTTTGAAGACCCTTTGATGGATTTCATTCGTATTTGGCATGATGGTAGATATAGCTCTAAAGTTTTTATTGGCACCATCCCCACCCCGGGGAGTGACCTTCGGGTCAAGGTCACGGACTTCCAATTTTCATAAAATGTAAAAAAAATTGTGTTTAAGTTTATATAGCTGTATCGTCAAGACCCTTGTGGAATTTCATTTATATTTGACATGTTGCTATATATTGGCCTAGAGTCTTACTCCGCATGATCCCCACCCCGGGTGTGACCGAGGTCAAGGTCACAAACTTAGAAATTTCATTTAAAAGTAAAAGTTTTTGCTTTTAAGTTTATATAGCCATATCATCAAGACCTTTTGTTAAATATTATTATACCCTAATTGAAAGGTTGAGCGGATATAGCTATCAGCAAGGAATCTGTTTGTCTGTCCATCCATCCATTGAAGCATTATTTGTTCATACTTTATTATTGTCTTAGGGTCAAAGTTTTTACGTTAAAGTTTATAAGACCTTATATTATGAAGAGCCTTTGATGGATTTAATTCATGTTTGGCCTGATGGTAGATATAGGGCTTAAGTTTTTATCAGCACCAACCCTGTCCCGGGGAAAAACATTGGGGTCAAGGTCACGGACTTAGAATTTTCATAAATAAGTCAATTTTTTGTGTTTATGTTTATGTAGCTATACCATCAAGACCCTTTGAGGAATTTCATTTATATTTTACATGTTGGTAGATATAGGTCTAGCGTTTTACTCAGCATCATCCTTATCCTGGGGCATGACCTCGAGGTCAAGGTCACAGACTTAGAAATTTCATATAAAAGTAAAAAAAATTGCATCTAAGTTTATATAGCTATATTATGAAGACCCTTTTGTTGGTTTCATTAATATTAAGCATGATGGTATATATAGGTCTGAAGTTTTTCTCGGCACCATCCCCAAGCTGGGGCATGGCTTTTAAGTCAAGGTCACAGACGTTTCATACAAATGTCATTTTTGCTTATATTATAAAGACTGATTTCACTGGTATATGGTGATAGTTATAGGGCTAAAGTTTTATTTAGCTCAATCCCTGCACCTGTGCCTGACCTTTGAGGTCAAGGGCTTCATATTACTGTGTGATTGAATTTTTTCAATGTTATAACATATAGCATACAACTGCCATCTCCAGAGTCAAAGCTACATACTTTGTGCTCTTTGAAAGGTGGTGGTAGCGCTAGTCGGGGGTATATGTGCCCCACTGGGCACTTTGTCTAGTTAGAATTTCTTTCGATTTAATTTGTTATGCTGTCTACATTTGTAATAGTTGGTTAGTCAGAGTCCATATAATATAAATAGAAGGCAAGTAATAGAAAGTCATGAAAATTTAATGGGTAGCTCAAGATATATTCATTCCGAGTTGTCTAAACTCTTTTTGATTTGTTAAGTGTTAGAAGTGTTTGATAACACTGCCTTTCTCTACTGTTGTTTATCAATGTAACAAAATAGTCAATTTTGTAAAAATCGACCTATATCCATTGAAGGCCTAAAATGATAATATTACCGGTTTTGATTTTTTAAGAAATTTGGCACAGCTATAGAGGATATATGTAGTAAATTTTCCTGGTAGTATGAAATCTTGACAAAGACTATAACATATTAATTTTGAAAGTTTAATTTTGATATTTTTTTCATTTTTTGGTAAAAAGTTTAGATTTTTTATGATCAATTTGTCAGAAAATGTTAACTTTAATTAAATATAAATGTTTTGTGGTACCAATAGAATTAGTATGGTGTTCACCATTCAGCACAGCGCAAAAATCTTAAAATTAAATTAAACTTAAGATGTATGACATACTTATTTGGAGACAGGTATCAGCTCATGGGGGGAGTGAGTCAAGGTTGCGTCCTGAGTCCAACTTTTTATTACATAATTTAATAAGCACATTTTCATAGGTTGCATATGCCTAGTTATTATTATACAAAGTTTCAGAAAAATCCATGCGTGGGCAGAAATGAAAGATGCCCTTTGGATATCAGCAACGTGTTGATACGACGCAGAATGTATCAGATACAGTGAACTCTGTCAAAAGCTACCTGATTTAATCAATCTCTTGGATACAAAGGCCAGTTTTTCGGGTCAACTAAAAGAAAAATAATTGTAAATGTAACTGTATTAACCCTTCTCTTGCTGAACACGACATGCCCTGTCTTAGCAAACAGTGTAGATCCAGATCAGTTGGAAGCCAACTGATCTGGATCTGCACTGTTTGTCATTACATATGTGAATTTCTATCAAAAACCCGGATTGGCTGGAAATTAGAAGTGGGCGTGGCAATTTATTTACAAGGCAGGGGTTAAGCAAGTACCTGTCTTAGGCATCCGTTTAATCCCTCTCTTAGGTGCTTGCTTAACGCCAATTTGACTATACTTGTATCATGCGGCCCGCTCCCAAAAGCAAAGAAACACAAAACAAAATAAAAATTCAACACATTTCATCGTCAGTTTCGGCGGCTGCTGCACTCTTCAACATATTTCATCGGTTTTGGCGGCTGGTACAGCAGCAGTCAAGGTTTTGAAGGATTGAGTAGAGGTTTTATGGCCTAGTCAACCCATTTGGGTCATGTCTTTATCAATGTGTCTCCAAATTGAATCACTGTGCTTACGGTCGGTTAGTCTTTGTTCCTCAGCGGTAGATAGGTATGTGTATTGCTGATTTTGTGGTGCATTAGAAAGGAATCACGTGAATGTGTCTTTCATGGAAAACAATAGGCTAACAGTTTCTAATTCAAATTAGTCAAAATTAAGCAAACCATATTTTACCAACGTGTCTTCAAATGGAATCACAGGTCACACAGCTTTTGTTCCTCAGCGGTTCTTCTGGTTGGGTGCGTTGGTTACTGCTGATTTTAGAGTTGATTGTAGAGGTATCACGTGACTGTGACGTGTGTAGAAAACAGTACCTTTAGCAGTTTCTGAGAACCGGTTTCACAAAATTTAACGTTTCAAACATTTTGTAAATTATGGGAAGAAAAAAACAGACAAAACCTCTCTCCCCCCCCCCCCCCCCCCCCCACACACACACACACACACACACCCACACACACAAAAAAACAAAAAAAACCCCAAAAAACAGGTAGGGTAATAATCATCAGAAAGAGTGTCATTTGTTGCTGTCAGGCTGTGTATATTGTGTATATTACATGGAAAAGCAGTTACTCTCAGGTTGAGGAACACACAGACACATACAGAGAGAGAGAGAGAGAGAGAGAGAGAGAGAGAGAGAGAGAGAGAGAGAGAGAGAGAGGGTAAACTAACTGTTAACTGTAATTACATACTCTTAACCCTGTCCTGCTGAATAAATTATGATGCCATGCCCACTTTTAATTTTCAGCCAGTCAGATTACTCGATCTGGATAGTTGCTATAAATTCACATACTTAATGGCAAACAGTGCAGATCCAGACAGCCAACTGATCTGGATCTACACTGTTTGCAAAGGCAGGACAAGGGTTAAAAGCAGGACAAGGGTTCATCAGGACAAGGGTTAAAAGGAATGGACACATCAAAGGGAGATCATTTTGACCTGTACTTACTTCTCTCCAATATCAAATGGGATTGCCTTTAAGGAAAAAAGAAAGTAATACGCTAATTTAAGGAGCATAATTTTTCCCTTACGATGCGTCGGGAAAACATTCTTATGGATGTTCTCCCTTTGAAAGGGGACACAAATACATTCAAAATTGGAGCTAGCTCTCTTTGCGATGCAATCATCCATTCACATTATACGAGTGTACAAAACAAATAAACTTACACACTGTTGAGTCTTGGAGGATCCTATCCAAGTTTTGCTGAAGAACCGAGACTGCCGCTTAGAACACACGTACGTATTGGACGCACAAATAGATATTCAAAGCATAAAACACAGGAATCCTAATTGTGTCGCCTGAACGAAGTGGTAATATAGCGTCTCCTTGTCTTCAGTTTCTTTGTTACTCTCTTCGTTTAAAGAGGCCGGCTAATCGAACATATAGGATAAGCAACACGTGAAAAAATGCTATAATGTCATGTGCGGAAAATGAAGGCCCAGACCAGACTGCGCGAATACGCAGTCTTATTTTGGTCTTCGTTGTCCGCTTACGGAATCAATGCCTACTGTAAAATATGGTCAAATCTGTATTAAACAATCACCTAACGGAAACAAAAAAGGGATAGCTAAAGACAGGTGCTTACTAAATACAAGACAATTTACACTATTTTCGTTTTACGGCACCTGAAAAACTGGCCTCGAAATATAGGTGATTGCTTAATACAGGTGGCCTTTAAAACAGGTCTGACTTATTAGGCCCTTTTTTGTCCGTCTACAGAATCACTGGATAGTTTTAAATATATCGGTGGACAGGGAATGCTCAGATGTGCAGCCTGATCTGAGTCTTTACTGTACGCATATGGTATAGTCGTCTTTTCGCCCTTTGCGCATAAAAGATATAATGAAAAACAAACAAGCCACTGAAGCTTTCTCGTGATCCCGTGTGAACTCATTTTAGTCTAGATACCCTAAAAAAGGTAATTGGCAAAAGGTGTAGACCCAGATCAGACGCCACAGAAGGCGGCATAACTTAAAATTAAAATTGGCCTGAACTACCAATGACAAGAACAAAGGATTTCCCTGATCCGAAAGATGTTTTAGGCATCGAAGTTCAACGGTAGTAGAAATGATCAATTGAAAAAAAAAATGAAATTAGGTTGAAATAAACAAGCTGCAAATATTTGAAAATTAGCGGTTAGAAAGCTCGACCGTATTGTCACTATTTTATGTTTTATTGTGTTCAGCCACAGTCTCTTTCAGCAACTATTCTATATTACTGTTCACATACAGAGCTAGGCAGGTGGAAGGAATGACAGCCGGAATGCACAAACATACATATGTACTGTAGGTACGAGATTTCAGTACTATACACTTTGTGTGACAATGTATTTGTGTGAGAATGTATGTGTGCGTGCGTACGTGCGCTTGTGTGTGTGTCGTAGTGTTTGCTATTTTTTGTTGTCTCCTTTTCTTATCACAAAAAATCATCTAGGCAAAGTATTCATATATATACATGTAATTAATTGTATACGCGAAAGAGGCCATAATTGGATAATAATATTATTCGATTCTATTCTATTCTATTCTATTTTCCATTCCATTCTATTCTATTCTATTCTAATAATTCCTTAACGGTGGGTTGGTGGGACTTTAATGAGCATGTAAAAGCACTGGTACATGTATTGTAACTCTAGTTTTCCCTGAAATTTGGTGCTGTAACAATTATAATCTACTTCAATACATTGTGTGAAATGAATACTTCTAAGCCAACGCTCCAGATAAGACAATTTGTTGGGGTTTTTTCAAACATACTGAATTTTTCATTTTTGTTATTTCTCCACAAAACATATATTGTGGGTACTCACTAGAAGCGCATCGCATAAAAAATCTGCATGAAAAATGTTTTATGTTCAATACGGGCAATGGAGGACAGATCAAGCTGTTCGTAAGCGGGACAATGAAGGCCCAGATCAGACTGCGCGAATGCGCAGTCTGATCTGGGCCTGCGTTGCCCGCGTATAACCTAAAGCACTTTGCATACGTTGTTCTTCATTTGTGTTTAATTTGCAGAAGTATTTGAAAGAAGGGCGTCATAAGAAAGTTTACATTGATCACGTGACGTAAATTGGCCATTCCGTCAGGGCATCTCAATTAAGATTCCTGGGCCCAGTTGTTCAAAACTGACGATGTCGTTAGTTAACGATTCGTTAAAATTTATATCGAGTGATACGCAAATATGCTGAAATTTTTTGCTGAAAAAATGTGAGTAGCTTTTGCAGTGCAAAAGCTACTCACATTTTTTCAGCAAAAAGTATCAGAATACTGTGTATTGAATCCGCTAAAACAGTTAACGAAATGACCCTTAACGAGCTCGTTAAGCTAACGACGCTTTGAACAACCGGGCCCAGTATTTTATGCTTATACTAACTATAGTCCATCTTGTACGTACGTGAGTCTCCGTTCTTCAAACTTGAATAGGATGCGCCAAGACTCAACAATTTGTAAGTTTATTTATTTGGTATATATGTACTTGCATTAGATGAATGGATGGGTACATTAGAATCAGAGCGCATTTCGAGTTGAATACAGGTGCACCTCCTCTTTCCCACTCCTTCGTACAGAAATTTACTGATAAGCCTTTAGACGTTTTTCTCCTGAATTCTTATTGTACATGATGTGGATTTCATGCTTACAATATATAAAATATGTATTAAAACTTGAGTTATATGGCAAATCTCAAAAGTGTTTGATCAATGTAACAAGGAGCCTTGTAATTTGGTAAGAAACGGGTTCCGTAGGAACGAGATGTAGAAATATTCGACTTTTTGATAGATTTTTCCATATTAAGCTTTTCACATGTTCTATTTATTATATATACGATATGCCAGCAGTACTGTTTATTGGAAATCGTGACAAAGTTCTTTCTTCTTAAAGAATGCAAAGACAAGACAATTTCTGTTGGAAATAAAATACAACTATGTCGGACCTCTAGCCTGTCGTAATATGAATGGCCAGAGATCCGGTAGTGTACCTCTAGACTCGCTGGCTGAAAGTCGGTACTTTTGGAAAGAAGTATGAGGACTGCAATGGACAATGTTTATACTTCAATCAGCGTGAGGGACGTGTGCATTTGTCTTTTTATAAATCCTCATGACATTAACAGAGTACATTTTATCTCCAGATGAGCCGTTTTATCTTGATCTACAGTTTGCCATTCTGCTCTTGATTTAAGACGCTCCTACTTCCAACAATGGACATGTCCAAAATCAAAGCCGGATAAAGTTCACTTTCAGGGGTGAAAAATTTTGTGTTAACTTTTGCCTTTGTCGTTTCTTGCATAATTAACCCTTTCATCCCTGAGTTTCCGAAATGGACTTTTTCCATCCTTGAACTTTGGCATGTCGATTGTTGAAAATCGGAGTGTCAGCACAAAAACCAAAACAGAATGGCAGTGCAGATCTAGATGAAACTACCCGTTACGAGCAGTTTCATCTAAATCTACACTGTTGGCAAAGATCTGTTTTGGTCTGAGGGATGAAAAAGTTAAATCCCAGGTGAAAAAAAAAGTAAATAATTAAAAGCGGCCATGATGAAAAAAAATCGTATCACGTGACCACGGCCTATGTTCTCGCCATCATGAACGTTCAGCTGCATTATGTTAATATAAACGAATGTATTTCCCTCAGGCTATATCATTAACTACTTGTCTTTTGTTTTAACTCAGGCGTGTCATACCTAGCCGCTGATACATGTAAAAACCGCCATTGCCCCTTCCCATATGTATCTAAATATTCGGACAGATAAGACTTCACGAACAGAACGCTGCGTCTGATCAAGACGCTTTTGACACATCAAATAGGCAATAAAATTGACTAGTTTAAGCTTAGGACAACGGTAAGCCGTTAAGGTGTTAGGATAAATACTTTGTGTCTGAGCAGTGTAGACCCAGAGCATATAAAGACACATCATCAGGTTGGTCATAAATAACCTAAATTATGATAATGGGTTAAGGTTAGCGAGCTTTTAGGGTAAATAAGGTCCCGGGGTTATAAAACTTTTTTCATGCTCAATCCAGCTGAGCATGATTTATCCTGCTAATAAATCTCAAATCACTAACAACTTCAAATTCTTTCTCGCTAAACATGGCTGAGCATGAAAATTTCTCTGCTAATAAGTATATGAAAATGCCAAACTAATGTTGGCATTTTCATATTTATTAGCAGAAAAAAAATTACGCTCAGCTTAGTTGTGCATGAAAAATGTTTTATAACCGTGGGGCAAGGTCATGATTGGCCAGACTATGGAGACCCAGATCAAACACAACTAAAAGCAGTGTCTGATCAGGGTTTACACTGTATGCCACTTATCCAGCAGTTTTAAACACACTACCAAGTAGTAAAATGGACGTTTTCAAATTTCAGGATATAAAGAGTTAAGGTGTCCAAATATTTAGGTTAAATACGGTAACCAGACCAGCCCCCCCCCCCCCCCCCCCCCAACTCCACTCCACACAGCGACCTCCTGGTCTCCCGTCGGACGGGCATCCAACTGAGCCACCGAGGCCGGCACGCAGTCTAATTAGGATTGTGTCGTCTATTCGCATGAAGTTAATCGGATGACTTTTGTCTCTTTAGTACCTCACAGATAATAGATGAGTAAATGGCTGTATATAATTTTTTTACGTTCTCTCAATAGCAGGTTTTTTTTATTTACATTAATCATAGTCCTGCTGAACCCGGATATATCTTACTTTGCAAACAGTGTAGATCCAGATCAGTTGGCTTCTGAACTGATCTGGATCTGCACTGTTTGCTATTAAGTATGTGAATTTATATCAACAATCTGGATCAAGTAATCTGATTGGCTGAAAATAATAAATGGGTGTGGCATCTTATTGATTCAGCAGGAGAAGGGTTAAGACTGTTATAACGAAACGTTTTGCAATTACTCTTGGGTTGTGAGTCGAATGCCTTCTGCAGTGGCTTCTAACCCGAGACATATTAGTCCGAGGTCGGGAGCGCTAACTGCTCCGCATTACGAACACTTCACACCAAAAAAAAGTAAAGACCCTTGTCAGACTGTCCGGATGCGCACTCATCTGGACATTTAGTATTTGTTTTATGCAGTGAGCTACCTATTATATGACGCGGTACAAATATTAACTTATGGCAGCTTTAGAATAAAAAAATATGGGTACTGTCAGAAAGGTTTTGTTTGTTTGTTTGTGTTGAGGTTTTACGGCCCAGTCAACCCAATAGGGTCATGTCGAGCGCGATCAGTTTACCTAACCACACGTTTACTGGGCAGGCTTAGTCCTCTAAGCGGTTAACCAGTATTGTGCACATTCTTTCGCCAGAAACTGACAACTGCCCTTCTTGAATCAGCGGAAGGGAGAGAATGACCGTTGAAAATATTTCATGATCAATCTCCACGAAAGAATGTTGCCCACCTCGGCGGGGGTTGAACCCGCGACCTCCTGGTCTCCAGTCGGACGGCGCATCCAACTGAGCCACCGAGGCCTGTCAGAAAGGTACTTTTACAATGATAGTATGAGCCATTACGTGAGAAACCTTCTGTTACTTCTAACATGTGCGCCCTAATAAATATTCAAATGAGACTGCGAATGCGCAGGCTGATCTGAATCTTCGCTGGGCGCACATGTCCGAAGGTTTTCAGCCCAATTATGCATTGTTACATGCATCGAGTAAGGAGAAAAGAGCTCTTATCGTATATGCGGACAACGAAGACCCAGATCAGCCTGCGTCTCCGCGCAGTCTGATCCGGGCCATCATTGTCCACTATTGAAATCCATGAGATTCGATACTAGCGATATAGCCAGGACCCAACTGTGCAGCTGTGTAGGCAAATCAGAGACATATCACACAATCATCATTTCACACTGCTCATATATAACAGTAAATAAATATGTGACACACACTAACTTATCCTTCTGTTTTACACTAAAATATGTAAATGTACATTTATATAAGTCATAAACATCTGTCATGTTACTCATTTTTCTACAAAATTCAATGAGCTCTCGGCCGTCGGTTTAGTTTAGACATCCAAGTTACGCAAATGGAGTTCACGTCACCAACACATGTTTTTTTTTTTTTTTTTTGTTTTTTTTTTTCTTCTTCTTCTTCTTCTTCTCCTACCACTACCATTGCTACGACTACTACTATCAGTAGCAGTACTACTGCAGTCTAACCTTTTTATACCGACACACGGTACAACGACAAAATTCGTTAGATGCTGACTGTAGCTGTCTCTTGCTTGGTAAAATGTTGTAAAAAATAAATAAATAAATAAAGTGGGAACAAATAACACTGAGTTTACTCGCGAGAAACCTCACCCTTTATTCTAATGCAGCTCCAAATTATAGATATATGTTCGGTCCGAATAGGGGTTTTCTACCTTATCTGTGAAAATTAGCAATTAAACATATTATCAAAAACACTATGATGAAACAACGCAAAGTGCTCGATGGAGCTCTAAAGACAGAGCACATTAAAGCCACAAACAGGACCATGATGGACCCGGCCACAGACATTGATAGTCAGGCGTCAACCTACAACCTAAATAAAAACAATATTTGCAGCAATATTTTTCTGTACATTTGGTGTATTTCTGGACATACTGAAAACTGCACTATTTCCTTAGAGAAAAAAAAAAAAAAAAAACAAATTTAATAATTTGAAATGTTTTTAACTTAATTGAATATCGAAAATGACAGCGACCTTGTTAGTATTTTTAAAACTGTTAAACTTTATTAAAGGGTAACGCAATATAATTTTGTAAGTATATCTTGGAGTAAAGTGCTTAACAAGCCATTTATTTTGATGCAAGAGTTTTCAAAATCGGCCTAGAAATAAGGAAGTTATGGTGGTTTGAATATATTTAAAATGGCTGTCATGGATGCCGCCATATTGTAGGCTTTGTGACGTCACACAGCCCAAATTAAATATGCTAAACCAAACTATAAAGGGTTTTTAAGAATAATTTTGCTACATATTTTTTTATAAACTTTTAATTCTAGAGACATGCAATCATTTCCCCCAAAATAAACTAACTTTATTAGAATGTTTACCTTTATGAAATGAATTTTAATTTTTATGAAACCTCATTAAATATTTAAAATGGCGGCCCCATTCCATCAATGTTAAAATATTCAATTGTCTATAATTTACTTATTTGTCCACCGAGTTTGATCAAATTTGTGTCAAAATTCATTGTTTGTAAAGTTCTTTACTTTAAAGCACAATGCCTTTTAAGGTTTCTTTCCCCCTTAACTTTCTTTGTTTTTACCCAGATTTGGTTAAACTACACCAAAGACATGCTTTGTTAAGACCTTTTGTATCAGAACCATACCTCACCAACATTGCCTTTCCTTTTAAAAGTCACTGAGGAGGTAGTTTCCCAAATTAAGCTTTCAGAAAAGTCAAATTTACATCACAAAAATGAATAAATGTTCCAAAAAATACAAATGATTTTACGAAATCAGATTCACGGAAATTTATTAAACTGAATTGAATGAGAGTAACCGATAGGTTTGCATGGTACTGTACAATGTACAGTCGACCCTCGTTATCTCGACCTCGCTTATCTCGAATAACAGCTTATATCGAAGTGAAATTCTGGTCCCTATTTTTACACGGAACTCTTAGAACAGGTAACAAAATATTGTGGAGCCTAAGGAGCAATTTCTTCTCTTTTCCACATTATTTTATATTTATACTTCTAACTTCAGGAATCAAATTACATATTCATTTGTTAAATGTGGTTGTTCGATTTATTGTTTTCCTCACTCTCTCAACTCTGATATGTCGAAGTACGGATGTCTCGAAGTGTTTCAGTGAGTCCTTTGGAATTCGAGATAACGAGAGTCGACTGTATATAGATCGTACATAAAAAAGTGCCTTCGAGTGTGCCAAAACTGTGCGAATTCAAATAATCCCGCACATGCGCAATATCTCATTCGGGTCTTTGCCCTCCACTGAAACATTCTAAAGTACCCAATTATTCTGTTTCGGGAACGGTGAAAGCCTGATCAGACTGCGCGGATGCTGTCAGCATATGTTCGAAGACACGTTTTCGCATAACACGACCAAATAAGAACAGACATGAGTCCTGTACTCTATAAGAAATATTTAAATGGCTAAAGTTTTTGTTATTTGTATTTCAGAAAAACAAAATCCAAAGGAATTTCAACAAATGTTTAAGCTTCCATAAAAATTCTCCAATACATCGTTTCGAAGAAAAGAAAAAAATAAAACATGTTACCCTGTGACCTTCATTTGGAATGCGCTATGCGAAAACGTGTCCGAGCATATTCGGGCAGCGAAGGCCCAGATCAGCCTGCGCATCCGCTCAGTCTAATCAAACCTTCATTGTCCGCAAAGAGAAACATCGGATACTACAGAATGTACGAATGGAGATCAAATGCCCGGATGAGAATTTGCGCATGCGCAGAATGATATCTAACTGCACATTTTGCGCCTGTTCGAAGGCACTTTTTCGCTTCACGAGGCCAGTTTTGTCAGTTTGTAAGACACAGAATCAAAGGTGAGGAAATGTGTCAGTAGAATCTCTTAATTTAAATTTTAGCATAGTTTGATTTCAAGCCACATACTCGTCAGACAGGTGTGATTAATCATTTTCTGATACCACTTACAGCTTCCTTCAGCTGGAAACTACCGTAATTACACTAAATATTCGGACGCCTTAACTTCCAACTATACTAGTCCTAAAATTTGAACAAGTCCACTTAAATTAACTTGATACACGCGGGGCTTTAACTACAGTAAAATGTCAATAACTCGAACACAGATCCCAGCCAGCATTCTACATAAATCTATAGCGGGCCGTTATCGGCCCGTCAGGGTAGCTGACGGGTCGATAACGTCCCGCTATAGATTTATGTAGAATGCTTAGTGGGATGGCTCGTTTAGCGTGGCTGATTCGAACTCAATTTTTGAGTGCCTATAAAATACTTCCGATCGCTCAAGAAAATAGATATTTAGTGATATTTTAGGGAAATTTTCTTTTTTGTCTTATATTGTGTGTACTCATTAGATTCACATCATCGTGGCGATTCTAATGAGTACACTCAACATACCATTCCTTTATAGAAGCTCGAAGATATCCCTAAATTATCCCCATTTGCCTCCTGACCTGGCGTCGTAATTAACCCTCAGTGGCTCGAACTGCCCAATTCTAGAACAAATTTCCATGGTCCCAATGATGTTCGAGCCATTGAAGTTTGACTGTATACTGCTTGCTTAGGCCTGTCACGAATGGTTCTTGGAAGGTAGCAGTCCTTGTATATAGTGACTGTTGTTGTCTGTTAATCTTGACGCATCATAATAAGATACAGAGACATTACCAAAATACCAGCATGTATGAAAGCAGGTTGACAATCTGACGTCAGAATAAAAGCAAACCAACAGTATGTCAAGGAGATCAGGTACCCGCAATCATTTTAAAAAAGGACCCGAGACACAGCATTACCTACAAGAATGTATATGTGCCCAGCGAAGACTCAGATCAGCCTGCGCATCCCACCAGTCTGATCAGAGTCTTCGAAGGGCATTATGTGGGTAGCTAATGAGCTAAAACGTCCTTAAGCAGGCAGGAAATGCTGTGCCTCATTTCTAAATATGACTGGCAATGACCACATTGGTATGACTCACAATTCCGACGTTGCAACTAACATCCGTGAAAATTGATTACATCAACCATTCAACTCTGTTATTTCCCTGTTGAAAAATATCACATCTGGTGTAGGCTTTGCTATTCATATCATTTACTTACCACATACTTTAAAATTTAAGCCAGATTACTTTGCAAAACAGATTAAAGACAACAAACAAGAACAGACGTATATATGAAATCGACACAGATTTGAAGACATCTTGACCTGACAGATAAGTCGTCAGCCTGTAGGTTACAGAATTGAGATGCGAGACTCCACAAAATTCGAACATCGTCACAGAGCTGATATAAATACAAAAATGCATCAGTTCAACCACCTGAAGAAAAGGAAAAAAGGTCAGAGAAAAGTCCAGGGAGTGCCACAATCACAAGCCGCAGCCCATTCCAGACACGAAGAGGAGGAGGAAACAGACAAAACCAAACAAACGTAAATCGAACAAACAACACACACACACACACACACACACACACACACACACACACAC